>OX465427.1:18557507-19157507 GCA_950005045.1 Agrotis exclamationis | reverse complement strand
TCTATTATAGAGTTTTTAAGTTGTATCTAATAAAACTATAATACGAGAAAGGCGATTTGCAGAATCCGTTAAACAGAATAAGGAATTGAATTATACGGTGAAGGTAAAATTTCATTTATTCAGGCTGTAAGAACTTTTGCAGAGGATTAAAAATCAACAAATTATGGCTTTATTTTATCATAACCTTTCTCAAAATGGCCAAGGAAACATGATTGCTCTAACAACCTGTATTGAACCGACGCGCGGCGGCGGCGGCGCGGCGTGGTGGATTTTTGCACGATTTTTCTTACAGGAGGCCTATGACGCACTCAGAGTAGAAACACAATACAGCCGATTTATACATATAAGCTGATTAATTGATTATGCTTCTGCTTCTTAGTTAAGATGAACGGCGCAGCCGAAGACGTCCCAGAAAGAGATAATGAAGGTGAAAAAAAGGAAAAAAAAATTGGTGGCAGGAATTCGGGGAGGCCTATATCGAGCAAAGTAAAAATTACTTTGCCCGGATAAGATAAAAAATGCTTAAGTCTAATCTTATCAAAACATTTATCTGAGTCATAAACATTGCCAGCCTTTACCACAAAGTTTTAACAGCAGAAAAAGAAAGGCTAGTAATAATTCCAGTAGCTGGTTTATATCGTGCGGTTGTTATCTGTTGCGGTGTGCGCTTGCGCAGTTAGTAAGCAAATGTGCCGACGCGACTCGGGCGCACCTTGTTGCAGACGTGTATTTGACATACGGACCAGGAGGATTGACAACGCTCTTAATAATGAAATTGTGAGGTATCACATTTACGAGGGAGCAAACAAAGCTATTTACTAGTAAATGCGATGGTTGATCTATTTCTCTATAAGCAATGAACTGGCTACTAGCCACCTAAAAATTAATCATCTGATCATAATCATCATTTGATCATAACTTATCCATAACATGCAAACTTAAACAAGAGCAAATTATTTGAAACAAAAAACTGTAAAAAGAAGATAGATTGACAGAATGACAATTCAGGAGAACAATTTATTATGTGTGAGAACGCTGATAGCCGATCAATAATCTTCAACAATTTACCTCATTTCACGTTCACCAACAAGTTGGCCCCAACTTTCAACTTATCGTCCAACCTTCCAACCAATAGCATCTGCACTCATCCGGAACAGCTGACGAACGCAAATCAGATAGCACCATCTTCAAAGCCGTCGTAGATCAAAATCGCGACACTTCATGACATACACATGCAAAATGAATAATGGCAGCTATCTCCATCACTAGACAGACCGTCTAGCAAGATTCTCCGCTTAGAAAGTAGATGGCTTTATTTGATCTGGGATTCTTGTTGGTAGACTATTGTGCTTTTGGGGTGCGTGGAAACAGGTTGGGTTTCTTCGTTTTTTGTTTGCATAACTTTCACTGTAATTTGATGTTTGAAGTGTTGTTTTTGTAAGTGCTTTGTAGTTGTTTTTATTTTTTCCGTCTGTTTGTCATCCTTTTAAAAAATGTTTGTCTGAATTTGACCAGTCTCGTCTTTATCTTATCTTAATCTTAATTTATTTTTTATTTATTGTAAATATGATGTAGGGACATCTATGAAATAGATCTGAATTCAATTTGATAATAATATTGATCAACTGAAAACTGATCAAACGGTTAATTTAAACATTTGCAACTTGCTGTACTTTAAATTTGAACAATTATTCTATGTTTGAACATACAAAGAAAAATTTAAAATTGGAAAAAAATGGAAGTAGAGTTAAGTCGTATTAACTGGCACGTCGTGGGATTATCGGAGATCCGTAGACAGGAGGAGGAGACGATAGCACTAGATAGTGGCAACTTGCTCTACTTCCGAGAAGGACACCAACAATCCCAAGGTGGCGTCGGGTTTATGGTCCACAAGTCACTCAGAAGCAACATTTTGGAATGTGGCAATGTGTCGACATAGGTGGCATACCTTGTACTGAGGATATCAGAAAGATACTCCCTAAAGATCGTACAATTGTATGCCCCAACGTCCGCATACCCTGACGACGAAGTCGAGGCCATGTACGAAGACATAGTAAAAGCTACGTCTCGTACCAAAACATTGTACACTGTTGTTATGGGTGACTTAACGCAAAAGTGGGAGTACAAGAGAGTGGCGAGTCGAGAGTAGGTCCATTCGGCTATGGGAGCAGAAATCACAGGGGGGCGACTGCTGGTAAACTTCCTCGAGGCCCAAGGGCTTTTTCTTATGAACTCTTTTTTTCCAGAAGAAGCCTCAAAGGAAGTGGACCTGGCGAAGCCCCGATAACGTGACAAGAAACGAGATCGACTTCGGTGTGTCTGATAGGCGCCATATATTCAGAGATGTCTCCGTGATCAACGGGGTCAATACCGGAACTGATTATCGACTAGTTAGAAGCACTCTGAATCTATACATATAATAAATCTGTAGAAGGGTCAATTCTGTACATTGAAAATATTGAAAAAATAAATAGCGGGGGGTGTTGCTGGATCGATACCAAACCCAAATATGTGATTAAAAAAATTTTTGTCTGTCTGTCTGTCTGTCTGTCTGTATGTGCAGGCATCACGTGAAAACTAACGGTTCGATTTCGATGAAACTTGGTATAATTATACCTTATTATCCTGGGCATAAAATAGGATACTTTTTATCCTGGAAAAATACGTAGAAAAAAAATCTTATTTTTCAGTTTTATTCATAGACGTTGTTCTGTAGAACCGCGAACACACGTTGCATTACCCGCAGTGGATTCAGCGCCGTAACCTGTAGCGCCGAAAGTCGGATTTGGCTTGAACTGTTTGCGGCACACGCGGGCCACGCCTCCCCGACTCCTATATAAGGAGCCGCGTTCCGCGCCGCGCGATGCATATAAATTCTGAATTTTGATGCGAGCGGACGTGTCCAGTGTGGCGAGCGGTCGTCCGTGGAATTAATATTGTATGCGTGTCATTTTAAACCGTGCTTTTCAGCGCGACCTTTTTGTTTACTGTTCCGATCAGTTATTTGTAAATACAAGGGGGGGTATTACAACGTCTTAAAACCAGGCTTATTCCTGTGAGTGAACGAGATGGCGCTCGACGACTTGTATAGCTCTGTCACTTTCACTCGCCGGAACAAGCCTGGTTTTAAGACGTTGTAATACCCCCCAGGGTCGGATTTACTATGAAAAAAATACTTACTACAGAACGCGAGCTCAACAGCAGTAGCTCAATAGAGGGATCTCCTTAATTATTATAGGCTTAGCCGTATTTGGGTCCAATAGATATTTATAAGATGTAATTGTCAGAGTTACTCAAAATGGAGAAATAAACCATCCACGCGAAGACCGACATCCGCGCGGACGGAGTCGCGGGCGGAAGCTAGTATAAATATAAAAATAGAAAGATCGCGCTTGACAAGGTCAATTGTCAGATCAACGCTGACCCAGGTTGGAACTGGTCGTGAAAACTTCCAGTTGGAACTACAGAACCGATTCGCAATGTTGGAAACCACTGAGGACATAAACGATGCCACCGAAGGCCTGGTACGTGTCATCCGCGAGGTGGGCTTCAAACACTTTCGACCAAAAAGTCAAGGACGCAAGTCGGTACTTACCAGCGAGACTCTGGAATTGATGAGGAAACGACGAGAGAGCAATGCTCGGAGTCTCTGGCGGATAGAATTCGGAACGAAGTCATTCGCCAGAGAACTAAAGTTATCGACACTGCGCGTAGAATAAGCACGTTGAAGTGGAAGTGGGCCGGCCACGTCTGTAGACGGACCGATGGTACATGGAGCAGACAGGTGCTAGAGTGGAGACCGCGAATGGGCAAACGTAGTGTAGGACGCCCTGCGACAAGATGGGTGACATGATCGATGATTTGAAGAATGTGGCTGGCAGTGGATGGATGCGGACTGCCCAGGACCGGGAGGGTTTGCGCTCTTTGGGGGAGGCTTACGTTCAACAGTGGACGGCAATAGGCTGATAATATACAAATTTCTATAGAAAGAAAGACACGATAATAAAATGTTTGTGTGTTGTGTTAGTACCATCAAAAAACTATATAAAAACCGAGAAGTATGCAAGCTAACGTCAAATAGTTGTCTCCGTGTAAATTGACGCCAGATTACGACCCTACTCACATCATTTAATACAAACATCAAGACTTACAAAGTATTTAATGGCTTGGATACTGCATAGCAATGACAATCCTTTACTTCGCCATTGAACATCGTTTATCTGATCTCCGTACACATAAAAACTATTACAATGTTTATAACACACCGCCATCGCCATCTCGATCTATTGACCTTAATCACACGCATTAGAAATGTGACTAGCAAACAGAGAAATCAGACATTACACCGTGCTCCCGATATGTAACGGCCACACAAAGAAATATCATTGAAATCAAGTGAAAATATTATTTCCGCCACCACTGGCTATCTCCCGTCTTTTTTCTATCTCGTTCAGTTCAATTATCGCCGAAATCTTCTGTCTCTGACGGTTGACTGATCTTAGATATTTGTTTATTTAACCATTGTTTAGTAAAAGCTGTTTCACTGCTTTTCATTGTCCACCATTGCGGTCGTTTTATCATCTGTTTTAATTGTCAATACTTTGACACTTTCAAATTTTACAGTGAAAGTATAACGATGGTATGTCACGAATCGATTTTAATCAAAAAATGTTTCTGTATTGCTAAAACATGGCGATCAGTCGTGCGTCTTGTCTTTAATAAATGGATGGATCTATTCATTCGTGTTATGATAGCATCTAGTATTCAGGGCATTACTTCGATTTCAATAAATTCTGGTCCGTGGTCTAGATATTTTTGTACATGAAAAACATTTCGTTTGTATTTAATGTGTCTGTTCTTTATTCAGAAGGCTTTACTGCCTCCAGCGTGTGATTACTCGGGAAGCGTACAAGTACTGAGCACATCTGTACTTCTTGTGACGTTAATATTACATTGTGTTCAATCTTCGTTGTCATTTTAACGACTGTATGAATCTTTTTCTTTATTTCTTTCTTTTGTTTCATTATTGTTTGTATTCAAGGTAATGAGACTTGCAGTTTTATTTCAAAGTTCATTACCAATAATCGTCGTAATAGTGGGAAATGGTGACTTAAAGATTCTTGGTTTCATATTTTGACATGAACTTTGTAATAACTCTAGGAATTTGATATTTGTAAGCTCATTTAGGTACGTTTTAAATTAAACGTCCATCATGGACTAAGAAAACTTGATCCCCGGTCTACCTAAATACCTTGGCAAAGTAGGTTACGGTTAAACATTCCTTTTCCACAGTTCAAGAAAATGTATGAGTGTCTTCTAATCTTTCGATTTTCAGTTCAACAACAGTCTTACTCGCACAAACACCATTTGACATTAGAATGTAGTTAATAAGTCAATAAATAGCCGTAGTCAAAGCAATTACTTGGTGTCTATATATTGGATTCTCTACTAGTATTTATTTGTTTAATTAAAAGGTCGGTAACCTCAGATACATCAGACAGAAACCCATGTAGTAACACCATAGTATGAAGTTTCTGTTTGTAACGCAGAGGAGGTTTCACACAAATGCATTATTAAATTTGTATACATTTATCGCTGTTCTTAAATGAGAAAGTGAAATTTACACATTTGTAATGGAAATCCTATATTTTATGGGTAGATAGTCAACAACGGTTGGTGTTTGCTTACGAAGTGCTTAGGGATTTATGAGTGAGAGCTTTGTCTAAGTTCAATTCTAGTGAGATTTGAGATTTAGGTCTGCGGTTCTATTTACTAAAATGTATGATAGTCAGGTACAGTCAGTGCCCTAAATTGTATATGAAGCTTCGCTATCATTTTTATTTGTATTTTTGATGAAAATAACTTCGTTAACGATTATGATAACATCACATCAAAACAAAATATAGCTAATATAAAACAATACTCTACTTGCTAACAACATGTTCCGCTTATTACCTCCTAACCCATAACAACGTGAGCTTCTAAGTAACTCTGTTTACCCCATAAAGGTTTACAAGCTTGATGTTAGTACATAATAAAGGGTTAACTCAAGGTAAGGTAAGGTCTGTTTATAGGGTGCATTATGACAAGCTGGGTATAACAATAACCTTATAAAAGCGTATAATATGTTATATTATGATCATGCCTGAAAGCTTTTTAATAGGGTTCCATATAGCTACTGTTGTGTAGAAAAATGAAACAAGGTTGCGTGAATAAACTCGAAGGACATAGACTCAGTTTATTTTCTATATTTTATAAAAGACCAGTACCCTTAGCACGACTTTTCATTATTTGGGACCTAAAGTGAACTGGAACTATGACAATTTCAAATTGACAATTTTCAAGGAAAAAATTAGTTCCTTCTTCGCACACCAGGGGCGCTGTTCCATTTTTTCATACAAAAACCGCTGTAAATACTGAAAAGACGCTGTAAAGTAAAAGGGTGAAAACTCGTACTAAATTTCTTACTTTTCAGGTCATTACAAACTTTCGCATTTATATTAGTAGTAAGAAGAAATAGTTATTTTACCTTTAATTTAAAAATATCTTAAAATTATAGACAACAGACAGGCTGTATTCGCTGGGTGCGAAGTACTAGGTGGGGGTAGTACTATTCGATTGCAGCGCCCATGGTGGCGAAAAATAAAACTAATGTGGGATTGTCTAAGAGCACATTCACCTATGCCAACTATTAAAAACGCACTAATCTCAGGAAATTCTGGTTCGATTTGAATAATTCTTTTTGTGTTGGATAGTCCATTTATCGAGGAAGGTTATAAGCTATATAACATCACGCTATGACCAATAGGAGCAGAGCAGCAATGAAACATGTTGTCAAATCGGGAAATTCTTATTGAGAGCTTCCGTTGCGTGCGCTGCGTAAACGGTTTACATTACGCAAAAATTATGTATGACGGAATTTTTCCTCATGAAACGTTCTAAAATAAAGTCCGCGACAGCATATATCTATCTTTTAAGGTTAACTCACTATAACCTTGTTTATGGAAATCAAATTGGTTTTAAAATAATACATTACTTGCGACGGTATTTTTATGAACATAATATTAATCCTTACCCAAATAAATACGTTAATCATTACAAACATTTAATTTTGAACAAAATTTCCCTTGACATCATTTGATTTCAATGAATATCTGACGAGATATCGTAGTTTCTTCAACGGTAGGTGATGGGGAGCAGTCGGAGTACGACGGCTCTGTCTCAGAGTTCATTGAACTCTGTCATCTGTCAATTTCGAATCAATTTGTCAGATATAATCTGTACGTAATTTTTATAATCGCGTTATTCCGCCAGAAAAACATAGGTCACAGCAGTTGTTGTGTTGTAAACTGCAAGAATACTAGCAGAAATAGTAAATTTAAATTTTATTGATTCCCAAGCGGTTCTTGGAAAGATGAGCAATGCAGGAGATGG
This sequence comes from Agrotis exclamationis, assembly GCA_950005045.1. NCBI lineage: Eukaryota > Metazoa > Arthropoda > Insecta > Lepidoptera > Noctuidae > Agrotis > Agrotis exclamationis. Next base: position 19,150,073 of record OX465427.1, on the reverse strand, counting down.
TTAGCTGCCGGGAAGAGAAAAAAGTAAATAAATCATAATCCTCATTTTAATCCTGTATTTGACATTTTTCTTATAGAATACATTTTGCCTATGTTTATTTAATTTTATTCAGAGCTGATGGATCGCCATGGAATCCAAAACCATGTGTTTTGTAAAGAAATCTGATTTCAATTAGAACGGTCAGAGCCGTCAACAGTGCAAACGCTAGGTGGCGCTAAAGTCGTGCACGGTGCCAATAGTTTGATTATTAATTCGAGTCAGTAAAATGACAAGTGCAACTGTCACTGATACATACAAAATGAAACAAACCTGAACACTGGAAATGTCATTTTACTGACTCGAATTAATAATCGTATTTTAGTCACTACAGCCTGGCGGTTGAGTCCATATAGTAAAAAACTGCAAAAAATCTCATAAATGTTCGTAACTCACGTAATCACTCGATTACAAAATCCCTTTATAATTTTTCAAGGGAGATCTTAAGCATTTAAGACACAGGCGCAAGCATTGTTACGACACAAAATTACACCACATACTCGTTCAAATCGTAATATGGTAATAACACACTAAAAGCAATATAAAAAAACCTTATTAAAATAAACATACAGATACCACACAAAAAAATATCGACACATCACCATTAAACCAAGCATTTTCTTTCACAACGCTGAGGTAAATAACTACAGTATATTATCTTCCTTCGGATAAAAAAATCTCGCGTTCAAAGCTATTAAATAAATCGCTCTTACTTACAGAAGATAAGGCTCCATTTCACTTTCAAAATACACCTCCCAATCTTAGTAATGAATACCTATAAATAATAATATGGGTAAGCAATTATGCACCCAGTCGAGATACTCGAATAAAGGCGACTATCCACCGCCGCGTAGGATGTACTATGCGACTATGATAAGGGTGAAGCTGTGATGTTGATTATTGTCATGTCATGAACGCTTTTCTAACACCTGCACGGTTTTAAATAAACAATAGTATTCGTATGAAAATAACATCAAACATTATTGAAAATTGATTTGCATGTTTCTTCATAAACGTATAATTTTCAACTGGCAGATGGGGGTCATTGACCTGTTTTGTTATCGTGGTCAAAAAATACATGGATACAGCAAATATCCATTTAATTTAACGTGAGTTACACAGTTCATTTGTTTGCTAGTCATCCCTTTGTGCGCAGCATATTTAACGCGGACGACCCTGCCTACATTTCCGTATATTTAAACTAGAAAAGTGATATTCGTTTTGGTGGTTTTTGAATAAACACGAACGTTACACTTAAGAATAACCCCCTGTAGTTATGTAGGTACCTCTATCTGTGTTAGGTTAGGTGCTGTGGTCACATCTGATTTTCATTTCGTAGATTACGTAGAAAATGGAATTCCGTGGTCTGTACAGCTAATTTTAATAAATCTAATTATTAGGTGTTCTTTTTTCCGAAATAAGTCGATGATTCCCGAAGTCCACTCTTCTCCTGGACGATCTGTACACGTGTGTAGCTTATTAACCTTCAGTTGCTATGGAGTAGAACCTTAATGGTCCAGTCGAAAATAGCCCTAATAAAAAGTGAAAACGCGCTTCAACACGTGTTACTGAGCACGCCCCGATGTTTAGGCTTGACGCACGTGGGCGATTGTCGGCGCGATTATTCACGGCACGATTTTGTCTTACCGGTAATCGAGTTTGTGTATGTTACATACCTAGTTGTGTATTAAAGTGAAAAAGATATTAAAATACTAAAGGCATATTGCCATGATATTTTTCTGAATCACTGTTAACCTTTCTGTCACTGCTCCTTTTTATTTCTTGAGGTGGTTGTAATTAAATATATTTTTATTCTATACTCAAGACCTACTTATGTTCTTTATTCTATAAATCTACTCAAACAATGAGTTAACATGTCAGTGTTCACTAGCTTTTATGCATATTAAAAATTATATCTGTAGTGTATGCGCGGGCGCATTGGCGTTGTCAGTCGGTTACCAGCCGTAGGCGAGTGAGCACGTCTTTAGACTTGCGCATACAGTGTATCCTGATCAGATAACCTGAGTGACAAAAAGTGTGTTTTATTGACCCCCGAGACATTACAAATGGCGACGAGGATAAAAGTGAGTACATGACACATTAAAAACAAAATAAAATGAAGGAAGGAATATAAGTAATTGTTTATTGCCTATCAGTTGTTTGCGGGTAGATTCGTTCCAAATAGCCTATTACAAATTATTTGTTATTATATAAGAAAAAATACTAGCAAATTAACACTCATTTTACATTGAGTTATGAGCTAAATCAAAATCACATATGAATCGAGCCAATACGTAAGCAATTGTTACTGATAAACAGTTTCATACCACTATTCTTCATTGTAAATGGCCATGCATCGTATTAGATGGAAAATAAGGCCACGCAAGGATACTACAAAAATATAATATTGTGCAAGTATGCGACCTAACGGTAACTACCCACAATTAGTAAAAAAGTTTTACCAAACGTAATTATCGACATAATGAGATTTATGATCGAGATAATAAGAAATACTTACCTAACTGTTCACAACACAGTAGAAAGGATAGGTAATTAGTTATTTCAGCTCGCTTAAAGATATTATTACTTACAGAATTAATTTTGTTTATGGATTTGTTATACTCATTAGTAAAAACCTATTATTAAATAGCTTTAGATAATGTCATTTTAATAATAGACTTATTGAATTTGGAAGTGTTGATAGCAAAAGTACGTATGTTGTGTTTACACTATACTACTATACATATTCTACTTTTACTGTTTTATTTGAAGAACAATTACATCACAATAGTTAAATTAGGTAGATAACCTAACCTAACTATTTTATGCTTGCACAATTTATACATATTCGGAAAATAGTTATAATAAAGGTACACTTAAAGGCCACGCAATGAGTAAATAATAAAGGGCCACGCCGTTTAAATAAGTACCTAACAAAAGGCCACGCAATGAGTAAATAACAAAGGGCCACGCCGTTTAAATAAGTACCTAACAAAAGGCCACGCAATGAGTAAATAACAAAGGGCCACGCCGATTAAATAAGTAACAATTTTAAAAGGACTGTAAATTGTTAAAAAAAAAAACAAACATTTACAAAAATGTAATGAAGTCCACGCAATGAGTAGGTACTCGAGAAATCTTTAATTCAAGCTCAGAGCTGATAAATGGTTAGTAACAATTTTCTTAAACAGCTTGTGTTAGTAAAACATATTTTGATTATCTATTACAATTAATTACATTTATACAATTTCAATTATAACAAATTAAATAAATGATACAAAATTTGCATAACATTGAAATAAAATTGACATAAAATTGGAATAAAATTGATATAAAATTGAAATAAAATTGAAATAAAATTGAAATAAAATTGAATTAAAATTGAAATAAAATTGAAATAAAATTGAAATAAAATTGAAATAAAATTGAAATAAAATTGAAATAAAATTGAAATAAAATTGAAATAAAATTGAAATAAAATTGAAATAAAATCGAAATAAAATCGAAATAAAATTGAAATAAATATGAAATAGAATTGAAATAAAATCGAAATAAAATTGAAATAAGTAAAGTTGTAATACTGTTACTGATTTTCAGTAAAAAACCACGCAAGGTACAACAAAAAATAGGGCTATGCAGTTATAATACTGTTACTGATTTTCAGTAAAAAGCCATGCAAAAATAAGAGCCAATATTTTATTGCTACCCAAAATGACTCGTGCATCATCCATAGTTCCCAACTTAGACATTTCGATTGCGAAAGCGATCCGACATCTGTCGGCACTCGCTGGAGGAAATGGAAGAGGGCACTTGAAATTTATTTACTGAATGCCAACATCGACATTCCCGTAAAAAAAAAAAGAGCTACTCTTCTCCACGTTGGGGGAATAGCAATTCAAGAAGTGTATTAAAACCTTCCTTGGAGCTCATGCTGAAGAAGGCGCAGGTGTCGATGATTATGCAATAGCTCTAAATAATTTAGACTGTTTCAAACAATCAAAAATTTTCTTTGTAGTGGCTTAGAATGCCAAAAAATAATGTTCTTATAGCAGCAGTATTATCGCTAATAAGGGAGCGTTTGGGCACAACTTATAAGGGCAAAACCCTTATACTCCTCTTATAGTTGCTTTATAGTTTCAAACTAAACTTATAATGGCAAGAAAAGTGCTCCAACAAAGCCAATACCCCTGTGAGAATGATATGAAGAGCGTTGATGAGGGCGATCACCCTTATACATATTTTATTATGGTCCGATACAAGGTTATCTAAACTTATTGTAGCAAATTAAAGGCTCATAAAAATCCGACGGCCCTTATAGCCGTCTGCAATAAGTCTTTTTCTCAGTGATTTACATTATTTTGTGCAACAGTTTGGCAAATAAAGAAAAACGCCAACCATATTATTGAAAATAGTGAGGTTCATTAACAATAGTAACTTAACGCCTTACAAAATTGTTAGGACACTCAAAATTGTCCGCAGTACCGAGCAAGTGGGAAAAAGATGGCGTTCTGCGCTGGTCATAATGTAATGAAAATAAATTAAGAAAACTTGAACATTCGTGTAACTGGCGGAAAATTAATTGCAAAGAGAAAAGATCAAATAATAAGTCACTTAAAGCGATATGGGAAATGTTGAATTTCACTACCCATTCTCTTATATCACTACGAATATCAATATTCTCCGACTCTTGATAGCAATATCTATATGTCCTTATCACTATCACTACCGCTACAATTATGTTCTTCCTCACTGGTTTCCTTTTCAATCTCATTTTCTATAAAATAATCCTCTGCGGAACCACTAGCTGATTCGTGAGTATCGGCTTGGTCATTTTGTAGTACCATAAGAGTAGAGGTGGTGTGTGTAAACATCATATAACATGCTAGAATTCATTTGTTGGATAGACGTCTTATAAAATGCTCCTATAAGTTTAAAAGCATCATAGTTACCTTGTGCATTACTTTCCTAAGAATAATTGACCATACTAAAAGCCTTTATATGACTTTGAATATTATGTGGCTAAAAAGCAATGTAACTAGCCTCTACAAGAAAAACAATTTCGAGCCCTTATTGTAGCCGTATAAATTGGATTTATTATCGTTTACCCAGCCAAAATATAAAATTAAAGGTAATTTAAGCCAAATCTTCTAATAATGTGCCACTAAAAGTAATATTGGCATAATGAATGCTCTTTTATAATCAGTTTAAGGGTTTAGACCTTATAAACTTAATGTTATGAGCTTAGTTTGTTTGTTGGGTTACTTTGCTCCAAAACAAAGTCGGATTTATGAAAGATACCTTTTCCGACTCACGAAACAGGAGGAAGGAGAACAATTTGAAAGATTTTTATTAAGGTTGAGAAACCATGCCGATAAATGTTAATTCCATAGTAAAGAAGAGCATATTATCGATCAAATCACGGAAAAGTGTCGATTAATCGAAAAAAAATAATAAGAATACTGGGATACAATATGTTTAGACGAAATCATCAGTAAAGCAAATGCTTTAGAAGTTGTAGCCAGGCGATTAGAACAATTTAAAACTGTAAATACAAACGATGCGAATAATTACACTGCATGGTTCCCATATAATTTGAACAATAGAAAATTGTCTGGACTTTAAAAGAGACTGTGACCTCTGAGTTTGTTTCGGATGTTTCTTCTCAGAGTAGTCAGGTACGAAACACCGGCCTCATCTAGTGTAAAATAGTGTCTTTTGACGTGTAAAAGAGTTTGCCAAAACCAATTTACTGAATAAATAATTATAATTTATCATTTATTACAACAAAGCAAAAATAAATAAAATAGATAAGAAAAAAAAAACAACAAACCGTTCAGACAACGATCATCGAACACAAAATGTAGTAGATGTGGAAACTCCACCCATATATCCGAAGACACAAAATGCCCCGCAAAAGACAAACGATGTTTAAAATGTGGGTTCATTGGTCTTTTCCGAGAACATTGCAGGACTCGACAGAAAAGACAATTTTCCAACAACAGGCCAGACACCAGGACTGTAAAAAAAAAAAAAAAAACCAAGAAAAGAAATAAAAAATGATGCCAATAAATCTGTAATTGACTATATTTTCCACCTGGATGACGGCGAAACTATGAAATGCAATATTAAGGGAGTCACCGTTGATATGCTAATAGATTCAAAAAGTAGATGTAATATTATTACAGACAGAATATAACAATTTCTAATAGTCAATAATGTGTAAGTTTCCAACCAGATACGCAAACCTAATAAGACACTTATTTCCTATGGCAGTAAAAAACTCCTGGATATTATAGGCTCCTTTGACGTGGACATTTCAGTCATTAAAAATAAAAGTATAAAGTGTACTGCTTATGTCATCAGAAACAGCACACGCGATTTATTAGGCGTGCTTAAAATTGGGCTTCAATTTGGCTTAATGAATTAAACAATGTGACATCGTTAGGGAAAGCGTTTTCAAAGGAGTGACTGTCCAGATCCCAAAAGGCCGAACAGTAAAACCAGTCACTCAACCATATACAACATTGTTTTTGGTATATGCGAAACCTGAATATAGTTTGTTCAGAATCAGTAACTGATTCGATTCCATTGCACATAGATTCTTTACACAAAAATACTAGACAGGTGAATCGGGTTTTGGCATAAGCCAAAAATAATTTTGAAGAAGAGTTCCCATTCCCTTAGAAGAAAAGTTTGCCAAAAAACTAGAGGAACTGAAGGATGCGGATATTATCGAGGAAGTAAATGGACCCTCTCCGTGGGTGTCGCCAATAGTTCCCGATCTTAAAGAATACAAGAAGAGGCAAATCTCCCTCAGAGTTGTTTTATAAAAGACAGTTTAGAGACAAGATCCGGGCAGCACCAGACATGGAATACAAATCAATAGAAGAAGAAGTGAGAAAGAGATCTGCAAATGAAGGAAAAAGGGAAGGAGCATGGGGATCTCAAAAGTAAAGCGACAGGCTTGGAAATAGGAGAAAAAGTATTGGTGGAAAATTTAATCAAAGATAATAAGTTGACCCCCAATTTCAATCCTGCGCATACAGTAACGGACGTGAGAGGTTGCGATGTTATCGGAATGATGAAACCGGGAAAGAATATCGTCGTAATGTAAAATCAAAATAGTGGTAATAGTGATTTAAGAGAAAATGATGAACTAGCGTAAATAGTAAATAATTTTGTTAATTTTGTACTATAATATTGTTATTTACTGTTATCAACTATGTCTTTAAGATTTGTTACACAGATCTAAAATTAAGTAAATCATTGCTGTTCTGTAAAACTTTGCGGTAAATCTGAAATAATTATATTTAAAACATTTGATTAGTTATCCACCAATTATAGGTGTTTAGGTCGGAATATTAAAACCTAATCTAATATTGTAATTTTGAAACATTTCAATTCAATTAAAATAAAGAAGGGATGTAGTGTATGCGCGGGCGCATTGGCGTTGTCAGTCGGTTACCAGCCGTAGGCGAGTGAGCACGTCTTTAGACTTGCGCATACAGTGTATCCTGATCAGATAACCTGAGTGACAAAAAGTGTGTTTTATTGACCCCCGAGACATTACAATATCGTTCACATAATACATTAGTGTTTTTTTTTTCCGGCGTCCAGGCCCTAAACCCCAGTTTTATTTTCTTTATACTCGTCTTATATGGGTGCTTTATTTTTCAATCACTTACATTTTGACTATTTTTCGTTTTTTTACCATTATAAATCTACCGTAGTACTAAAAGCCGCTACATGTACCTTATTACAATGTTACTAAGTATGTACAGTGTGAGACACTCCATTTATCTCCACAGCGCCGATCGATCTCTCCAACGTGATAGATAAGACGTCCTATTATCCTAAAGGTCGCATGAACTTTAATGTTATCGCCTTCGATTCTGTAAGATGGATTGTTCGTTTATTGGTATCTTTGGGAAGAATATTAAAGAATTTGAGACAATTTTCTTAAAAAAACTAAGTAGGAATTTGGATTACACGAAATTATACATCGTAAAAAACCTGTTTCTTGTTTCACTAACAGACGTTTTATTTTTTTAGAAAATCCTTATATTTTTAAGTCTTTAACAGTCTAAGAGTCTGAACATCTTTTACTGAACTTCCAGTCAATGCGGGCTTGCTGTCGATGGCTGGCTTGAGAACTACAAGCAATGCGTGGCTCACCGTCCGATCAAGGATCATATTCGAGTTGACACGGACGGTGCGTTGTGTTCCACGCACACTTCAAGAAGCTGTCAGCTAACTAATGAGGCCTGGTACGCCCAAATGCGACAGCTGCAGGTAAATCTTAGGAGGCAACTCTGGGATGCAAAATGCAAATAAAGGAACTTAGGCTGTATGGAAGAGACAGAGCTATACAAGTCGTCTAGCGCCATCTCGTTCCCTGAGCGTAAATTGGATCGCGTTAAGAGCTCGTGGCAGGCCACCAGGGTGAGTTTTAGTGAGTATGGGTGTCCGAGTCCTTTCCACTCCATTCTGGATGACTCACTTAATCAAGTGGAAACATAGTTTTTTCTCCTCCTCCACTATTCTTTTCAGATTAATTTCTTTGCAAGATCCAAGACATCTAAATTCATTCTTCGGGACACGTCGAGTTTCATTGTCTCGGCGTTTTTCTGGTGGTTACTACTGTTGATTCTAGCTTTTAGGAGTTGCAGAAGTTTGGGAATAGTGTGGTGGGTTTATGACTTAATGAAATCCCACGCAAAAACAAAGCTTTCAAAAGTATCATATAGCAAAGCTCCAAGTTGTTTAATGAAGCAGAACAAATAAATAAACAAACAAACAGTCAAACAAAACAAGTACAAATCGTATACCATTGTGAGCACTTACAATAATCACAGGCAATTGAAAACATCGAGACACTGATCATTCAATGCTCAAATCGAATTGATAAGTCGTAACACTGAATCGATGTTAAGCTGGTTCTCTTCAACAATAAATCACTCTTAAATTACCTATTACTATACTAATATTGTAAAGCTGAAGAGATTGTTTGTTTGATTGAATGCGCTAAACTCAGGAACTACTTTCTAGAAATAGAAAAATGTTTTTGTGTTGGATAGTCAATTAAAGGCAGCCTGAGACTGGATGAGGAAAGCTCAAGATCGGGCTCCGTGGCGCACATTGGGAGAGGCCTATGTCCAGCAGTAGACGAATACTGGCTGGTGATGATGAGTCCATTTATCGAGGAAGACTCTAAGACCAATACGAGTTGAGCAGAGGGATGAAACCGCGGAGAACAAATAGTATGTCTAAATAAAAGTGTACGGACACACTATGAGCCGTACATATCCAAATGTTTTTGTGAAATTACTACCTTCCTACCCGCGGGATAGGTTGAGTATATTAATTTTAGACAATAAGTAAAACTAAAGAGTTATAGCATAGCATTGTGATATTCTTAAGGTGCGTACAGACCATGTAACATGTTATATAACCTGTGTTTTATAACACGTCCACACTATGTAACTTTGTTATTCAACATTGACATACAATACTGTACACATTATAATAACAATGTAATATAACCATTGTCGCTGGCCGTTCTTCAGTGCTAAACGTGACTAAGATTTATAACATTGTTATACATATGAACAACATGTTATTATAACATGTTTTATAACATCCAGTGTTCACATTAACTGAAACATGTTATATAGCAATGTTGTATAACATGTTATGTTACATGGTTTGTACGCGCCTTAATGTTTTAACTGTAATAATGTGTCTTAACATAACTGTCGCATTTGTAATCAGCGAGCGCAAAGAGTACAAATTCTAACAGTACAAACATTTCAGTCCTCTTAGGTGCCTCTTAGTGTTACTGAAAATAGTCACAAATCGATCTAAGGCGTGCTACATGTGGGCGACTATTCGATTTGTTTATAGATCGAACGCGTTTTTGGAACGCGACAAAGTGTTATCAGATTGTCGGAGTGTCGTGCGACAAGTTTGTGCGTTTGATAAGGCAGTTGTAATGTAAATGAGGGTGACAACCTGCTTTACAAGTGGTGCTGTTGCTTTAGATTTGGACCTGATTAGAGTCGTGTCTAATTATCTAATGAAGTATTTATTTCTGTACCAACAAACGGGGATAATCTTAAAAGGTAATTGGGATGGACTGAATGCATTGAATAGATTGTATTGGCGCAGCATAGGGCCCTATTTAAGCAATAGACAATGTTGAGGTATGATTCCAATCTCGCCAGCAATACAGCAGCAGTATTGCTGCGTAGCAGTCTTAAAGTGGCTGCGTGACAGGTAATATTTCTATTTCTTCACCACAGCGACAACAATGCCGCGGTGGCACAACTTCATGCTGCCCAAATCAGAATCATACCTTTAAACCTAGTTTACAGAAGTTATGATCAAGTTGTGGTCATATAAGAATAGCATAGACTAAATCGAACCCCGTTCTCCCTGGAACATACATAATAGTTAACGGATTTCATGAGTTTCTCGACCGAAATCTATGGAACAGCTGCGGGATAGGTTTTCACGCCACGTCTTTGTGAATACATGCTGTATTTAGAAACATTGTGTAAAAGTTCATCATCCACCAATCAAATAGCAACGTGCTTTTAACAAAATTGCTCAACGAATTAACTTCACTTTTGATTTCACTTGCTATCCACCTTTTTTACCAACAAAAACTTATCGAAAATACCTAAAACTATCTCCACAGAGTAAAAAAAGCAATCCAAAGTCATCATCGATCATCGAACTTGCTGAGGCGTAACCACCCACAGTAATTACGAAGAACAATTATCTAAAAATGAGTGAAAGTGATAAACGATTGCGGGGTTTTAGAAAAAGCATCTCAAAAACTAATGGTTTGTCACGTAAATGACGTATTTTTGACGTCCATTGGTGATAAAAAAGGTAATTTTAATGAAGTTTTCACTAATGAAGTAATGGAACACAAGGTTTAAAACCTTTTCGAATTATTCGGCATTCATTGACTTCCAACTTTGAAGTCCTATGGATTACTTCGATACATCAACAGCAATGGTTATCAAACTATTAGATAGACACAGTCTTAGGTCCCTATTACGTAAACGAGTCGCCTACAGAATCTCTAATGCTAGTCGCCCGTGACTTAAATGCCGATGGAGCTGACTTTTGAACTACGTGACGAGTCGTTCAGTGAAATTAAAAGTGTTAATTCCGTTTTGTTTTTATTTTTTATGTTAATTTTGAACGAAAGAGAGTTTTGAGTGTTTACGTAATTGAGGCTTTCAGGGACTTTTTGCTGGTGAAATGGGTTGAAGTGTTTTTACTTGGATTGTGTCATTTAGCAATAGATTTGCTTTTTAAATATAATAATCAGTCTTTTTAGAGAAGTTCCACTGGTCATTTGATTTATTTTGACGCTCAAAAAATAATTATACAGATACACCTATACAGTTTTGTAGGATAACCGCCAGACATGCTAAAAACGAAGTGACAAGAATATTTTGCTACCATATTCATATTTCACCTTTCTTCGTATTTCAAGGATGAGGAATCGAATTCTTTCAAAGGAACTCGCATCATCATATTATACACACATCAACACGGTCTTTTTTTTTTTTTATTTTTTTTTTAGCGTGGTAAAATCATCAAATGAGTCCTCCCACCCCGGGCAGGGCGGGAGGGACTGTCAGACTTGTACTGACTAAAATCCACGGTGTCCTTCAATAGCCTTTTATGTTCCGGGGTCACGGTACATAAAAGAAACATCCGTGTCCGGTGAGGACCTGCGTCATCCGATAGGTCAGGACGCCGTGACGCCTTTCCAGCCACTCCTCAAAGAGGGGTCTTACCGCCGCGATTGCGGCGTGCCCGATCAACACGGTCTAGGAATATTTCATACTCAATTAAATAACTCGAAAAGTACTGGCCGCATTGGAATCTTTTATACACCGATTTGTTTGTAATTTATCTCAGACTAATTCCAAATTCAAATTTTTGAAAATTCTTTTGTTTCGGTGGCATAAAAATGTCTTGAATTTAGAAAACAATACGAATTACGTTTAGTTACAGTTTTTTTTCATTTTTATACGAAAGATAAAGTTAAAATTGAGGTATTGTAGCCATGCAACGCCGACATTTGACGAGGGCGGAGATGTTACGAGCTGTGGGAATGCTGGAAGCTGGATCTGTTCAGCGTAATGTTGCTGAGGCCATAGGGACCTATCAAAATGTAATTTCAAGATTGTGGACACGCTATCGTGCCACAGGTGAAGTAGCGGAGAGGCACCGGGGGCCAAGTCGCATCACTACCCCCAGACAAGACCGATTTTTGCAAATTACTGCGCGAGCACAACCAAATGCAACGGCGACTCAATTGGTCCAAAGGCTGCGAGTGGAACACCAAGTGCTTGTGAGTGACCAAACTGTAAGAAGGCGACTGCATGAAAGCAATCTACGCTCTCGTAGACCACTCCGGGCCCCACCTTTACGGAGAGGCAATCGTGGACGACGATTAGAATGGGTTCGGAACCACGTGGACTGGGGCCGTGAGCAATGGTCCAATGTGCTGTTCACGGATGAATCCGGTTCGGCTTCCATCCAGATTCACGAAAGACGCGTGTTTGGCGAGTTCCTGGACGATGGAGCCGTCTCCAGAACCCTCAGGAAGTTCACCCATACCAAGGAGGAACAATTATGGTTTGGGCAGGAATTCGTCTCGGAGGACGGACGGATCTCGTTTGGGTGCGGGGCAATATGACGGCAGAACGATACGTCCAACAGGTGCTGGGGCCCGTAATCTTGCCCCACAGAACACAAATGGGGCAAGATTTCCTGCTCATGCACGACAATGCCCGGGCACACACGGCGAGAACGGTAGCAGCTTGATACATACAGTACATAATGTTAGGGCCTTAGACTGGCCTGCTCAATCGCCAGATCTAAATCCCATTGAGCATGCGTGGGATATGCTGCAAAGAAGAGCTCTGAAGGAAGTTCCTGAAAATCTGGCTACAGAAGATCAACTTTTTGCGCACCTCAGAAGGACATGGGACAATATTCCGCAGCAAGACATTGACAACCTTGTTCCGAGCATGCCGAATCGTTGCCGATGTGTTATGAACATCATGGGCGCTTTCTCAGACTACTAACTTCAAGTTTATAAACACAAATTAAATGATTTTTTCTATTTTTTTCAGTTTTTACTCACAAATTAAAAGTCCATTCGTATACGGTTTCCGTCTATGCTTCATTTTTTTTCCATAAAATCCTGAAATTTTAATCTATACCTTAACCATTATTAAAAAATGGTAGAACATTAAATAACGTATCTTTTAAATATATACATGTCATATAAATAATTAACACATTGATAGTAATTCGCTTTTTTAAAAATATCCCTAGACCGTGTTGGTGTGTGTATATATAATATGTACTTATAACTTCCTAAAATTACAATAAATTGTTACAACCGGTTACAGCGGAGATGATATTGATAAAAAATCGATTCGATTCGATTTGAATCGGTTAGGGTACGTCCCCATATCGATTGTTTTCTCACAATCTGATTGCGATCGCTGTTTTACGATTAAAAGTTTATCGTGATACTTTCTATTACTAAAATAACTCGTAAGATTTTACGGTAACTTATTTTTGGAACTGTAATGCCTGTTTTCAGAACACTAAGCGGTACTTAGATCCATTATTTTACAGGCATGTTGGTCTACTGGTTAGTGACTCTGACTGCTATGCCGGAGGTCGTGGGTTCGACTCCCACCCAGGACAAATGTTTGTGTGATGAGCACGATCATTAATTTGTTCTGTGTCTGGGTGTAATTTATCTATAATATTTATGTATTTAGAAATATATAAGTATGTTTATTAGTTGTCTAGTACCCATAACACAAGCTCTGCTTAGCTTGGGACTAGATGGCGTTGTGTGATAGTTGTGGAATATTATTATCTTCTGTCTAGCTTACTGCCCTATTATTTTGGGATCGATCTGTAGTCCTAATGGATGGAACTAAGTACCAGTATTATGATTAGATATCTAATTTATAAATATTATGCAAATTAATTTATGTATTTAAAAATTAGCTGCGTGATTCTGCACTTTACGCCGGATATTCATCCAGCAGCATTTTTTTTGTGCAAGTAACATAGTGAGGAAACTGGTATAATTATCTTAATTGATTCAAAAATTCTAAGATGTATTAGATCTACCAACCCGTACTGAGCCTTCTCAATTTTGTCCCAGCAATGGAAACATACATAATAGGCTGTGAATATAATACTATATTTCTTAGAAGCATTCACTTCATTATTTTCTAATGAAAATAGACATAATTCTGACTGGCATTTGTTTTTTGATTCCGTACATAAATTAAAACTTCCATTTTCCTGGTCCATCTTGAAACGGCCGAAAATTATGCAAATTATAATTTATTAATTAATTCTGTACCAAAGCATAACAAAACTGATGACAAGTAATTATGGTTTTTGACGTTCCCTTAATTATTTTCCTTCTAAAAATTACAAAAGGAGAGCATATTTCGTGGCCTGTTTTTTATAAATTATTTGATGTTAATTAAAGCAAAGATGTGGTCGACGGTGAAGTATCATCATCATCATCATCAGCCGGAAGACGTCCACTGCTGAACATAGGCCTCCCCCTTAGACCGCCACGCCGAACGAAAATTCGCCACTTGCATCAATCGGTTGCCCGCGACCCTCACGATGTCGTCGGTCCACCTAGTGGGAGGCCTGCCCACGCTGCGTCTTCCGGTCCGTGGTCGCCACTCGAAAACTTTTCTTCCCCATCGGTTGTCAGTTCTACGATATGTGGCCTGCCCATTGCCACTTAAACTTGCAAATTTTATGAGCTATGTCGACTCTGGTTCTTCGCCGAATATCCATGTTCCGGAATTTATCCCGCAAAGAAACTCCGAGCATAGCTCTTTCCATTGCTCGTTGAGTGACTCTAGTCTCTCTAAATGGCCATCAGTCAGAGACCACGTTTCAGGGCCATAATTAGGTCATCACGGTGAAGCATGCATGTCTAAAAATAATCTATTAATTCTTGACATGCAGACTCCAATGTTGAAGCTATCAGGAAAGACAAACCTTGGCAGGGAATTCCAGCTGTGCGCACAATAAAAGTATTCGCAAAACGCTTTTTCTTTTTCTTCTCATAGATGACCTAGTACTCTAGTACTATAGATTTGAACAATTAACCCCGATTATTATTTATTGGCTTATACGATAATAACCTAAATCATCACCGTTACCGGAAATGTGATCTACTTTGACATGATTAATAAATCATTTTAATCAACATACTCGTATATCAAGTTTTATGCAACTTTTTCGCAATAAATTTCTCATTTTAGTACTAACACATTGATTTACGAGACTCTTTAGTTATAGAAGACATTAATAAGTTTTCGAAATGAATAGGAAAGTGACAGTGTTTAATAAATCGAGTTCTTTGTTGAACAAATTAATCAAATCAAGTTTGCGAATAGATTTATAAACTTAGTAGTAAATTACTTTGTTATTTATTTGATGTCAGTTCAGATTTATGTGTTTTTGAAACCTTGATCTAGAAGTTTTAATTCCAAACCTGCTAAGCGCTGTCAATACCACCATATCGTCGAAACACTTGATTGTTGCATTCATTTTGTTCGGCAAATCAGCAGTGCTATTCTCTATTAACAGTAAACACAGATGAAAGCCGTGGCGGCCACGCTGAGACTAAAGTTTGCTATTCACTATGCTATTGGCAGCGACACTAGTGCTCACTGTTCTCGCTGCACGATCGGACGGTTTAGGCGCAAAAACCCTAATTCGCAAAATGGCAACCTGGTTGCAAAAGGCCAAGTTCTCATAATGGCCAATTCTCTAAACGCCTAATTCTCAAGAAGGCCAATGATCAAAATGGTTTTTTTTTTCTAAATTTTTGAGTGTAATTCTTATAAATCTAAGAATTCTTCGCATAACATGAAACAAATTAGTTGAAAAGAGAAAATGAATCTTAGATTTGTAAGAATTACGTGGAAAAAATTATATTTTAATCATTTGCCATTTTTGGTTTATAGGCATCGTCGTGCTTATAAAAGGTGCACTCGGGTTGTCCGAACAAGTTACGAAACGTAACGGTCGGGAATTCGTGCGAAAATTGCGTATATGAAGCCACGCCAATCTGCCAATGCAATTTATACCAACCAGTAGAACTAAACACAGTGACCGCAACACTTAAGTCCACATCCACAAAGAAAGAAACACGCAAGAAGTAAGAAACACGCAGAAAGAAATCTTACCCGCAACTAGAAACACTAAGTACGCAGACGTGGTCACAATCAGCAAGGGTAACAGTCACGGTGTTCGTAATCTTCACAACAGTACAACCTGTCCAACAAAACGTGAGAGCACGAAAATTCAATCTGAATCAGGTGCGTTTTCCCGTTCGCAAAAAAAAAAGGGAACGTCTGCTGAATATTTATGCGCAGTGGTGGCACAGTGCGCAGGTAAACAGAAGAGCAACTTCGACCAAAGTCCAAATTGCTGTAGTAATACGGAATCATGCAGGTCTAATATAAGCAATAAAACAAAAAACAATGCAGCTTGCCACAGCCTGTGATGTGAAAGAAGATTAGAATCTTCAGATGGTGTATCAGATGGTATGAAAGTCACTAAATTTAACGAGATATTTTTCGTAAATTATGTAACATCAACATAATCTTTGATGTAACAGCGGTAACTGTCGGATCATCTAGTTTATCCACCTACTCACATTGAGTCCACGTGGTGGATTGTAGCCTACTCCTCACAAAGAGGAGTATAACTCCTGCAGAGGAAATTAAATTGCTTGATTTAATTTAATATAGTTGAAATACTGTTTGAAACTGCTACTATGTTATCTGAACCACTCAAGCAAACGTGTTACACCCGAATTCATCAAAGCAATTCCACCCATTCTCTTCTGCGGCTTACCCATTATCTGCCAATTTTCCCGCAACGGAATTAAGAAAGAATGAAAGAAAATAATGGGAAGAAAAAAAGTGTTTGAACACCGTCACTCCACTTTCTATAGTCTTATTGTGTCGGGATATTGTTTGTTTTTTGTCAACGAACACCAGACGGTACCTACATCTGTTTGGACACGTTTTAAGGTCATTTTCACTTTCATCCGTACTGTGCAGTGTCGTCGGGCACACAAGTATTTTACAATTTAAATGCGCACTGGATGTTACTGTACTCCGGATGGCGAGGATTTTGTTTTTCTTTTTTTTTTGTGTATTTTATTAATGCTAGCACTCTGGCTCGCAGGATTTTGTATGTCCGTGTTTTTTGGATCATATGCAAATGTTGGCGTGTAAAAACAAATAAATGTGGCTTTTTTATCTTTTGCGCCAATGTTTGTTGTAAAAGTTTAAAGGAATATGTGTTAAGTGAATCATTTTAACATTTTTGTTTGTAGTATTTATTTAAGACTAAAAGCCCACATTATGTATTACCACATATTAACTTCAATGGTGAATAAAATGTCCACAGGCATTCAGTAAAAGATCGTAATTAACGATAACACAACACGGCCATTTATGGTTATCATGACAGAATTACAAACAATCTAAAATTCATTATGAAATTGACTTATGTATTTGTTTTAAAGTAACATTAACTAATTATATTCTACACCTATTGTTACCTTAAAGAGTGAGTTCAAAATTAAAAAATAACTATCGGCTTCCAGTCTTTTAACGTTCAAAAACAAGGAAATGAAAGATTCAAACGAGTGTGTTGCGATGGCCTAATTGATAAGGCGTCTGGAGTACTTACTTATCCAGACGACGCGGATTCGAATCCCACTCGTAACTGAATTTCTTTTTCCTCAAAAATCTTTAGTAATTAAGACTGCCTCGTGTATCAGCATTGTGTGAAAAAAAAACATTTTTATAATGTTCTCAAAATAAATATAATCGTTAAAATCAAGAAGCTCTTACAAAGAGACTCGACGGAACAACAAGAATTGAGTACAAATTAAAAACTGAATCGAATCTGTCATCGATTGTACCGTGTCCCACAAAAACGGCCGTAGTGAATTGAGTATTATTTTTTAAATATTTGATTTGCCCTTAAATGTACCGATGATAATAGCCTTTTTATTTCTAAATAGTGAGTAAATAAGTACTTCACGGTACTTTTAGCCGCATGGTCGACTGGGGTTACAAAGTGGAGTACCTACCTTTTACTTTTACTTACCATAAACTTGTAGGTATATCATAAGGTGATTGGGTTTACCTGTTATTATAGATATACCATCTTTAATCTTACTGGCTAAGTATTTAATAATTGGAAACAAAAGGCTATCCTTTCTTGGGGTGGAAAACTTCGATCAATAATACGAGTAGCTCTATTATTGTTCGATCTAATTATTATTGATCGAAGGGTGGAAAATCATTAAATAACTCCTCCCACTCTGGTTGGAGCGAAAAGAAGTGTCAGACGCGCACTGACAAAAAAAACTATTACCTTGTTCCTTCTATTGCCCTTTGCGTTCCAAGGCCACGATAACCTCTAAAGACATTCCCGCAGCCCTGGCTATAAGCACACAATAAAAAACAACTAGCAAGCACATTCAACTTACGAAACTTTACAACTAAGTTAATAGTTTCCACACGCAGTCATTACAAAAGAATAAGCTAACACAATAGAATAACATTATCGATAGAGGCTTTGTACTATTTATTAATTGAATTTTATCGATAAATCGATATAGATACAGATGGTTTTAGGAATCGATTGCGATCATGAGAAAATACTTTTATTAGGATAAGTCATTGTGGGATCGTATGACAAGTGATAAGCTTTTATGAAACAAGTTATTATCAATTTACTTTTATCTGTTTACATTATACAGCATGTCTTGAGAATTTGCTATTTTGAGAATCGGGTTTTTTTGAGAATTGACCATTTTGAGGATTTGTCCTTTTTCGACTTGGTTTCCATTTTGGGAATTAGGCTTTTTGATCCTAAACCAAAAAAAAAAGTGGTAATATTATTTCCAGAGACACACAGCACACATCATTTGATTTATTCAATTCAATAGATGAAAGAACATAAGTCGTTCCATTCATAAAGCTTACAACCAGTTTCTCACACATCTAAGCTAATGTATCTTTTTTATTGATTGCCCAACTCAAAAAGAATAGGTTAAGTATATAAAATCGTCAAATAATTCACCTTTGACACTGTAAGTCGTTATTTTATTCAATTTGGAACATGTTGTCGCTGACTCTATAATGTTTTATTATTCAATATAACTTTCCTAAATATTAATATTTATTGATATTGTTAATGTAATTTGATACCTTCTTTATTTTTATTTTTTTTAATTTTAGTTTAGTTATTTTTGTAAATATTTTACTTTTAATTTTAGTTTTTAAATGTAGTAGGTATATATAATTAATATAATCATGTTAGCAAGTTAAAAAAAAAATTGTTTTTTAGAAGATGTCATACAATTTTGTTGGAATTAAAAACTAATTTTTGATTTTTTTTAAAAAATAGCATGCCTATTCCATAAAATGTTGGATTTTTGAAAACTTGTTTTAAAAATTAACTTCTAGTACCATAAATTCGATATCATCTGAGCCCGGGTAGTGAAAAACGGCCTACTGCTTATCACAAAAAAAAACACCTATCCCAGTTGTGGGAATAACTGATCAGCTTCGCTATGCTTTAATATTGGGATAATAATTTTATGTTTATACGTTTGTACTAACATGCTACTCGTACATAACAATGACAGTGTAGGAAAAATAGTTAAAACACTTTGCATTTTAATTGTCACCAATGGACAGCTAGCCATCGTCTGCAATCAAAAACATTACGTTAATGGGAAAATACCACTAAGTTTCAAAACATCTTTTCAACTCCACTTAACAAAACTTAATCAACAACCTTCTCTAAGCTCTACCGATACATAATGAAACGCGTAACCCACATAATAAATTATCGTTCTGAAATAATAACACAAAACCTTTTGTTTTGTAACACAAAAGCCTAACCCTTCTCTCAATGCCGAACAAAAGATAAACAATGAACGATATACGTTATTAATCGGGCACATTATTCACTGGGCACATTATTAATAGGGCATTATTTCAATAACGCATTGTGCCCAGTTAATTAGACGACAGATCTACGGAATGGCGGTTTTGTGCGCGTTCAAAAATGTGTAGAATGTGGGTCAGGACTCCTGTGTTGAGAGGAGGTAAAGTAGGCATGTGGTGTTGCCATAACTATGTGGGTAAAAGGGGTGTGTTGTTTGGAATAGTTTCGTTGTCTTCAACATCCGTTGGGCTTACCATATTATCATACATATTATTAGAATCAAATATAGCAGGGTACACTTTATGACCCATTAATATTAGTAGTAATTTTTGACCGTGTTGCTAGGCAACTGGGCTTCTCCCAGTTGTTATCACTTGGTGCCTATTGGCCTTGTTTTGTTCTGTCTCCTGCTTGACATGTAGGGAAGTGGAAACGTATTTTTCCTACTCCTCCACTATTATTTTCTTCGTTGCAGGATACAAGACAGGTAAATTCATTCTCCGAGACACGTCGAGCTTCATTGTCTCGGCGCTTTTCTGGTGGTTGCCACTGTTGATTTTGGCTTTCAGGAGTTGCAGTGGTTTGGGAATAGTGTGGTGGGTTTGTCCGAATAAAAAAAAAACTATGTTGGGTTCGACTTCCACATTTTTTTCGTAACGTTACCCAACACTGATTAAAAAGTGGGGGTAGTCAGTTAACAACCGCTACGCACGTGGCTATTAATCTATTATATGTACGTATATCAGCCACTGAGAACGACAGAATAGTATCGTTTAAACAGAATTGGACACTTTATACAGCGTAGTTTACACTTGTAGGTGTATAATTTACGTTTCATTATAGTACTAACGGTTGACTATGATGACTGCTGGTGACACGCGATGCTGTGTGTATTTTTTGACAACTGATAATCTGGTATGTGTAATTAGCTTATGTATTTGTTTTTTTGCAAAAAAAGTGGCTTTTCGTTGATATGTATTTGGTGTTTAGTCATTCATGATAGAAAGTAGGCTGATAGATATATGTGATAGGATGTAATTACCAATCAAGGTAAAACATTGATTACTTTTGAATCTCTTCCTGCAGATGAAACAAGAAATAATAGCAGGTAACACGTTCTGTTATTTTCTAGCATTAAAACTGTAAGTGTTAAGTAATAGGCTGGCCTGTTGGTCTAGTGGTTAGTGACCCTGACTGCTATGCCGGAGGTCGTGGGTTCGATTCCCACCCAGGACAAATGTTTGTGTGATGAGCACGATCATTTGTTCTGTGTCTGGGTGTAATTTATCTATAATATGTATGTATTTAGACATATATAAGTATGTTTATCAGTTGTCTAGTACCCATAACACAAGCTCTGCTTAGCTTGGGACTAGATGGCGTTGTGTGATAGTTGTGGAATAAAAAAAAAAAAAAAAAAAAAAAAAATGGTTAGTAAAATTCTCGTATTTGATACATTTTGTTAACTAAACAACTAACTGTCTACAACAGTCGCGGTATACATTTTTAACGAATAGTTATAAAATATTCCTATAGTATTTTAATTAATACATTACTTAACTAAGTACTCATAAAAACTGGAACTTAATCGACGACGCACGATTTAACAATCATCTAATTTTCTTATTATTTCTGCCACATAATATAACATAACTTTGACATAATAGATATTTTCATTAACAAAACATTTTTATACAAAGCCCAGTAACTTGTTTAAAATAAACCCGTAAAATATCTAAAAATGGTTCTCGTTTAGTTGAACAACGTTATTTTCATTACGCACAGTAATTGCATACAGATGTAATCACAATTATTCACCTTCTAATAGAGCTTGTTATGGTTTAATATTGTATTGAACCACCATTAAATGTTAAATTATGGTTAATGATAACCTGTGCTTATGAAATGAGATTTTGATTTCAGATGTAATGTTTTATACATTTGGATGGCTAGAATAAGGCGTTGTGGCCCATTTCAGTAGAGGCCAATGTCCAGCGGTGGACTACTGAAAGTTAAATTACCTAAATAATTTTAAGTTTTTTTTTTGTCAACAAAGGACTTTGCTCAGCAACAAACAGACAGAACAGGCAGATAAAGAAGTAGAAATTTTCTACAACTATTTACGAGTACACCCTTCTGAAAATAATTTCCCAAAATTCTATATTGTTACACTTCAGAAATTGAAAAGGAATTTTCCGTTATTCCCATTTTAATCAAGTAAATTATTTTGTAGATACTTTCCGTCAAGAGCATTAAATTAATGGACGAACTTCCTGCTTAGTTACTCACAATTTATACCCAAGTAAATTAAAAAGATTTCCTGGATACATAACCTTCTGGAAAAGCCAATCAATTACACTCACTTACATTAACTTGATTATTCTTAAAGATATATTATAAACATGTTCAGAGATCTTATCACAAGATTTCTGTATGTTATTTACGGCGTACTTGAAGTGTTTACTGCGTTTATTGTACGGAAAATTGAAAAAGCGCCTCTAACGTACGAACATGGGACTATTTTTTTTCAAAGTTTCGGTTTACTTTACGTCACAAAAACAGGGAAAGCCATACTAGCTTCAGATTAAGAATAAACACAGAGAATATACGAAGAACCCTGTTCTGCAACTGACCCGAAAAAATATTTAAAATACTCAGACTTACTGACCCAAAATGCACCAGCAAAACATCTTACGGATCTTACGGAATTCCCGGAGTTCATTCACGGATTCAAGATGGCGCGTCTGACCTACAGCGGCGGGTCTTATGTAAATTTTATAATTCGCTGAATCATTAGATGGCATGATTCAGTCTTAAGAGCCTGTTTCCAGTTTTATAACATGCTGTGGTAGCTTAGCATTTGATACGCTATCATTTGATGTATTTTTTTTTACAGAGCAGCATGGAATGAGCTTATGTGTAGGTGAGATTTGCGATTATTTTGTAAATTATTTGAGAAAATGTAAGGAAAATCGCCATTACTAATAAACTTTATGAAGTTATTTTATAAGTATTTATAATAATATAATAAAAATAGTATGTACTAGTTTCTACAGAACTTTTGGAAAAGAATAATAAACTATTTTCTTCGTAGCGTGGCAAATGAGATTCGCCCGAAGTTCAGAGCTCTACGAAATCCATTGAATGACGCAGTTATAAAGCATAAAGACAAGTGCACATGCCACAGGGCAAACAACAAAGCAACCTGTCACAAGCGGTAAAAACATTAAAGTTGGTGATAGACACGCGAGCGAGAAAAAAAATCATGGTATCATTGCCAAGAAACAGAAAGCTTCCACTGTCGATGACAACGCAACACAGTGTGAGCTAATCTTTATGTCACCGACACGTGCGGGCGGCGACTCAAGTAAGATAGCAGTCTTTAAAACCGAAGTCTTCAAACCCGTATTTCTATCACCCACTGCCTATTTCCCTTAACTGTAAAAACAACTCCCACACACAAACACTAATTGAAAAGACACTGCAAAACCTGGAAAACCGAAAAATTCGGAGAAAGGAAGATTGGACTGACTAAACCCGTGGGCCGTAATAGACGAACGATTATTCCGCGAAACGGAATTCCGTGAAGAAACTCATGTAAATTGGTTGGACGGTACTTTTAAGTAATAATATTGAATGGTGTTAACATTATTTCAAAGAAAATGCTCGTCTCTCTGTAACGGTTGATAAAAATAGTGTTTCTACGGAACTCTGTTATTTTGTCGCACCTAATTCAATGTTCTTGTTAAACTAAATTAAGATGTAATGTGATTAGGATAGATGAAAGGGAGAGAGGCGCACAAAAGGTATTGATGTCGTAACGACGACGTATAAAGTGTGAAAAGGAGGAGACGCAAAATTTTGAGTAGGCGCTTAGCCTTATTCAAATCAAACAGTAGTTATTCTATCTATAGAAATAATCTAAAACTGAAGAATTTGGTTGAATGCGCTAATCTCAGGAAGTACTAGTTCGAATTGAAAAAAATGTGTTCGGTAGTTAGGGTTGCCATCTCTGTTTGGAAACCAGGACAAGACGCGTGAAAACCCCGGATTTTAGAGTCCAGAACCCGGACATGAGTCGAAGTGCGCATCGAGGCAACTGCGTCGGGAGAGGTGGGAGGACGATGAAGTGTGCGTGTGTCGCGGGCGGCCCAAGACTTTAAATTTTTAAGTCCGAAATACAAATGAAACCCCCTGAACGCTCCCCGGATGTCCCCTCTAAACTAGGACTAATCCGGGGAAAACCGGACGGATGGCAACCCTATCGGTAGTTCATTTATCAAGGAAGGCTATAACATCATGCTACGATCAAAGGGAGCTGAGAACCGGGTGAAACCGCGGGGGAAAAGCTATATCTTCTATTTTAATTGTATTGGTACCTACTGTACTTTTCAAAGTCAATGTCAAACCATTAATTACAATTAGTCCATAAATAAAGCACTGGTGAACGCCAAAAAATCTAAGTTATATGGTATCTTTCTTCTTCAAGGATCCCTCACTCTCGAGTTTTCAAAGTCGAGCAAACGATAATGAATACCAGCTTACGGAACAACGAATTAATTGAAGATTTTGGCTCATTCACTAAATTCACTGTAACAGTTTCTAATGTCGATCTAATCTTATCATCATCAGTACTGTATTCGCATACTACTAAGCCCGATCTTAAGCTTTAATCATCCACCCCCTTACTTATAAAAACTTGTGTTGCTTAGCTACCGATTAAATATCACCTGTCCTTGTCATTTCTATTTTAATGAATAGAGATGGCAAGTGACTTAAGAGCTATTTAAGATAAGTAACGTCTAATCAATGTTTATAAGTAAGGCCCCCAGTCTCTACTGCTAGCTACCTTAATAATAAGCGTCTGATCTATGCAAAGAATGATGTAACAAAGGTTCTGTAATCATTTTGGCGATTGAAAAAGAGTGTCCATGGAGTTTCTTGCCCTTTCTTCTCCATGAGATCTACGCTTTGGAATGGGCACCTACAGTACTTTCACAGTTTTTATGTCTTGTGACTGGGACTGTAGCACCGTAACTATTTTTTAAACTATTTTATTTTACTTTTGACAATTCAAAAGTGCCTGTAACTGGCTTATTTGAAATAAATGATTTGATTGATTTTTGATTTTGCACAGAAGCCCTAAATATTTCCCTCACAACATTACTACAGTAATGAACTTATATGACCTAAAATGTTGCTAGTTAGATAATCCTCACTCATCAGTATTCCAAGTATCCGATGTAAGATAAAACGACGCTTGTATTAAGACACGTGCCTCGGCAGCCATACTAAGCTTTCAGAAATTCAAATAATGTGGGACAATGAACGGCAGATATTCTGAATTATACGCATTCTATACACGGTGGATTCTCTGGAGAATATTAGCTTCATAAGATATTTTATTTATTAGAATATTATTTTTATCGCGGCAAATTATACACCCACGATCTATACACGTCATGTAAATATAGGGTGTTAAAAAATCAACTGCAGGAATTTCGTGTGCGTTCTCGGTATCAAAAACCAAGTACATTCCAAAAAAAATTTTTTTGTTTTCAATTTTTTTTTAACAAAATTATTAATTTTTTTTTCAAGCATATTTCTATTGGCCTATTAATATGGCCAATAAAATAAGTTATTTGTAAGTATTTCGACAAATTGCCAGTCCAAAGTCTGCAAAATGTGATGGGAAAGTTGGAATCAGCTGTGAACGCTACACACGGGTGAACGACCTCAAAGAGCAATCAAATTCATTAACATGACCAAAAAAAAAATGCTTGAAAAAAAAATTTTTTTTTGAAAAAAAAATTTTTTTCTTTGGAATGTACTTGGTTTTTGATACCGAGTACGCACACGAAATTCCTGCAGTTGATTTTTTAACACCTTGTATATCCCATAAATAATCCCTTAAATAATATACGCCCCCACGTTTTGAGTGGCCCCTCTCTCAGCCCCGTAGGGATATTTTCTTATTTTTAGGACATTAAAAAACGTGGGTTTTTAGATTTTTTTAAATCTTTTAATTTTTTATTGATATAAAAAGTAGTGACATACGTTGATATTAGATAATTATACATTTTAGTAATTAAAATTAACATTAATAAGATTTATATTAAAAAAACAAAGTAATCTTAAATTTTTCGGAGAAAGGCGATTTCGCAAGTATGTTTGGCAAAGGTTTCCCCGGGCATAGTTCATGCCTGGTTTGCAACGAAATAGACTAGAGAACACGCTCGTTTACACTTCATTTTTTTTAATTAAAAAGTATCGTTGAATCGGTCATAAAAATATCGTCGATACCGATATATCGGCTAACCTGAAGTATCGCCGGTATATCGGTATCGGTATCGGATGCATCGCTAATTACTACACCAAGGTATACAATTCAATCAAGGTTAAGACAATAAATAAATGATTGGGCATACTTGTCTGACCTACGGCACGACAGATCACGTTGGATTTGTATGAACACGCCTTTACAATGTATCAGCTAGTAAACACCGAACTTTTACTTTCATTTGATTAGAGAATCGATATAAAAACCAGCTTTTAACATGAGCACACTTACGCACAAACTAGATCATTTTATTGACAGCCATAAAAATATGCTTGTCAATCAGAATATTTTATTACTCATTTATGATTTCCTTTAGATCAAGTATCTCAACTTTCGAACTTGCTGACAGATTTTAATGTCATTCTAATATTGTTAATACAGCAGATTTTAAAATTTCTCCGAGTATGAAGCAATAGATCTGGATATCCTTTCTATTTCCGTAGTGAAAGTTGTCACAAAATCGAGCAAGGGTAAGGGACACATCATGTAAACGTCAATAGTAATTTTGACAGTATAGAAAGAAAGATCAGGTTATTAAGACGTATTGGTAGACAGAAATATTGAGTTAGGTCATCATTTATTTTTTTATGTTTCTTCAATGGTTTATGCTAGGCACAGAATAGAATATTTTATTGATTGATCTTTTCTAGATTGTAAGAAAATGCAACCTGAAATAATTTCTACCAAATACTCATGGAATACAAATATTTCATTATACTTTACACGTAAAACAAAATGATTTTCAGTGAACAAACTTGTTATAAAATACATTTATAACAAGTTTGTATTATTTAGATACGTACTCAATTTCAGTATTCATCACACCTATCATAAATATTTATACAGCACTAATTATAAATCTTATCACAACTTGTTTTATTGTAAATGGAAAAGGACCTTGTTTATTCTTCTTCTTCTTCTGCCTCGCCACGTCCCGTTATTCGGGGTCGGCTTTCCCTATCATGCGTCGCCATTTACTGCGGTTTTCGGAATCTTCTTTCGCCAGGTTTAGCATCTTCATGTCCTTCTGGACAGTCGTTAGCCGTAAAAGGACCTTGTTTATTAACGAAGCTAAAGGACTAGTAGCAATTATTTAATATAATTTTAATCCCACAGTCCTTAAATTCTTAAATGAATGATGTAAATCATCTTAAGTCCTTAAGTATGTATATTGTACAAGGCATATTTAGATAGAACTTATCTAAGTTTCTGATTGTCATTTTCATCGTTCTTATTTAATAACTCAGTAAAACGGTATGTTATTGTTTGATTTGAAGATTTTAAAAAACATAGTTGTCGAATTACCCCTGACTAATGACATCAATTGAAAACAAAATTTGTTATTTTTCATCCTACGACAAGTTAAACCCGAAATTTTTCAACCCGCAAAAGATTCCGACACCTTGACCCCTTTACATTTCACCTTTTCACCCCTAGAACGACTTATTCGACAAAGTGCTACTTTCAGTCGCATGCAAAAGAAAAAACACAATTGCTTATGCGAAACCCGATACACCCGTCTAGTATTTTTGTGTAAAGAATCTATGGACAAAATTTTAAAACTGTATCATAAAAAATCACAAAGTTATAAGCTTGTATATTACCCGCTTGTCCGTTCAAAAACATGCTCATTTCGCGGTACACTCGTGTAAACCGCGTCTCACTCGTGATAATAGTTTGGCAATAGGTACCTAGCCGTACGGTGATTGTATTGTAATTAACTGGTAATAAAATTTAATTAAAATATTTAACAAAAAGTCTAGTTTAAAAAAATATAATAGGGTGTAAAAATTATTGAAGTCGAATCAGTTACTGATTCTGAACAAACTATATTCAGGTTTCGCATATACTAAAAATTATGTTGTATTAGCAGAATCGAAAACATAGGTAAACCTTCCTCATACTACTTCATAATAACAGTATACTAAATCTATCTTTTTATTATTCTAAACCAAGCAAACGCAAGCAATAAAAGACAAATCGTCCATACATGTGCAACGTGCATAAAGCCTTACAATCGTAATATCGCAGATGTCATATTCAAATTTATTACAGTCCACTTAGCGAGTCGGTACAATCAAGAACAGAAGTTGAAACACTTTCACTATGAAAATCGCACTATTACTGCTGTGGCACAAAGATGATCGCCAGGAATTTTGCTTTTTCAGTCCTACTGTATACCAGTATTTTACACTATGAAGCGATTGCCGATTCGACCTCAACAACCCAGTAACTGGGTAATACGATACTCCCTGACTGACCGGTCAGACTTTCAGGTTTTTCTGACAACCTGCACATAGAAAGAAGTGGAAACATATTTTTCCTACTCTATTCTTTTCTGATTAATTTCGTTGCAGGCTCCAAGACAGGTAAATTCATTCTCCGGGACACGTCGAGCTTCATTGTCTCGGCGCTTTTCTGGTGGTTGCCACTGTTGATTCTGGCTTTCAGGAGTTGCAGTGGTTTGGGAATAGTGTGGTGGATTTGTCCCAAAAAAAAAACCTCGCTCATAGCTATGCAGTGAAATTCCCTGCCGAAGTCTATATTTCTTGATAACTTATTACCTTGTGTCTTTATGTTAAGAGTGAACGTGATACTTTAGTTAGCAAAACAGTATTCAAATGCGACCATATCACACAAAAATAAAGAAGAAAACAACCCGTAAAGCCAATCAAGAATTCACAAATGAATTAACGTACTTTACGAGGAGGTCAGATACTCAGTACTCTGGATGGTTACCCTTCCGTAAACCGACCTAGGTAAGCATTGCCTAACCTTGAAAATCAACTCAAGCAGCTATTTTATTATTCAACCACGCACCCATCTATAACACAAAGTTGTTACTTACTGCATTTGACAGTAATGTCACTTTCACTTTAAAATGTATGGAGGCGACTCAAAACTAAAGTAATGTATTCGCTCATATTATTTAGTATGCGGGACGAGTATTGTATGACATTTTAGATATTCGTGACGACATTGTGTTAGTGAACGATTGGAGGGTTATATAAAATTGAATTGGAGCATTTTATGTATTTTCTTGATGGCTTTAGTGGTGTTTGTATTTCAGGCATTAAAATAGCAAGCTAATCTGTTTAAATATATAATCATTCTTGACATTATAAATAATAATTCTTGCTATTGTATTTCATAGTAAACGTGTTCCTTGTCATTGTATAATCTAATCTATTTTTCATAATTAGGTATTATGTAAAAATACCGTTAATCTTAAGTCTCTAAAATATTTGTACGCTGGAAACAGCAGAATATTCTGGACATAATATTGTAAGTAACACCTGTATAACAATGTTCTAACAAATAAACTTATTATTATTATCTCTTTATTCATTTTACATTTTATAATATTTTTACAAAAACAAATAATAAAAACATATAAAAATATAAAAAATAGCAGTCCACCAGCATCGGGAACAGGGTCCAGGCTGCCGGTGGTCAGGGCTCCTGAGAGAGGAACCTCCTAACAATACGCGCCGTGTCCAGAAGTACTGCCTTCTGAATCAGGCGCCTGATCCAGCTGCCAAGTGAGAGCCTCCTTAGATGTTGTTCGAGGCTCTTGGCAATTAAGCCATTATTATTATTATGACAGAGAGTGGGCCAATCCACTATGCGGGTCCAGTGTTAATTGGTAGATGTCGCATGTCTTCGTATTTTTAAGTCCATGACATGCCGATTTCATCACGACGTTTCCTTCATCGTTTTGCGAGTAGGCTTGAAACTCACTCGCAAGTGGACCATCTCCAACTCCTGATACCAACAAGTGTTGATTGGCATGACTTATAGTTGTTTCATTCGTCATATGGAAATAAGATAAAATATTACTTTCATAACTAAGTATCGTAAAAAATCATGATAAAGTTCGGTTTAAAAAATAAACTTCACTCTTGCCATAAAACCACTACATATAAACATAACCTACAACATTCAACAATCCGTATAAGGAACATTTAAACACGCCACTAACATATATTTCCTATTTACAACATACAAGTCATTCATACAAATCTAGGTTTAAAGCATACACCTTGCCATTTAGTATTCCAAACCCGCATTTAACAGAAAGTCTAGTTAACTATAGTCAATAATTAAATGCAATGGAAATATGAATAACTGACGGACATCTAACTAGGGTTACCATATTAAAATTAAGAAAAGGGCTAACAAAAATCTGGATATTTGCAAACCTATCGCTTCCTTGAAGTAATTTCGTGAAATACAAAAGAATTGTGTGAGCGGAAGTTGAACACGATTGGACAAATCAAATTGAGCGTCTAGAAGCACGCGCGGTGGTAGACTGAGTTATCGCAGTGTTCGCAATCCAATGCTCAGTAATAAAGGGAGAGTTTGCCGGGCCTCCGTGGAGGAGCACTCTCGTACTCGTAGTAGTTGGACTGCAGCCGCACTCCTTCCCTCTCTCTACAGGAGCGCTGTGAGTGGTAGCCACCCGCGCCTGCCTGATGAGAGGCGGCTCACTCTACCGATTGGTAACAACTCTTGCCGAGATCTGTATTCTCTCTCTAGACTGTAGCAATGTCTTGTCTAGGTCTGTCTTTGGGTGGGTCGCCAAAGTTAGAATAAACTCTTGCTGAGGTCTATCTGTGGATAAGTCTATTGTTTCAACGTCAAAGTCGGAGTAGAAGTGGAAGTCGTGTTGCTTATAACCAAGTTGAGTTGTCAAATGTTACTATTGTAAACCTCGCTCGTTCTTTTTTTAATCTACGTTACTTTTTTTTTAATTCAAGGTTCGCTCATACTACCACAACACTACTGCGGCTCCGGACATAGACAACTCTTTGTTATATTTTAAAATCCCTAGGGACAAAAAGAAGCCCTGGGTTCGAGGACTCTTTTGATGATTTTACCACGGAAAAAAGGGACAAAAAGAAAGCTAGAAAAAAATCCGGATTGCCATAAAACCGGACATGCCCAATGAATCCGGTCGGATAGTACCTACGCAAACCCTACATCCAGCAGAATACTGAAAGATTTAACATCAGTTGATGGATACTCAACAGGTTGTATGAATAGACGGTATTAAAACATTTGATTTAGAGTCGTAATGGAATAGGGAGTAGGACATCAATATTCATAAAAGACTGCATTTTAAGTTTATTGCCGTATCGGCTGCGCGCTTATCCGATATTTCATTGGTATGTAGCTTTTTGAATAACTGTTGTTGATACGTCTTTTTTTTTCATGTATAATCTTTGCCATGAATGTAAACAAAACAGGAAACATAAATAAAGATAAAAAGATCGAAGTAAAATTCTACCAGTGGTAACAAATGATATAAACATAAATCTCAATTAAAAGTTATTAAATCATAAATAGGATTTTTACAGCATCATTCAGTTGCAAATCGAATTAGTCCTTCTCATCAATTAGAGTTTGTAAAGATAATGGATAGGCATTTTAGTTGATATGGACTTCTGGAGCACTTAGCAAATGGCAATCCGTCTTTGGGCGGTCTTTTTTTTATCGTGGTAAAATCATCGAATGAGTCCTCCCACCCAGGGCAGGGCGGGAGGTACTGTCAGACTTGTACTGACTGTAATCCACGGTACTCCTTCAATAGCACTTTACGTTTCAGGAGCACGGTTACCGCGGGGACTTAGCTTAGTCCCCAAACACAAAACTAAAGAAAAGTAGAAATATCCGTATCATTGAAATAAATATAACAGTGAGCAGGTGGTGGCCCAGTGGTATCGGCCCCGATTTACGAGTTGTAGGTCGTGGTTTCGAACCCAGGCTGGCGCATTACTTTGTGTAATTTATTTCCTCACCACTGCTCTCAAAACAGTGAAGGAAAACATCGTGAGGAAACCGGTTTGATCCTAGAACCACCAACCCGCATTGGGCCCGCATGGTGGAATATGGCCCACTCCCTCTCTCAGAAAGGAGGCCTGTGTCCCAGCAGTGGTAACATTTATAGGCTGATGATGATGATTGAAATAAATGGCATAAGAAAAACATATCTATCAAAGAAAACAAGAAGCTTAGAAATCGATATCTAATTAATCTATCCCCGACCACAACATACAGCTATGTGTGTATAGATATAGATAGATAGTAAATATTATATAGATTGAAACCAGTTAGATAACTCATTACTAGAGCTGATAGATGATATTGTTTATCGAGGTGAACTTGCGTTAATATAGGGCAATATGTCTGACAACATGCTGGGCAAGAATGTCTGAGAGCAATGTTAATTTTGATTTGATAATTAATGGATTATATTGTATTCATTTTCGGGCAGATTTTCTGGTAGAGTTATGAATTGGTGTATGAGATCGGCTCTAATACAGTACGTGAGTATTGATACAAAGGACATTATGAGAAAAAAAAAAACATTAGACTGCGCGTCGAACAAATAGGATATTAGACTGAATAATGCTAATTAGTCCGTTAGATTAAAAAAAAAATTCACACGTTTTATTCTTTTGTTGCGCAAACCAAAATTGACGAAGATATGACAATTTTAAAATTACCAATACGTCACAAACAGTTTTTACTTTCTTCTGCCGTCACGAGCCCCCACTCTCGAATTTAGATACGTTAGGTATATCATTGTTAGAATGCAATGATTTAACAGAAGAAAAAATGCGTGTCCATTACATACAAGCTCATGGACATGTGCATTCTCCCTACCCTCACCTATGGAGCGCAAACATGGTCACTCACACAGTGTCAGAAGTCCGCATTTGGAGTCTGCCAACGAGCTATGGAGCGACGTATATTGGGTGTCAAACTTTCGGACCGCATCAGAAATACGAGTACCATCATCATCAGCCCATAAATGTTTCCACTGCTGGGACACAGGCCTCCTCTCTGTGAGAGGGAGTGGGCCATAATCCACCACGTGGGCCCAGTGCGAGTTGGTGGATGTCACATGTCTTCGAATGTTTGGTTCTAGGACATGCCGGTTTCCTCAAGATGTTTTCCTACACCGTTTTGAGAGCAGTGGTGATGAAATAAATTACATAAAGTAATGCGCCTGGCTGGGTTCGAACCCACGACCTACAACTCGTAAGTTGGGGCCGATACCACTGGGCCACCACTGCCAGAAATACCATACTTCGCTCCTAAACCCAAATAGTTGATGTTGGTCTCATAGCTGCAAGATTGAAGTGGAATTTGGCTGGCCATATCTGCCGCATGCCGGAGGCGCACTGGGCTAAAATAACCACTCTATGGAGCCCAACGGGTAGGAAACTTCAACGCGGTAGGCCCAGAAGGAGATGACGAGATGAGCTAGACTCATTTTTAAAGGTTTGGCCTACAATCGAATTACATCGCGAGAGATGGAAGGAGAGAAGGGAGGCCTTTGCCCTGTAGTGGGACAACGTGGGCTCATAATGATAATAATAATTATTATTTTTCAAAACTCTAGCTGGCGGACTTATTAAGTTTATTGATGTTGTAAAGACGCCTATTGTCAGTCCATAAAGAATAGAATTCGTGCTATAAAACAGTGAAAGGGGATCCCCACAGGAGGGCTACAAGGAGCTGGAGGTAGAACAAACTCTATGGTTTGTCTTTGAGAACTGCAAAGAAGCGATGAAGATAGCATGCAATCTTGATGAAAACTACAAAATTATTAATCATGTGTCAACAAGACCCTACGTGAAATGATAAGAATCATTGCATATGCTCATCATCATCAGCCTAAATGTTCCCACTGCTTCCGGACACAGGCCTCCTCTCTGTGAGTGGGCCATAATCCACCACGCGGGCCCAGTGCGGGTTGGTGGTGTTTCTAGGATCATACCGGTTTCCTCACGATGTTTTCCTTCACCGTTTTGAGAGCAGTGGTGATGAAATAAATTACACAAAGTAATGTGCCTGGTTGGGTTCGAAGCCACGACCTACAACTCGTAAGTCGGGGCCGATACCAGTGGGTGACCACTGCTCAATGCTCATTGTATATGCTCAATTGCTCATATACCTGCCGATATGAACGCATTACACCATGTATTCGCAAAGATTACCATTTTTAATTTCTAAAACAATATTTACAAACCTGTTAACGGTTTTAATCATACTTAAAATTAAGTATTTTAGGCCATTATTGAAAACAAAGGTGTCAGTGTCACGGTAACAACTAAATCAAATAAATTTTGTATGAGTACTTAGTCATGGCTTCTTGAATATAGTACCCATTTTCACTAACACCTGGATAAATGCCTTTACATTATTACACCACTAGAATTTCAACTTTCAAAACTGATGTTGAGAGTTCAAAATACACTGTCAGTGTTCTTTAGTTAAGTGTGAGTAAAGACGTTCATAACAAGATTAAGTAGGTAGGTGCTTAGGAGAATGTTTATTTTAAAATTAAATCCGAAAGTAAATTACAAACTTGTACCATAAACTTTGAAAGTGAATTAAAGTTGAGTTTTTCTTTCGTTAACTTATTTAAGTTTGTTTTTAACATTTAACTCTTAAAGTTCTACTTGAAACAAAACTTAACTTAAAGATAGTTGAGATACTTTCTTAACGGCTTACTTACGAGTGTTAAGTTGGCAGAATTATAATTAAAAAAAAAAAAACAAAAAAAAGTTTTTTTTAAAACAGTGGCAGTGAAAGCGAAGTCCTGTATGATATTATGGTACAACAGCTTATAATATAATGATGGATCATCAAAATATCACGCTTGTAAGGACAGCTGACCAATATTTTAGAGTCTATAACTATCTACTAACTTATCCAGACCCACTGATAAAATGCTATCAGAGAAACTTATTTTTTTTTATTATTTATCACGCTTTTTTTTTTTTATTATTATTATTCACTGAATTGAAGACCCCAAAGATTGAGTCGATTTTCTTGTTTCTTACAAGAAAATCGACTACTACTAGTTACGTTTCTATAAATAACAAAGTCAAAAGTACTTAGACAAGGTCTAACTTTGTAACCGCAACCAC
The DNA here is from genome assembly GCA_950005045.1 of Agrotis exclamationis. Lineage (NCBI taxonomy): Eukaryota > Metazoa > Arthropoda > Insecta > Lepidoptera > Noctuidae > Agrotis > Agrotis exclamationis. The sequence continues at coordinate 19,114,670 of OX465427.1, read as the reverse complement.
ATAAGACAAGAGAACCAGTGACGCTCAATTAGTGTTCCCTTCAAGTAAATTTAGTCTGTGTGAAATTAGTCTAATTAGTTAACTTTCAAAGGGTTCAAAGATAGAAATTTTCACTCGGAGATTATGCTTAATTACCCCTGTTTGTTTGAAGTTGTCCGGTAAACTTGTTCCACGCCATTATCTATCGTTAGGATCTTTTATTCAATTGTGCGAGTGAGCAATTAGACTTGGGTAGTTCACTATTTTCATTTGGTTTGTTTTTAAAATAAAGTAATTAGAATATTTTGTGATTTATTTTGTTCTTGACGGAAAGAAGATGCAAAGAAGATGGGCGTCGTAAACAATCCTAAAATAAATATTAATTTGTTACAAAAACTAGAGTAATTAAAGAGTTATTTCAATAGATGATAGGTACATATATTATAAGAGAGATACAGATATATTTCAAGAAATGTAATAGAAAATATACTTAATACCTAACTATATTTTCTACTACATTTCTTGAAATAAACGTAGGTATTTTATTTAATTTTGTATCAGTAAAATTTTATCGTTAAAATGAAGAAGTAACTATCTCCATTGTTAGAAATCAATACAATGGGTTGATATGAGAATATGAAAGGAAAAAGACTTTTATCCAAAGCACATGACAAGGCTTATCTAACACAAAATAAAAAAAAAAAATCAAAATATATATGGCATTATTCTGTTGATGCATAAAATGCTCTGCTAAGATACGATATCGACATTTCAATATAGGCGATAAGTGCGAAATGCAGAACAGTTCCTTCAAAAAAGAACAGTTCCTACGAAAATCCCTTTTAATTTCTCCTTGCACCTGAAATTTCACCCTCTCGGGAAAATAATTTACAATACTCATGCACATTCACAAAGAGAGACTACAAAGCGACGAGTTACAGTACTTATCAACACAATAAGTAAAACAATCAGACTGGTCCAACGCGCTTTCCACGCGCCGCTGTCCGAACGTACTCGATGTTGTTGCATATTTCATGAGTGGTAAGCCCTAGCACGAACGCGCGGTGCAAACGTAATTAATTTACGTCGATTAGTTAATTTAAAAATACAACTATCATAGGATTTTAATTTATTTTAAGCAAGCATTTAGCACATCATGATCATATCAGCCGTAGGACGACCACTGTTTAACACAGGGATCCCTTCAAATCCTGGGTGTAATTTATCTATAATATGTATGTATTTAGAAATATAAAAGTATGTTCATCAGTCTGTTGTCTAGTACCCATAACACAAGCTCTGCTTAGCTTGGGACTAGATGGCGTTGTGTGATAGTTGTGGAATATTATTGTTATTATTATACTAGCGGGCTCGGCAGACGTTGTCCTGCCCTGAAAATCGGTACAAAAATCCAGGTCCATGCAGCCTACCCTATCACACCTGCCTACCTACTTACCTACCCTACCAATCTCCCTACGTACCTATCAACCTACCTATCTACCTCCATACTTACTCTACCTACCCTACCCCTACATACTTACCTACCCTACTAACCTAACTACCTACCTACATACTTATTCTACCTACCCTACCCCTACATACTTACCTACTCTACCTACCTACCTACATAATTACTCTACCTATCCTACTTACTACTACATACTTATTCTACTTACCCTACCCCTACATACCTTCCTACCCTACCTCAACATACTTATCTACCCTACTTACCTACCTACCTACATACTTACTCTACCTACCCTACCCCCACATACTTACCTACCCTACTAACCTATCTACCTACCTCATACTTACTCTACCTATCCTACCCCTACATACCTACCTACCTCCCTACCTACATACTTGCCTACCTACATAAAAAAAGAGGATAAAAAGTATCCTATATCCGTCTCCTCGGTCTAAGCTACCACACCAATTTTCAGCCAAATCGGTTCAGCCGTTTTTGAGTTATACGTATAAAATAGTGTAACTAACACAACTTTCTTATATAGGTATAATTACCGCCCGCATGCTCTAGCCTACGGTGGCTGGAGATTGTCTGACGATGTCCGTCACTGTAGGCGTCTACCACTGCAGCTGGGTTGGAGGGAGGATGCTGTCCTCTCCCTCACGCGGCGCGCCTACTCTTTCCATAGCATGACTGCTTCGCAGAAGGAGGCGACCGCTTCCCACTCCGTCTCGCATGGCCTCGACCAATGCCGGGCGCGAGAAGTCTCCGCCTGTCGCCGTCGTGAGGATACGGGGCGGTGCTCTGCCCAAGCGGAGCAGTCCTGCACCGAATGCTCTACCGTATCCTCCGGGTGATCCACGCAGTGGTGACACCCAGGCGTTTTTTCGTCGTATGGTTGTATTTAATTTATGCAGTCCTAGTACATTTTTTGGGTATTCAGTATTCACCGATATACCTACTTTTTAGCATTGAAGACCGGTGGGCGCCGGGCGGCATGAACATTATTCTTCATGTTTTCCTAGTACTTTTTGTTCAGATCCCTTATTCAATTTCGGCACCAATACCTTCCTAGTGATCGTGTTACTACGTTTTATGTCACGTCTCACGGAAACAGGATAAAAATTTGATCGTCTTGGTGGCGGCATGGCATTGATAATTATGATAATATCGGCACAATAAGTTTAGAAACTCAATACAAACGCATCAATCGGTCAATTGATGTTTTGATTAATTTTTTCGTTTTGCTGTCATTCCATGTCAATTGCGTTTTAATAGACCACGTTTTATGTCACGTCCCATGAAAACGGGATAAAACTAAATGAAATAAAAAAGGTAAAAAGTATCCTATATGTTTCTCCTGGTTCTAAGCTACCTTCCCACCAATTTTCAGCCAAATCGGTTCAGCCGTTCTTGAGTTATAAATAGTGTAACTAACACGACTTTCTTTTATATATATAGATTATTATCTCCCATAGATTTCCAATAGGACCGGTTGGAAGCGGCTTGCTTCAGCGCGATCCTGAGATCTTCATCTGATCGTCTGTCCACCTTGGAGGCGGACATCACAGACTGTATTTTGCACATCAATGTATGTAAATATAGGTAGTATGTAAATATAGCACAGCACAGACCGGGAGGGTTGGCGCTCTTTGGGGGAGGCTTACGTTCAGCAGTGGACGGCAATAGGCTGATAATATATCACAGCTCAAATTATTGCCACTTTATTAAAATCTTTGATTTATAATACCACTTCAAAGATTTAACTGTTAACTTTAAATTGATATCAAATTCATTCAAATTCACGACATTATTTAAGGAGTTATCGCGGTTCAATACCAAGTAAATGATTCAATACTTTTACTCGCTAGTGTAATATTTTTTAGACGTTTAGACCGCGCGCTCGTGCCAGTAGAAGTGGATGCATATTTCATGAGAGCACTGAGTGGCGGCCACGGGCCACGTGGGAAACTTTAATGTGGATTATTTAGTGATACGCGCTTTTTATCATAAAATTGTGGTATGGTCCTATGGCTAAAAAATGTGTTGGATCATGTTGTGATGGAATTTGTTATTATAATTATGTTTACTCTTTTGTGGATACCTTTAGGTATATCCTAGCTTTTATTATGTACGATTTCTATTTAGACATGATGTCTATTCAGTCGGAACTGTTAGATAACTGTCATGTTTTCTTCTTTCGATACCTATATTTTAGGTTGGCTCTGTATGTCCCCCTTTACTATAAAGATATAGGGAACGTAAAGATACATAGAGCATAGTTTCCTCTCAATGATTGAATATTCTTTCGTCTCTCTGCCGCCTTTAAAAACGGTTCTTCAATAGACTACCACCGTCTGTGCCTTACTGAACGTTTTATCACGACACAACGTTTAAATTAAAAGGATTCGTGATTCAATATTATCCTCACTGATTCAAATTACATTTAGGTCATCATATCAATAAAATTATATTATCTATAGACATTCTAGTCTTGTCTAGCCAGTTCGTGACCAAACCTAAAAACCTATAGTTTTCCACTTAGCACAAAAATTTAGCGACACGAACAAGGTCACACGAATTCGCCTATTATTATACTCGTCGCCATTTTATTTAGCATTTTACTAATGAGCGCATAAAAATGAAAGCCGTAAATACAACCTAATTATGAATGAACTAGTTTATTCAGCTATTATTGTAGAAAAATTGGGGTGTCGTGAGTTGGATTATTTAGTTTTGCTTTAGGTGTGACTAATTATGCTGTTGGCTGTAAAAAGATGATGAATGGAGAGAATTCCGGTTTTATTTTTAATGGTTTTTAGACATGAGAGTTGATTTATTTAAATTTGAGTGTTTTGTTCTTTTTTTTTAGCTTTGTAGGTTATTTCGGTTGTCGAACAGGCTAAAAGCTGATTCAACTAACTAGACTTTTAAATCAAGTAGGTCTTTTCAAGTGATCTCAGAGAAGACGGGAGCACGGTCATAGTATAAAGAGGGGAAGTAGGCTATCTCCGACCCAATCCGCGATATAATTGCCTACTGTCTTAGGGTTGTAACTTTTAGCTTAATTTTAATTCAGTGCCTATAAATTGGTAAGGGTCGGGAAGTTGTATTTATATCCATAAGAGGTTAGCGTTAATTATGTTACACGTTGTATACTAATCAGTTTTTTGTTTTTTTTTTTTTATCGGCATAATGTAGTATTTTTTACACATAAATGACCTTTATTTTTTTTAATTAATACAAATACAAATAATGCAAACATATCTATTGAATCACACAATACGTTCTCCTGCGATTATTACACATTTTTCATTCATTTAGCGGTGCCGAAAAGCCGTGACACGGGAACCTCGTGCAATGTTAGCCCTGACTAGCGCACCTTGGATTGAGTCGAGATTTTGTTAAGTGTGCGTGTGGCGAGTCGGCGACGTATAGATACTACGGCGCACACATAAAAGCCGCGCGCGGTGCGTTTGTATGAAGATAACTTACTTCCCGTCTTTATACTATGGCACGGTGGTCAAGTGCTACCGTGCACAGCGAGGTCCAGGGAAGACATACCTTCATTCTTCCCAGAGACGTGTCTTAACAGGTAGTGGGCAGGGGGGTCTTTTATGGAGTCGCGGTTCTGTGCTCCTCTATATGCTGATGTTGATCAACGGGGACGTTTTGGTGAGGAACGAATCCCACATTCCCCTTTTTAAGGTTTTCCCCAAAAAAAGTCTTTGATTCAGCTTCCAGTTATTTGTTACGATTTTCAGGGCAGCAGTCACTAATAATAATCTTGATACCGTTTTTTATATCGCATTTCCGCCTGATATAGTTATTTAAATAATAAATGAATACGTAATTAACAACATAAAGTATTTAAATTAAACTTACTTCTAAATACTCTTTCCCGAGAGAAATCAGTAATGGCAGAATCTTTGAAAGCTAACTTAATATTTGCATACCTTCCACTAAAGAAAATTAGGTAAGTATGAAAAGAACAGCAGATTTTTCAACATTTAATGTTTGAGTGGACGAGAAAAAGTAAACTTTAAATTGTCACAGTAAAAATGATTTTTTTTCTTCATGTATATCATTTCAGCCCATGACACATCTTACTAATATTATAAATGCGAAAGTTTGTGAGGATGAGTGGATGGATGTTGTTTTTCACGCAAAAACTTCAGAACGAAATTTGATGAAATTTGTTACACATACATATTTATATCCCGTTTTTTTTTTATAATTCTTGAGTTGTAGCCGCTGGCAATAGCTAGTTGAAAATAATCTTCTACCCTTCAATAATTCGATCACACATACAATCATACATAACTTTATCAATCCAACTTTTAATGAGTAAATTGATCAATAGATACAGAACTACCCATCCAATCAATTATGTCCTTCACATGAACTAACTAGCATCACAGTAGACAGTGTAGAAACAGTATTTCAACTACGAACAAATGTTTGAAATTGGGGCACCACATTATACAAAATGATAAAAGGTGGTCATTTTCTTATCCGCATGGTTGCGCAGTGAAGCGGGTTTATAGTCACTATTTTATTTTATTGTGTGCCGCCTCTGTTGACAGCTGGACCACGCAGGGCACTGCTACAAAATCCTTTGCCGCCTCCGTCCAACCGCGCGGATGAGCGGTGTTGGGCCACCAACAATGCCCTAGTTGGTTTACTGGTCATCTCCATACTGTGCCAACGTACAACCAACGTTCGCTGACACACTACAAATAATTTATCATCGAGTTGTTAATTAAACGGTCAGTTTCATTACTGGCCACCACCATTTTGTACTTTCATTAATTATATTATTGTACTGTCTCTTTCACACTGCGAAAGCGTTTGGCCTTTCGATGTCTTGATTTATGGTGTGTGGTGGTAGTCTTAGGTATTTAAGACCACACTTAGGCTGTCGTTTTTCGTTAAAATAGGTGCTAACCCGTAAAACCTTTTAGATTTTCACCAATGAAACTGAGCGTGTTCAGCAATTCTTAACTGCGTTCAACACCTGTCAAAGATAACTTCTTTTTTCTAACCTATATTATCCCCACTGCTGGGCAAAGGTCTCCATCATAACCTCTGATTACTTCCTATTTGTAGCTTTCTCCGGTTAATATCGCAAAATGCGTCTAAATCGTTACGCCAGGACTTTCGTGACCTCCCTTTAGTATCGTCGCCCGTCTTCTGGCACCCTGCTGGGGACTGTTTCCTGGTAGCTGTAACCTTGGGATTTTAAAGTCAAAAGTGAATAGGATAAGTGAGTGAATAGGTAAGCATGCTACTCCGTCGACCACATCATCATAGTAGTCAAACGTGAACCTATCGTTAAGAGGATAGTATACCGGCTGCCATTTAAAAAAATAGGTATTTAGAAAAACTCGTGCTATCGCTACCACACCTCCACCCGATCATGCGATAGAGAGCGTTGCAGCTCGCGACTGACTGTAAGTATTTTTTTTTACATAAAATTTGTCTCTCGGGTGAAAACGTTTTTCACATATTAAATCACGACCAATCTCTTAGGTTCTGGCGTTGGTTTTGCTTTTTTTCTAAAACTTATTTATTTTTAAAATACAAAGGTTTTACTTCAATGGAGATTTTGTCATAAAAATAATAACTCTTAGGCGCCTGTAACTTTCAAACTATTATAAATTTTGAAAAAATGAAAACCTATAAACCTGGTTTTTTACTGTGTCAGAAGCATTCTGAAAAATCATTGAGATAGGATAACATCTAGAGGCAGGAAAACGTTTTCTCTTTTAGTATGGACGAGCGCTCGGTAGACTATCGTCTTAAATAAGAAGAATAAAACCCACTGCGTTGCAACTCTGGTGCGCCCAATCCCAATTCAAATTTACAGTTTTCTCTTTTAGTATGGACGAGCGCTCGGTAGACTATCGTCTTAAATAAGAAGAATAAAACCCACTGCGTTGCAATTCTGGCGCGCCCAATCCCAATTCAAACTTGCAGTTTTATTGCCTACCGTCATTGTTTACAGTTTTGGAGCATATTGTGATACCCAATACACCACTCTCCATTGCTCTTTGGAAAACCTTACCTCCTCTTATATCTTCACTTACCATTCCCACAATTCATACTCCCATCTCTCACCAACTTCCATTCCAATATACCAACTCATGAATCCAAATACCCAACAAGACATACCATAAACAAATCAGCTTCAGTTACAGGTGGCTACGACCGTGGGATCGCATAAATCTCAATTGGGCATAATTATTAATTACCAAGGTAGCAATATAGTTTACTGCTAGCCTAGTGACCTGTAGAATGACTAATGTGTGAGTGGGAAGACGGTGATATGCTGCTGTTCTGAATATTTGAAACTTGCTTCTGCCTTTGGTTTCACTCGTATTAAAAATATGTCCTGCGACATGTTTTCAAAGATTATTTGTTATATCCAATCTTACGAAATCTCTTTTTTATATAAGCTGTCTATGTATAAAACCATTGAAAATTTTCTAACAGCGTAAAATCTTAAAACAGCAATGCTGGTGAAATTTTTGTGAACGTGTATATCGAGTGACTCGGTGAACACAAAATAGTGTTTGCAACTATCGTTTTTGGGTATTTTTTGATTAAATTATTACCACCTATTTTCAACAAAATAAACACCACTTTTTAAAAAAAAATATTTACTCCTTTTTCAGTTTTTTCAGTGCATTCATGAAGAAAATCTCGTAATTTTTTTTTTTTTGCCTAGCCTAGCCTTTTCCAAGAGCTCTTTTCTTTTTAATTATATCTATGAATACTTTGCTTTCACTAAGCATTATATTATTTAACGGTTCCAAAAAAGTCCATTTTAAAACCACTGTCACCATTTACCAATATTTACATGAACCTTTCAAATAAAATTAATTAAAAACAAGTACACAAAAGAATTACCCTGCTGGCTGTCACTTTGTTGCCTATTTCCATTACAAAGGCGAACATTAAAATATTTGTATTATAACCCCAACATTAATATTAATTCAGAGAAAGTGTTTTTGTTCAAGCAATTAGGGTAATAACAGCAATCTAACTTTAAAAATGTGAAGATTGTGTCGGGACATCGCGTAAAAGGTTCAGAAGCTAATTTATATCGCTTTAGAACTAAAAAAAGTGTATTCACTTTTAAACTAGGTACTTTCTTTTCCATGAACACGCTATTCTGAAAAGTAACCTATTAAATATGCTTAAACAAAGTAATTAAATCAAAATAATTTTATGAATACAAATCTAGATAAATCTAAAAGAGTTTTTTGTTTTCCTTTCGATTTTGGATTTCACTTGTATTATTAAATAAATCAAACACTGTACCCTTAGCACGAGTTTTCAGTATTTGAAACTTAAAGTAAACTGGAACTTTGACAATTTCAAATTGACAATTTTCAAGGAAAAAATTAGTTCCTTCTTCGCACACCAGAGGCGCTGTTCCATTTTTTCATACAAGAAACTATGTAAATATTAAAAAGACGCTGTAAAGTAAAAGAGTGAAAACTCGTGCTAAGGGTACTAAGGGTTTTTAATTTTACGGAATCACCGGGATAATGTCATGGTCGTGGAAGACGAGTTCCCAGTTCCAGCGGGCCCCTAAAAACTTACCTTTTTAATGCAACTTTTATGACTGTATTATTTCTTTGAGAATACACTAATGGCCGCCAAGAATTATTTCGTTCCCATGTATTTTTAATTCACCATTGCGTTGAGAACAACGTTTATGTACTTTTGTCGGTCATAATTAAGTTTTAGCGAACTGTCTGACGTTTCCAGATTGTTTGGGGATTATAAAGAAAGTGGAGTATGTCAGCTGTTTGATGAGTGGCCTTTTTTTTTTTTTTTTTTTTTAGCGTGGTAAAATCATCAAATGAGTCCTCCCACCCCGGGCAGGGCGGGAGGGACTGTCAGACTTGTACTGACTAAAATCCACGGTGTCCTTCAATAGCCTTTTATGTTCCGGGGTCACGGTAATGAGATAAGTCCCGCGACCCCGGCAGGCTTTGGCCCTCTTGGGCGGGGCCCCGTCATCGTGCTGACGCTCTTTGAGGCGCGCGTGGAACACAACGCGCCGTCGACCCGGGCATGGTCCATGTCCGGGCGGCGAGTTGCCCTTTACTCGCCGCCCGCATGCCCGCGCCTACGGTGGCCGGAGATCGTCTTGCGACGTCCGACGCCGTGGGCGTCTACCATTGCGGGTGGGGCGGAGGGAGGACGCTGTCCTCTCTCTCTCACGGCCCGCCTCCTCCTTAACGAGCATTACTGCTTCGCAGAAGGAGGCGACCGCTTCCCACTCCGTCTCGCCCCGCAGCATGGCCTCGACCAATGCCGGGCGCGAGAGGTCTCCGCCTATCGCTGCCGTGAGGACACGGCGGTGCTCTGCCCAAGCGGGGCAGTCTTGCACCGTATGCTCTACTGTGTCCTCCGGGCGATCTTCGCAATGGTGACACCCCGGCGTTTCTTCCTTCCCCATCCGACACAGGTACCTCCCGAAACATCCGTGTCCGGTGAGGACCTGCGTCATCCGATAGGTCAGGACGTTGATGAGTGGCCTTGACTTTTTTTTTTGTTTTGAGTAAAAGTTTGTAACTAGTCTACTTTCTGTATGTGGACCTAAATAATATAATATAATAATATAAGATAATTATGCTCTATTTTTTAATACAAATCAGAACAAATAATTAAAACCGTAGAGTCGTATTTTGTCCTTATTCTTTTGATGCCTTTACAATGATAATATAAATTACCCCCACGTGCGAGTTTACAACCATAGAAGTAGGTAACAGTTTTTTGAATTTACTCTCGAAAACCAATTGATCGGAAACTGGGTTAGATACATAGTGTATGTATGGTGACCGTCAGTTCGCGTTTATAGGGACAATTTGGAGATTCTGATTACAGAATATTATGTATGCTAATTATACTTAGGCAATTTATTTTTGTTCATACTGGCGTGGTTTTAAACGCTCATAAAATAAAATAGGGGGTATTATTCATAATAAAAGAATATTTCTAATACATTACTAATATTATAGGATAAATACTAAGAATAATATTGAGAGTTTAATTAATGATAGTTATAAAAACACAATATTACAATTTTTTATGTTTTTATTGTTATTTTACTATATGTAAGTAACGTAAAATATGAGGAAAGAGAACTTTGCCATAGTTTTCTTTTCTGTTTATAAGTAGGAATAAATTGCAAAATATTTAATTTGATTTGTTTGTATCTTACTCATGCTTGCGTTGTTTCCTGGTCATTCACATCGTTCACAACCTTGTAACACATCAATAAATAAAAATACGAAAGTCCGTTACGTAACAAAGCAGGACCTAATGTAAACACAACCTGAGTCACCCGGACTCGCTCGCAAACCACATGCGTGACTAAATGGTGAATAACTTACACATAATCCGGCATTTTGCAACCAGCCTACTCATACATTGTCTGGAAAAAAGTGTGCAATGCCTTGAATAATGTGGACTTTGTTTACTCTGATTTATCATCAGTTTTGTTTTAAAGCAAGGAAAAGATGATATAAAATATTTATTGGGTGAAGTTTGGGGTGTCCTAAACTTCAATTCAAATAGAGTCAAGCCGAAGTCTAAATAACTACGATTGGATAGGCAAACATGTATAACGCTGACATATACTTTTTTTCCTATTTTATTGTCTAGCAAATAATTATGTTGTTCTTCGATATAATCAATAAAAGAAGTTCTTATTGTCTAACTGTGACACTTCACACCACCAACTTGATATCCACAGATGAGTTTTCTGATCATAAAGTTGCGGTTTATAATATTTTTAAAATCCAATTTTATACGGTCATTTTCATAATGTAGTCAGTAAGTATTTATGTCAGTCATGCAGTCAGTAAGTATTTGTGGTATCACCACAACACGCAATAAATACATTACGAGCGTAGAAGAATAAAGCTATAAAAATTTAATTCCTCTTAAAGCTAATTGAACAGAACACAAACTAAACGAGAAAGTATTAGTAAAAGAAAAATCTGAGGAAAGCGAATAGCGTGGCCACAACACGATGAATTGAATGTTCAAAGGAAAAACGAGACATTGGATGCACACTGTGCTCGATTGGAATCCAATACTGCCATTAATTGGCAAGGCGTCGGAAAGATATCGTTTTTGGCGCACTGTCCACGGAAATAGACAGAAGGTCGGTTCTATACGACAAGTTAAAGTTAGTTAAGTTAAGTTGGACAACCTGGTGGCCTACCATGACGTCTTAACAACAACTTGACAGGCCTGTTGGTCTAGTGGTTAACTGCTATGCCGGAGGTCGTGGGTTCGATTCCCACCCAGGACATTTGTCCTGTTTGTGTGATGAGCACGATCATTTTTTCTGTGCCTGGGTGTAATTTATCTATAATATTTATGTATTTAGAAATATGTTTATCAGTTGTCTAGTACCCATTACACAAGCTCTGCTTAGCTTGGGACTAGATAGCGTTGTGTGATAGTTGTGGAATATTATATCATTATTATTATAGTTTTAGCTTGTTGTACAGAACCGACCTTCTACATCTGTCTATCGTGTGCGTGGTGTTAGCTCTTACATGAATGTGTTCTGTACCCCTAGCACGAATCACTTTCGAAAAAGTATTCGTATCGTCTTGGAAAGTATTTTGTATGGGAACTTGAACAGCGCCTCTGGTGAGCGTAAATTAAACTATTAGTTTTGTTAATTATGTGTTTTATGTTCTGAAAATGAGTTTAATTTACGCTCACCAGAGGCGCTGTTCAAGTTCCCATACAAAATGCTTTCCAAGACGATACGAATACTTTTTCGAAAGTGATTCGTGCTAGGGGTACTGTTTTCATGGAAAATAAGGTGTAACGTTGCGTTGGGGAAAATAGATAAACATGTTACTCTGATACTGGGAAAATATGGGAGATGAGAGTGTTGCAATGAAACGTTTTAATTGATATACCTACTGAGATAATACCTACCTACATAACATCATAATTATTGTCATATCATAATGTAAACCGTTCTTGGTTAATACACGATAAATATATAATAAGTAGCTTTGGCTCGCGGTCTCGTTTGGGTTTTTTATCAGCCGGTCAGTCTCAGTGCTGGACTAAAGCAAAAGCTTCCCCCATAGCCTTCCAATCGTTTTTAAGTCAACCTTTTCCGGCCAGTCTCTCAAAAACCGGCCAAGTGCGAGTTGGACTCGCCCATGAAGGGTTCCGTAGTAGCAAGCATAGATTAGGGTAGGTATATAATTATATTGAGATTATAAGTAATATACACAAACAATAAAAATAACTTTGTTTTTCATAGTGTTTGTATGAATGGCAAAGTTATATTTGCGGTTTTTGAAAATGTACTATATCTCAAAAACTGCTAACTGTATCTCATCCAAACCAATTTTCGTTGGAAGTTTTTGTTGAGGTCTACATTATATATTCTTTTTAGTTTTATCATTCTCTTATTTTAGAAGTTACAGGGGGGGGACACATTTTACCACTTTGGAAGGTTATCTCGTGCAAACTGTTCAGTTTAGAAAAAAATGATATTAGTAACCTCAATATAATTTTTAAAGACATATCCATAGATACCCCACACGTATGGGTTTGGAGAAAAAATACCACCCATGGCACCCCCAAAATTTGTTTTTTTTTTATTTTTGTGTGAAAATCCTAATGCGGTTCACATAATACATCTACCTACCAAGTTTCAACAGGATAGCTCTTATACTTTCGACAAAAAGTGGCTGTGACATACGGACGGACAGACAGACAGACAGACATACAGACAGACAGGCATGACGAATCTATAAGGGTTCCGTTTTTGCCATTTTGCTACGGAACCCTAAAAAGGAGTTCAAAATTATCACGATGTAATTTGAAACTCAGGGTAGGTACCTAATTTACCTATTAACCAAAATTTAAACTTTTTTTTTTAACTTATTAAAATATTAGTGTGCAAAAGCTTTCAACAGTATAATTTCCCTTACAAAACCAAATTGCGTGGAAAATAAATAAATTAAGTGCAACAGCCGGTATTAATTAGTCACTAATGTAATTGTGGCTGCTGTGGTTTTGTTATTTCAGTTACATTTGGGAAGCGGACATATTGTTTTATGTAAACGAGTCAACAAGCCAACAACAACCTACTGCTAAATTTTAATAAGGTTTAATTTTATGGGAAACTTTTTTTAAGGTTTAATTATGACTAGCTGTGCCCGCGACTTCGTTCGCGTGGATGTCGGAACTTAACAATCTATATTTTTAGTGCGAAGCGGTGTTGGAGGATACCGATACAATCTTTTATATAAGCTATAGTCCCCGCCAAATAAGTCTGGAATAAAGCTCATTGATCCTAATAATGCATCGTTCGAATTTCATACCACCATCGTTCAAACAAAATAAAATATAAGGTCAAGATCGCGTCTTACCACGATGCGTTGCTTTTGGTCGTTCTACATTTTTTCGAATGGTTTTGAAATATTGCAAAATACGGGGGTCAACGTATCTTATTTTATTCCATACTTATCGGGCGGAACTATGCTTATTTAATATTAACAATATTGTGAACAAATTAACACAGCTGTGAACCATCATTCTGGAGCGTACATAAATATCCTGTCCCATCGTGTCCCGTCCTGTTCCGTCCTATCCCGTCATATTCCGTCCTGTCCCGTCCTGAACCGTCTTGTCCCGTCCTGTCCCGTCCCGTCCCGTCCCGTCCCGTCCCGTCCTGTCCTGTCCCGTACTGTCCCGTCCTGTCCCTTCCTGTCCCGTCCTGTCTCGTCCCGTCCCGTCCCGTCCTGTCCCGTCTTGTCCCGTTCTGTCCCGTCCCGTCCTGTCCCGTCTTGTCCCGTTCTGTCCCGTCCTGACTATCCTATGATTCCATAAAATCGCTATAATTAAATTACGTTTTTTATAAGATGTAAACTGATTACGATGAAAAAAAAAACAATGTTACTTCAATTTAAACACCTCTATTTCAGGTTTTATTTTAACGCCATCTACCGTTTTATCGTTGAAGTACATAATTATGTTTAGATGAATTATTTGAATATGTAGTTTTGCTATTCTAAGCTAGATCGCGCTACTGAACTGCACGTCTTGGTGTGAACTGACCGTAATTTTACTTCTGAAACACTTTAAATTCAACTAACTTTTGATAGACTGAACCGATTTCGATGAAACAAAAACTAAGTTAAACCTTAAGTTGCGTATAATTTTTGTATATAAACATTGTCAGCATTGAATTCGTAGATTTTACGTGATGTGCGCACAAACAAACAGACAAACTGACAAACAGACAAACCGACAAACCGACAAACAGACAAAAATTTCAAAAATGATGGAAATGGGTTCTGTTGCTTATCTTTTCACACGCTGGCTATTTTTTGTTTCAATTTCTTCAATGTACAAAAATGAATTTTCTACAGATTTATTTATTTATTTATTTATTTATTTATAACCACTTACAACTATTATTACAGGTATATAACCCAATGCAATAGTGAAGCAAACTTAATAGTAACAACTTATTTTCTAAAACTTATTACATGCAATGTCATCCTTGTGAATTCACTCCGAGTACACGCAAAAACGTCTATCTCCGCTGCTACGAGGTTAAGAGTGCGAAGTGCCCGCGTCAGAGGCGCCTCGTTTAACAGATTTGTGCGGCCTCGAGGTACAGCCAGCAGCTGCGGCCGCCGTCGCCGCCACACATATCTGTCAGGTACACTCAGACACACTAATTCTAAAATGTCGGCGTTATGAGTTTTGCCTCTAATTAATTTAAATATATATGAGACAAGTGCAAACTCACGCCTAACTCTCAGCTCGTTGTACCCAACCATGCCTAATATAAACAAGGTTGGATACATAAGCGGGTAAAAAGGATATACTCCGTAGAGCCTCAAATATAAAAATCTTACAAACTTATTTTGTATTCGCTCCAACATGAGACTATATTTAGTCTCATGTGGAGCCCAGATGACTGCGTTGCATTCTAATTGGCTTCTCACCAAGGTGTTGTATAAAGTGACAATCGCCGTAATATTTGTGAAACCACGAACAGTACGCAAAAGAAACCCTAAATTTCTGTAGGCCTTTTTACAACACTTTTCAACATGACCACGAAACGCAAGCCCCGCGCTAAGACTAACTCCTAAGTCCCTAACCTCTGTAACCCTGGTCATCGGGATCCCATCAATGTTGTACTCGTGAACAATAGGACTACGTGCACGCGAGAAAGTGATTGTGACACATTTTTGGATGTTAAATTGCAGAAAGTTTGCCTTGCTCCAAATAACTACACTATCTATGGCCTTCTGTAAGCGTGCACAGTCATCATCACCCCTCACTGCCAGGGATAACTTAAGATCGTCTGCAAATAATAAACAATTTACATCCTTAACGACTTTAGGCAAATCGTTTATCATAATAATAAATTGCAGAGGCCCGAGGTTACTGCCTTGGCTAACACCAGACCACGTAAAGTACGGCTCTGACAGGTGTCCCTCGTACTCTACGTATTGCTGCCTATCCCTCATGTAACTGGCGAAGAAATGAAGTAGGTGCGGAGTGAAACCAACAGCTGCTAACTTTTTGAGCAAGATGTCATTATCGACTAGGTCGAATGCTTTTTTAAAGTCGAAGTAAGCAGCGTCAGCTTGACCCCCACCGTCCACAATCGGCAGCACATGAGCCATGTAGCTCAGCAAATTACTGGTGGTGCTCCTCATTGGTCGAAACCCGTGCTGTGCATCTGAGAGTTGCGCTCTCACTTGCATAAAAATGCTGTTATGAATAGCGCCCTCTAGCACTTTAGCCGGCGATGACAGTACTGCAATAGGTCTGTAGCCACTAACGTTATCGTTACTTATACCTCCTTTCGGTATGGGCACGACACGAGTGGTTTTCCATCTCTCTGGAAACGAGGCTGTCTTCAGGCACATATTGAATATATGGAGCAACGGTTCAGCCAGCATAGATCTACAGTCTCTGAAAATGTAAGGCGGAATACCGTCCGGTCCCGCGGACCTCTTCGGTTTAAGCTGTTCAAGCGCACTTTGCACATCCTTCAACTGTAGTTCCTGCAGATGAATTCTCGCCGCTCCATTCTCACCACCCGCCCCTTCTATTGCTGCGGCCACATTCAACTCTGGCTGTTTCGTGCTATAGACAGAGTGAAAGTACTTGGCAAACTCTTTTACACATTGCTCACCGGACAAAACCTCCCCATTTTTTAAAATCCTTTGTGGATTTCGACTACCCCTTTTGGACTTTACATATTTCCAAAATGATTTTGGGTCTTTCTGCAGCTGATTTTGAACCCTGTTGCTATGTTGCTCTTGTGCTAATTTGATCAACCGTTTTACTTTAGCCCTACACAGAGCAAACGCCTCGTAATCATCCTGGCTCTTACTTGCTTTGTACCGTTTGTGATGTATAGCCTTATCACGAATGTTGCGAATTATTTCAGCAGTGTAAAACTCGGGGTAAACATACTTCGAGCTTACACGACTTCGCTGTTTTTTGGGAACACAGTCATCTATAGTCGCGTTAATAGTTTCATAAAAGTAATTTAAACTCCTCTCTAAATCAAGATCATAAATATCTGTCCAATCTATTTCCGCTATTGATGAGTATAAAGTAAAAAAATCAGCTTTATTAAAATTCCAACCTGCGGGTACAGAAGCAGAAGTCGACTCGTACGCGAATGAACCTGGAACCCGACGCGCCCGTAGCTCGACTAACACATCGAGCGGCGGATGGTAAGCATCCACAGGCACAAGAGGCGCCCCTGCCTCGCGCACATTTACACTCCCATCCTTAGGAAGCGTACTTAACACTAAATCCAAACATCGATTATTACAATTAACGATCGTGTTGCACTGAGTAAATCCACAATATGATAGAAAGTATTCAAAATAATTACACACGTTTATCGGACAGGAATACATATTGAAGTCGCCGATTACGACTATATCACTATATTTACTACACAGCTGTTCTATAATCCCAAACAAAATCATATACTCATTCTCACAACTGTTTGGCGGAATGTAAGTAATACACAACAAAAATAAAAGTCTACTTTGTAAATAAACCGTAGCACAAACCAGTTCGAACACCTTTTCGTCTATGTTGACGTCACTCGGGCCGGGCACTCGCCGCAGTTCTAAACGCGGTGTGGCCACGAGAAACGCGCCGCCTTGCTTTCGGCCGTCAGCTCGATCGCAGCGCAGTATTGTATATCCAGGTGGCACTATTTCTGCGTCATGCATGGATTTGTTACAGCCTGTTTCAGTAATGGCGAACAAATCAGCTTCTGAAGATGATACACCTGCATAGAACTCTTCCAATTTTGTTCGCAAACCTCTCGCGTTTTGGTAGTAAATCGTAATATCTGTGCTGGTTTTTTTATGGTTTTTTGGTTGTTCTACGAAACCACACCCATTCACAGAATTCGATATTCACTGCCCAATTTTCAGATTTACATAAGGTGTCATAACTGCTTTCAGGTACACCAATGACAAAAGAAGCATAATCCCTTTCTGTCTTATGTTTTATGGCTTCTACCGTGACTGGTACTAACGATCCACATATCTTTTTCACGTATTTTTCCAGGTTTTCTACTGTAGTTTCCTTACAAAGGCGCCATACATGCAAAAACTTTTTACGTTCAGTTCCCTTTATGTCTACTGCACTCGTGCTCCCACCTTTTTTTACTTCAGTATTGGGGTATCTACTCTTCCTCTTATTTACTGTTATCCAGTTACCTTCCTTTGGAGATGATAATTCCTCTGCTTCTGTATTTTTTTCAGACAGATTCACAACTATACTTTTCGGGTCGATTCTTTCTTGTTCATTATTATTACTGTTCCCTGGATTAACAGTCGCTTTCGTGGCCCCACTTTCCTTCCTATGAATATTTTTACTGATTACCTGCTTTTGTTTCTCTTTAACAACATTCGCAAACGATATCAATGGTTGTTTACTTCCTTCTTCTTCCAGATTATTGTCCTTTGGGGATCTCGCACTGTTTAGTCTAGCTTCTAAATATACATTCCTCTCCGTTACTTTTTTTATTTCACACTGTAATGCATTCAACTCACTGTCCTTTTCTCTCACTACCTCCATTATTTTCCTGATTTCTCGTAATTCTTTTTCGGCATTATCAAACTTGTTTTTTAAGATAATATACTCATTCATTTGTTGTTCCATCCGGGTATTATACGTATAGATTACGCCCCGAGTTAACACTAAGGAAGGTAAGGTAAGGTTCTCGAATGGAGACTACGCACCGGTAAGCGCAGCGTAGGACGTCCACACGCAAGGTGGACAGACAATCTTATGAAGACCACAGGATCACGCTGGATGCAAGCCGCTTCCAGGCGGTCCTATTGGACGTTTATAGGGGAGGCCTATATTCAGGAGTGGACATCTTACGGCTGATTTATGATGATGATGATGAATTTAGACTAAGGGCCCGTTTCCATTATGCAAGTCTTACATAAAAGTATGACGTCACATTTTGAATATCGTCGTGACGTCACGCTTGAATTGTAAACATGTTTCCAAGAGTGCGAATTGCATGCAGGTTTTACTTGTTTACAAGTGTCAATGTTTCCAACTGAGTAGGTTGACGGTACAAGTAGTTGAATGTACAAGTTCAAACTACCTACTTGTAACTTGTATGTTATGCAATAGCTTCACCGCGGTAGTCTCCGAGGGCAACATGTTTTTTTTTTCTATGAAACGTTTCGGAAGACATGTGAATCTTATAGGTAGTAAGTACTGCAATAATTACGACATTATAATCGTAATTAGGATAATAATCAAATTGATTATGTTTTGGTTTGGTAATTAGATGAGTGGAGATGGTATACAGATATGCTTAAATCCACACTACTTAGTGGGACCCAAGTCTCCTCTCTATGAAAGGGGTGAAAGGAGTTGGGCAGATTTTTATGGTTCGATTTTTTTGGTTCTTAGACCTATCAGTTTTCTCATGATGTTTTCCTTCACCGTTTTGAAAGCAGTGGTGATGAAAATATAATATTACACACACTTTACATTCATTCTATAGTTATAAGTTAAATGTGTAGATTAGGAATACGAACATAGTGAATTAAGAATTGTTACTAGCACTTTCGTATCATAAGTTACTTGTAAATAAATTTAAAATAAATAAATACGCCTGGCTAGGCACGCACTGTAAATAAGGTCTGTAACCACTGGGTACCACTTATTTTTGTATTTCATACCTAATATTCACAGCGTACTATACTATACGTAGTACATTAAATAAACAGATAAAATATTTAAAGGGCTTCAAAGAACGCTGGCAGCATTGCCAAGTTGTGTGGCAATGCTGATTCATCGCTATTCATTTTAATCCATAAGTTAAAAATCGAATTGAATCTGGTGCTTACCGGGTGCGCGGGCGGCATGCATGTGTCGATCGCCGGCGCTCGCGGCGCATCACCGCTTCGCAGCTGATGCACTACACACACACCCTGAAAAAAGAAAAAAAAACATTATGAACACAACAGAAACATAATAAGTCAACGAGGTCAGTTCGTGAATAGGTAAGCATCTAGAAGTCACAGCTCGCATCGAAAAACCAACCAAGCTATTTACTACACCGGGCATGCGGGCGGCGAGTCGGACATGCGAGCGGCGAGTAATGGGCGACTTGCTGCCCGATCATGGACCATGCCTGGGTCGTCGGCGCGTTGTGTTCCACGCGCGCCTCAAAGAGTGTCAGCATGATGACGGGGTCGCGGGACTTATCAAATAACCGTGACCCTGGAACGTAAAGGGCTATTGAAGGACACCGTGGATTTAAGTCAGTACAAATCTGACAGTCCTTTCCGCTCTGCCCTGGGTGGGAGGACTCATTTGATGATTTTACCAAGCTAATAAAAAAGCTATTTAGGAACTACACTGTAGATTTTCTATAGACGTGAGGACTGTAATGCAGGCAATAACCATCCAAAGGTTAAAACTTGCTTTGCCTTGCGTCGAAAAGTATGTTAAGGCGGGTTTTCCTGTCACGCTGACCGCACGCGGATGGTCAGCGCTGATGGGTCAATATGTTATGTAGTAAAGTAGCGTTTCTGAGTAATGCTGACCGCTCAGCGCTGACGGCCAGCGACGACCATCCGCGTGCAGTCAGCGTGACAGGAAAACCCGCCTTAAGCCTCCTGCAGACACACGCGATTAATCGCGCGGGGCGACATGTCGCGGTCCATTCGCAGTATTTTTAGAGTGGAAATTAGCTTGGCTCGTTGTCGCAGCGCGATTAATCGCGTGTGTCTGCAGGAGGCTTTAGTCGTTGGTCTCTGCTTTCTGCTATCATTAAAAATCTTTAATTAAATTTAATTTCTTTATTTAACATGCTTGAAGGGATATTAAAATCCAGGCATGCTAAGAAGTATCGTATTACCCTGTAAATGGATTTTTGGTGGTCAGATACGCAATCCTTTGATGAAAAATCTACAAATCTTCCTTTCTACAAATCAGTTCATACGTTTATTTTAATAAAAGATCTGCCCTATTAAAAATGCGTTAGTAGCACCGGCGACCTGACGGCGTCGGCGTAATATGTTACGCCGACGACACGCTCGTCCTGGCGGAGGGAGAGTCGCACCAGGCGGCGGCCGACCTGGCGACGCAAGCGGTCGCGACAGTCGTTGGAAGGATCCGGCAGTTGGGACTCGACGTGGCGCTCCACAAAACAGAGGCCATGTGTTTTCATGGCCGTCTGAACGCGCCACGGTCAGAGTCCCACATAACGGTGGGAGGGGTTCGCATCGGCGTCGGGAGGACGATGAAGTACCTGGGACTCGTCCTCGACGGCCGGTGGAACTTCAAGGAGCACTTCCTGCGTTTGGCCCCAAGGCTGAACCGGGCGGCAGGCGCCCTCAGGCGACTCCTGCCCAACCTCAGCGGGCCAAACGCCTCCTGCCGGAGGCTGTACGCCGGTATCGTGCGGTCCATGGCCCTCTACGGGGCCCCCGTGTGGGCCCTGAGCATGCGGACGCGACCAGCGAGGCTGGTCGCATGCCAGAGGGTCATGGCTATCCGGATGATCCGAGGATACCGCACGATCGCCGGCGAATCGGCCAACCTCCTTGCCGGATTACTGCCCTGGGATCTGGAGGCGACCGCCCTCCAGCGCGTCTATGAGTGGCGCGTGGAGGCGCGGCGCCGGGGAGAATTCCCGCTGCCCCGACAAGTCGAGGCGCGGCGGGAAGAGGTCCGGCGCGATCTCAGGGCAGTATGGAGGGAACGACTGTCGCAACCGAGGTTCGGGCACGCCGCAATCGCGGCGGTAAGACCCCTCTTTGAGGAGTGGCTGGAAAGGCGTCACGGCGTCCTGACCTATCGGATGACGCAGGTCCTCACCGGACACGGATGTTTCGGGAGGTACCTGTGTCGGATGTGGAAGGAAGAAACGCCGGGGTGTCACCATTGCGAAGATCGCCCGGAGGACACAGTAGAGCATACGGTGCAAGACTGCCCCGCTTGGGCAGAGCACCGCCGTGTCCTCACGGCAGCGATAGGCGGAGACCTCTCGCGCCCGGCATTGGTCGAGGCCATGCTGCGGGGCGAGAAGGAGTGGGAAGCGGTCGCCTCCTTCTGCGAAGCAGTAATGCTCGTTAAGGAGGAGGCGGGCCGTGAGAGAGAGAGGACAGCGTCCTCCCTCCGCCCCACCCGCAATGGTAGACGCCCACGGCGTCGGACGTCGCAAGACGATCTCCGGCCACCGTAGGCGCGGGCATGCGGGCGGCGAGTAAAGGGCAACTCGCCGCCCGGACATGGACCATGCCCGGGTCGACGGCGCGTTGTGTTCCACGCGCGCCTCAAAGAGCGTCAGCACGATGACGGGGCGCCGCCCAAGAGGGCCAAAGCCTGCCGGGGTCGCGGGACTTATCTCATTACCGTGACCCCGGAACATAAAAGGCTATTGAAGGACACCGTGGATTTTAGTCAGTACAAGTCTGACCGTCCCTCCCGCCCTGCCCGGGGTGGGAGGACTCATTTGATGATTTTACCACGCTAAAAAAAAAAAAAAAAAAGTAGCACCGGCGAGCTGAAACTTCCATAACGAGCTTTAATTAAAACTAAACCTAGCCTCTGTAAGTGGAATGAGAAGTTCCACAAATTTTAATGCCAAATCCTACAAACGGTGGCAATTAGACGGATTCTAATCAATACAAGAATTTATGCTGTCTCTGTCTTTGATGAGTGGAAAGGGTATTGAAGCGTTTAAATCTGTAATTTAACTAAGTGATATTCAGAATTCCGGGTTTCAACTATAATTATGTCCATCGAATTCGCCGTTTACTTTACGTCACCAAACCGTGAGCTCAATCTATCAGATATCCGACTAATCTGTAGTAATAACAGTATTACTAATACCATGACATGATTGACACTAATCTCAGTATGGATTACCTACTGAAGACCGTATAACATTGCTACATTATACGCTGTAATGTTTGATTATAGCAACTCTTAGTAACCACATGATTTGGAGACATAAGATCCACTAATTCTTGCCATAGAGATATTTTGAAAAACAGCTTGTTTTCCATTAAGAATTAAATAAAACCAAAAAAGTATGTAGTAATAGTAACATAATAGAAACACCCACACACACCGTGGAGCAGTGGTGGCCCAGTGGTATCGGCCTCGACTTACGAGTTGTAGGTCGTGGGTTCGAACCCCGTCAGGCGCATTACTTTGTGTAATTGATTTTAACACCAATGCTCTCAAAACGGTGAAGGTAAACATCGTGAGGAAACCGGCATGTCCTAGAACCAAAATTCGAAAACATGTGACATCTACCAATCCGCACTGGGCCCGCGTGGTAGATTACGGCCCACTCCTTCTCGCAGAGGAGGCCTGTGTCCCAGCAGTGGAAACATTTATAGGCTGATGATGATGATGATGAATAGAAACACCCAGACCCGCAACAACTACTTTTAGATCTGATGGGGCTATACAAGTATTGTTCCTTGTGGGAATCGCTCAGGCACTACGCGAATTTTGCCGTCGAATTTCAAGTGAAAATTGCAGGTACTTTTAAAATAATTTCCCTAAGCCACGCAATTAAAAACACATAAAGGAGGGTGCAAAAAATCGTCCCCACCCAACAACAGATTCCAAACTTATCTCAATTCATACATCTTACCAGCATGATGATTTTTACTATGACAACATTCGCAATGAAAAAATGAAATCTCACTCATGATTACAGTTAGCTAAATGGCTAATTACAATATAATAAATAGAGGTTTTCTTTGACATTTTCTTTGATAACGCCAGGAAAATAACCTCCTTTTAGCGCAGGCCTAAAACAGTACATATTTAGCTTAACAGAACCATAAAAGCGGAGAAAATGTTCCTATATGAACGTTAATGAAAGCCCACCGTTGGGGTAAAGCTGGGATAAGTATTCGTTATTAAAGTTTTTATGGGTTTAAGTAGTAGCCAGTACCTTACCGAGTTTTAATGGTCTTTTTACGGTTCAAACAATTTAGAGCAAGCAATTCGTAATTATGGAGCAGCGAAGTCTTGGTTTTTCTCGTTTCATGCAGCTTCGTTGAAGGAAGGTGCTTCAGTTTTAATGGAGTAGTTTTCTGTGCAATATTTTCATTTTGTCGTATTTTAAATCATGAGCCAATTAGTGACTGTTTAGAATGGGCAACTACTTGTACAGTATTTAATATTTTAGGTTATTATGCCTTAATAGGGCGTGAGTGTAGGCAACATGCGACGAATTTGTTCATGTTTGTATACCCTTTATGTCTAGAAGATTGCGAACGAACTTGAATTAGACATATACACACAGCTTCAGAGAAACTCACCTCTTGTGGTAGTGATATCACAAACAAAAGATTTCTCTGAATCCTACCATACCTACATCTAGGAAAGCATGGCACAAAAGCCAGGCCTATTATATTGCAGTAGGCTATCAATTATGATGATGCATTGTGACTGAGACTATAGCTTAATTCATTTTTTCTTTTATAATTCAAAAATGCCTCTTAATGAGATAATAACCTGCCTTAATCACACTCAAATTACCGCTTTGTTAAAATATTCACGTGCAATCATTTTACTCATCAATGCATAAAAACAAATACAAACAAAAATTTTGCAAAACGATAGATGGTCTACATTTTCAAACAACTCCACAATACAGCTGCTTACCTATTTTCAAGCGCTTTTTTACTCAAACAGTGGCGCGTGCGCGTAACTGTACGTGCCACCCATTAGACTAGCGCTCTAGCGGTCACACGCAGCGATTACAGCGCGATATAATCGGACAGTAGATAAACATTTGAAAATATTTGCTGCGGATAAAAAACGGAATGAATCAGCTGTTTGTGGGTTGTTAGCCTGTTTCGTTACGGTAGTAAGAGTACAATGGAATTGTCGGGGTTTTTCTGGTTTTAATTTTAGGTATAATAATAATAATAATAAAAAAAATTTCCTCAACCCGTTTTATTTATTTTCATACCGTAATAGAACCGTTTTAATATTAAAGCAATACAAAGATATAACAAATAACCCAAATAATACTGAAAACCATAATAAAATCCAGCAATATGAAAAACTTAAAGAGAAAATGTTTATGACAGACATGACACATCATGTCACCAAACAAAATGAAAATATTTTATGAGAATTTGGATGGAGGAAAAACAAGGTTTGGTTGATGATTACTAGAGCCAGAAGACGTGCACGCCTACCACCCCCGGAGTCGTCGCTCAGTTCCGCCTCGCCGCCGCCGGACACCGGATCACCTGCGTCACCGGCAGCGGCAGTTGCGTCGAGCTCGAGCGGCGAATATTTCTCCCCGCCGACGTCGCCAACACCTGTACGTCGGCAGGGGAGAGGCCGGCCACCGAAGAGCCTGGGACTTAGGGGCCAACCGGCCCCGAGCCGGGTCCCCGCTGCCGGTGGTTGTGTGCAGCGCATGCGATGGACTCAGTCCATAAACGAAAACGTCATGCGCGCATATTACGGGTCTACAGAGGGGGGAACTAACCTCACTGCGTACCGTGTTAGGATGCTGTCTCTGTTCCAGGTACTTGAACCATCCCTAAACGTCTCGGCCCAACGATTGTCGGATCAGGTGCGGGTCATCCAACGTAATCACATGTTGGATGACACCGCACTTGATAGGCTGCGCTCAGAGGTACTAAGCAACCGTACCATCTTATCTCCACCACCACCAACGGCGTCCGTGTCTGTAAACAGAGTTCCGCCGCGGTCTGTTATTTCTTCTGTTGTGGAGGAGGATGATGCGGTTGCCACGGTAAGTAGCCAGTGCAACGAACGAGTGAGGAGCGCACTGGAGGATGCGCTTCGTGAGTACCGCTCAACTCCCATTATGCTTAGGCCCCGATTACCACGGTTACCCATGCACAAAAAAAAATAGGGCGCTGGTGAGTGCCTTGAACTCGCTGCTTAAGAATCATTTCGAGAGCAGCGAGGATCTTGTCGATACACATTCAGTCCTGTTTTGCGGGGCTGTTGCAGCATGTCGATTAGCTAATGTCAAGTTTCCGGACAGTGACGGAGCTAATCGACCAAAACCAGCTGTACCGGCCTGGCAATGCAGGATTGAGCGTCGTATCGGCGAGGCCAGGGTACTTATCGGCAAACTATATTGCTTCAGGGAGGGAAATACACGACCACGTGTAATGCGCTTTGTGAGACGGGCATTCTCGGGGACTGACATCGGTCCTCAAGATTACATGTCCCGTGTCACAGAGCGCATCGACTTCCTGAAGCAAAAAGTTTGTGCATGGGCGAGCCGTATTCGGCGGTATAAGCGACGGGTTGATCGGTACTCACAGAATCGCATGTTCCGGGTCGATGAGAGGTGGGTATACAGAGCTTGGGAGCGACCTGAACAAAGCGTGGCTGACCTGTGCCGTCCGGATGACAGCACCACGAGTACATTCTGGAGCAGCATTTGGTCGGTACCGGTCAGTCATGTTGAGGCTGACTGGATGCGTGATGTCGAGCGAGTATGTGAAACTATCCCAGAAATGGAAAAAGTTGTTATAACGCCACTAGATATAGCTAAAGCGGTCCGTCCGTTACCCAATTGGAAGTCTCCGGGGCCGGACGGACTGCATAACTTTTGGCTTAAATGGCTTACTAGTTCACATACTTGCCTGGCATCTCAATTCCAGTCATCCTTAGAGTCTGGGTCGCTACCCCAGTTTCTAACAACTGGTGTTACCCACCTGCTCCATAAATCAGGTAGTACCACGGAACCCAAGAACTATAGACCGATCACTTGCTTATCGACGGTCTATAAACTTCTTACGTCCATTTTGAGAGTAAAAATTAATACACATATTGAAAGTAACTCCATTATGTCTGCCTCTCAAAATGGATGTAGGAACGGGTCCCGTGGTACTAAGGAGCTGCTCCTCATTGATATGGCCATTAGCCAACAGGTTCATCGATCTCGCAGGGATCTGTCCACATGCTGGATAGATTATAAGAAGGCCTACGACTCGGTGCCACATACGTGGCTCATGAGGGTGCTGGAGTTGTACAAGATAGATGCAACTCTATGCGCCTTCCTTGAGTCATGTATGGGGCAATGGAGAACGGTCCTTCGCTATCCAGGGTGTCGACAGATCCAGGCGAACGATGAACCTGTATGGATCAAACGGGGAATATTCCAGGGCGACAGTTTGAGTCCACTTTGGTTCTGCTTAGCCCTGAATCCTCTAAGCACATTGCTGGAGGACTCAGGTCTGGGCTATCGGTTGAGGAGAGGCGGTCAGGTCATATCTCACCTTCTATATATGGATGATCTGAAACTCTTTGCCCCCAGCAAATTGCGACTAATGGAGCTACTGAAGGTAACTGAAACTTTTAGTAGTGCCATCAGGATGGAATTTGGTGTGGACAAATGTGCAGTCATGCATGTAAAGCGAGGGGAGATTATGGAATCTGAAGGGATTCAGCTTTCAGATTCCATACACCTTAGATCACTTTCCTCATCCGAGACCTACAAGTATTTGGGTATGTCGGAAGCGTTAGGCATTAATGTACCGGACGTGAAACAATCGTTGAGGGACCGCTTCTTTGGACGCCTGAAAAAGGTTTTAAATAGCCTTCTTTCAGGCGGAAACAAGGTGCGCGCCTTCAACGGTTGGGTCATGCCGGTTTTAATGTACTCTTTCGGCATACTCAAATGGACTCAAACTGAACTCGACGCCTTGGATAGACGAGTCCGTACGCTGTTGACCGCAAACCGGATGCATCACCCACGATCATCGGTGATGAGGCTGTACATACCGCGGAAGTGCGGGGGTCGAGGCTTTTTAAATGCTAAGACCCTCCACAACCGCGAGGTGTGCAGTCTCAGAGAATATTTTTTGAAAATGGAAGTGGGTATGCACCGAGATGTGGTCACAGTGGACAAGGGACTCACCCCGCTGTCCATGGCTAAAGAGAACTGGCACAAACCTGTAATACTCAGTACCGAAGACCGCAGGGAGGTATGGCAAAGCAAGGAACTACACGGACGCTTCTACCGGGCCCTTCATGGGCCCGATGTAGATTTTCTAGCGTCCGTGTCCTGGCTACGTTTCGGTGACCTCTTCGGGGAAACTGAAGGTTTTGTCTGTGCGATTATGGACGAAGTTATCTTGACGAACAACTACCGGAGACATATTATAAAGGATGGGACGATTGACGTGTGTCGGGCATGCCATCGTCCAGGTGAATCCATTAGACATATTATCTCTGGTTGTTCTCGTCTTGCTAACGGCGAGTACTTACACAGGCACAACCTAGTAGCCAGAATCATTCACCAGCAACTTGCGTTGAAATACAAACTTGTGGAATCTGAGGTACCGTATTACAAGTATGTGCCCGACCCAGTTCTCGAGAAAGACCATGTCACGTTGTACTGGGATCTGCCTATCATTACTGATAGGACTATTGTCGCCAATAAGCCTGACATAGTAGTGATAGACAGATCAGCGCGCCGTGCAATGATAATCGATGTTACCATCCCGCATGACGAGAACCTCGTGAAGGCTGAGAAAGATAAACAAATCAAATATATCGACCTAGCGCGCGAGGTTGTCGACATGTGGAATGTGAGCTCGGCTATCATTGTGCCGATTGTCGTTACTGCCAATGGCCTGATGGCAAAGAGCCTCGACGAACATCTTTCGAGGCTCTCCTTAGGGGGTTGGATCAAGGGCCTGATTCAGAAGGCAGTTCTCCTCGATACGGCTCGCATTGTGAGGAGGTTCCTGTCTCTGGAGCCCTAACCACCGGTAGCTTGGACCCTGCTCCCACACCGGTGGATCACTATTTTTATATTTTTAAATGTTTTTTTTATTTCTTTTTTTGTAAAAATATTTAAAAATGTATAAATATGATTGTAAGGATAAATAAACGACATAATAATAATAAATAATAAATATTCCACAACTATCACACAACGCCATCTAGTCCCAAGCTAAGCAGAGCTTGTGTTATGGGTACTAGACAACTGATAAACATACTTATATATTTCTAAATACATACATCTTATAGATAAATTACACCCAGACACAGAACAAATGATCGTGCTCATCACACAAACATTTGTCCTGGGTGGGAATCGAACCCACGACCTCCGGCATAGCAGTCAAAGAAATAAAGAGCTTTTAAGTTTTTTTTTTAATATACTCCTAAAATGAAGGAGCTGACCATGATCCACTAGCTGGCCTGGGAAAGAGACAGATCTATACAAGTCGTCTATGGCCATCTCTTTCCCACAGTGAAACTACTCTACACGTCATGGTAGGCCCCCCACCTGTACTTTAGATGACAGACGCTGCGATTTAAAAGCTGCGAAAAATTATATTATCCAAGTCTTAATAAGTCCTCCCGACCTGAGTGGAGTAGAAGGACTGTCAGACTCTTATTCAAAATCACCCTGTTCTTACACATGCCCTTTGTGTTCCAGGACCACGTTGCCCTTTTAAGACAGTCTCACCACACACATTCGCGAAATATGATAGATGCAAAAAGAACACTGCCATTATGTCGATGACATAATTAGTGGCCTAGAAACCAAAAGAGAAAACAGGAATCAGAAACTCAATAGGGCTGGGCCTTGAACACTTCGAGTTTGAAATGTATTCCTCTAATAGTGATTCCAAAGACAATTATTGCCGAAAAAATCCTACAATAGACAATCTTGGACACTGGACAGTAACCCTTAATACTACAGAATCAGATACCTTATCACAAGATTTCTGTATTTCATTTACAGCGTACTTGAAGTATTTACTGCGTGTTTATTGTATGGAAAATGGAAGAAGCGCCTCTAGTATACGAAAGAGAAACTAATATTTTCCAACAAATTAACGTCAATAGTGGCGCCTGTTACAGAAAAAATGAAAGGGAATCGTCTATCTTGGTATGGACATGTGATGAGGAGGGATGACACCCATGTGACTAAGAAAGTGATGAGTATGAATGTTGATGGATGGAGAGGAAGAGGAAGGCCAAAGAAAAGATGGATGGATTGTCTAAGGAATGATATGAAAGAAAAAGGAGTAAATGATACTGTGACGCAGACGTCACAGTATCAGTCCTATCAGAATAGGGGAGAATGGAAGAAGAAAACGTGTTGCGCCGACCCCAAGTAGAATGGGATAAGGGCAGGAAGAAGAAGAAGTTCCGGTTTACGTCACATAAACGGTAAATGTCATGATAGGGCCTCAGTTATGATTAAAAACTGACACCTGTCGGATGTAGAAACCTCATCACAAGTGGACACTTTGTCAACGCTAGAGACGTCATACCTACAAAGATGTCTATCAAACTCTTTCACAAAAAAAAAAATATGACGAGACATTACATCTAAACCGGATAGTGGTATTAAGTAATCATAACTTAATGACCGTCGTCAAAATTCCGTTAGTTCTGCGAAGTCCGTTTATTACTAGACATAAAAAGTTTTGATTGTTTGTTCGCACTCTTGTGAAGTTGACATACTATGTGTTTTCCGAGTATAAAAGTAAAATATTTGATGGTACGATGTCACGTCACTGTGTTTTTATGAAATATTGCAACTGTTCCGATTTTAATTAATAGAACATTACAAAATACAGTTTAAATATTTACGTATGCATAGACCGAGATATCTTTTTTCAGAATTGGTCGACTTTTAGTGGATCTTCTTCAATATCCCTAGGATTAAACCGAAATATAGTATTTCATCATGGACACAGCAACGGCTCCCGCCAATTCTGAACGGTCATGATGATAGCCGCCATTTTAACTATCGCTACAATGACACCACTACAGTGACATTCACCGGCCAGTACTACTCTTATCAGACCTTTTTTCTTTAATTCCTAGAAACTTCGTAACAAACAGACGATGCCAGTGTCCTCAGTAATGGACTAAACAAATTACCTATAAACGTTTGTACCTCCACCACAATCGCGTAGGTCAGTTACTAAGAAATCCCATCGCAAAACCTTCCATTCGTTTTTTTTTTCGTTTTTAAAAACAGCGAACCGTATACTATACACTGTGTTGCTTTTTAAATAAGCATTAAATTAAAACTTAGACGTTTTCGTACCTGCCAGTACAGTAAGGTACAGTAAGGTGTCGTTAAGTCAGTATTCTCACAAATTTTGCGAAGATTAAAATAGCTGAAATCATTGAACGTATTACGACGATATAAGTACAATATACACAATATTTTGTAAGTTATGACCTCATCGATCTAAAATCTGTTTTGTTAACACTTAAAACGGGATATTTACCATGATTATATCGGAAAATAAATATATGTAGGGGAGGTAAGCCCAAGACGGGTAGCCCGCCTAAAACGGGCATGCATGTAAAATTACGGGTCGTTCTTGCTAATGAGAATGTGTGCGTTTTAGGCGGGCTACCCGTCTTGGGCTTACCTCCCCTAGTACGTAAACATCCCATTTTAAGTTGTACTACAAGAGTGTAATAAATAATTTTAAATCACAATATTTTTAACAAATGTTTATATTACTATAAATACTATTAATTTAATATGGGTCTATTCTAATGATTTAATAATACACTACACAGTGCACCTATGATCCCGGATTTACCAAATACTGCACTCAAATACCAGTTATTTTAAAGTCTCATGAATGAGGGGTCGATATAAATTACTTCAAGACATGAAACTGACGTTCCGCCGCATCTTGTTAATATGAAAGCAATGCAGAGCAATAGGGAAAAGGCACTTAACCGTATAGTTCGGTACCGGGTCCGAAACGGCCGCGACAAGTAAACCTACGCTGGCTCAGTAGTGGGTCCGAAATGGGCAGACGTTGTAGTCATACGACATCCTCATTAAAAAATTAAAAAATATAATATTCTCTGCGTTAAATCCTATGAGTGCGCATTAATTAAGAATGTTAAATAAAAATCTGATTTGTTCACGCCATTAAAACTTCTACATTTACAACGCATTTTCTTAATTTACCATTACAAAATCCAAAAGTGTAAATACGATTTACTCCATTTTGATGGCAGTGCTGGGTTGGGCTAAAAATCATAAAAAATGTGGTTTCTGGATATCCAAGGTATCACTATAGAAGGGATGAATAACTCGTCATTTAGTATTGTAACGAATTCATACGTAATTCAACATAAATTAGCAGTGGTAATGAAGAATTTGATATCTGAACTCGAAGTTTCGCGCCACTTGTGTTTGTTTACATTTTTATTTTTCACTTGGATCACACACACACGCTTATACTCAATAACAATTACGATAAATATCATGCCAAATTTTATAAATAACGTAAAAAAGCCCAGATCTTAGCTTAATTCTCTAATACAGGGCCAAAAACACGTATTTTTCATTACCACTACTCAATATGTATTCGTAATCGACAACCATGTTTTTTTTTTTATCGTAATGATGTGTGAAAGCGAGTATTCTAATCGATTCCATAATTGAATTTTTTGTCAACTCGAGTGAAATAAATAAGGAATTTAAGAAATCGATTCATAAAAATTAAAATAAATTCGTTTTAAGCTTAGAATACAATTATTATCCATTCTATTCTTTTATAAAGCTTTATAATAATTTTACGTGCATTGTAATTACCAAAAAACAAAAATAGACAAAGGAACAATGTCAGTAATAAATGTTTGAATGCGCGCCAATTTATTAATTCCAAAATTTGAATTAGGAATGCGCTCGCTGATGTACTCGCTATTCAAAATAATAACATTTTAATTTATTAGCTATTTTTTAATGTACAGACGCCAGGGAGATCAACCTACCCCAATCTGTCAAATTTTACCAATCGAACATTGACCTTCCAATATTGTGATAAGGTTGAAAATCTATTAGTTTGTCAGATTGAGGTAGGTTGATGCCAGTACATCAACCTACCTCAATCTGTCAAATTTCTTCAATAGATTTTCAACCTTATCACAATAGTGGAAGGTTAATGTTCGATTGGTAAATTTTGACAGATTTGGGTAAGTTGACCTGTGCTGGCATGCATACAGATCAATATTGACGATTCGTCAGTATCGACACCACCAGTATAATATTTTTATTTAGGTATTTGTTAAGGATACTTTAAATGTGATGCTGTCGCGACTTAACTTCAGTAAAACACACTGTTATAGTTTAAAATCTTTTGATGATTCTCTTCCTGGGTGGAGCGGAAGGAGAAGTCAGAGACTATTACTAACTAAAAATACCCTGTTCCTTTACATGCCTTTTGCGTTCCAGGACCGCAGTACCCTTTCAATGGTTTCAATACAATTCCGTGAGTCCGGCACGCGTTTGGCACTATTATGGCCTCGTCAGTTCGCTGATAGTTCCTTGAAGGTCGCTTGGAACACGACGCGCATTCGTCTCAGGCCTAGTCCTTGATCGGACGGTGAGTTACCCAATACTCGTCGTTCGCAAGCCCGCAACTACAATCGCAAAAATTAAGTCTGCGTCTTTAGATTTTTGTAAAATCAATTTGCTTATCAGGAATCGAGGTTGTAAATTAAAATAAGAACACACTATACACTATTCGATAGGGTCGTTGTTAAGGATCAAATTCGATGAAATATTAATCAATAATTTAGTCATCGTACGCAGATCAAAATTCGCGCCAATTTACTTAAAGTTCGAATTTCAAAAATTTCGTTATGTTTTTGTACCGCGAGGTGATTATAAAAATTTGAAATGAGAACACGATGTAGTGAGCTATGGCCATTAACTAAAATTGAATTTAAAAAACCTTTTGCCATACGTTTTTCGCATGTAATTACTTCACATAACATTGATGGTTTGATTGCTGGAAATTAATATGTCAATTTAATTTTTTATGCTGTAATTTTATTTTTTATCAAAATCAGCCACGAGACTTCTTTCAGTATTTTTCGCTATTCCTTATAGATTCTAATTTAGCCATTCACGCCCAGTTGGAAATTCAATTTGTTTTTTACTGCAAGGAATCATTTGGAAGTACTCCCATCTCTTACTCCAGCATTTGATCCGTACCCGGTGTTTGTCTTTCCACGTTTTTTAGATTCGTTTTTTTTTTATAGTGAAATAATCAGATAATTTGAAATTAATTACCGAAGACACAGTATGGGTAAAACTATATGGTTGAATTTAAATTTAGAAGACACACACACGTTTGGCCTCCATTGAAATACCGATATTTTTTCCATCAAAATCATGAATTAAAAATTAAATAATTCATTGTGTAATAAAAAAATCATCAAACGAAATAATACTCAAAATATTATAAAAAAGAATCTTCAGGTTCAGTTTCATAGATGTATTGCATGGACTAAGCTAACTATAGTCAAATAAGCAGATAAATCGGTCCATGCTCTATGTCTTGTTTTACTTTTTTTTCCATGTTCGATTATATTGCGAGTATCGATTAGGCTGAATGAACCTTTTTAATCGTTATAATGAACATTGGGATTACGGCAGCACTAAGAAGTGTCATGTTGCAACATAGTTTTTGGTAATTTTTATCAAGACTTTGTTTCGTTATTATTATGAAATTATGTATGAACACTGGCAAATGTAATAATGCATGTAGTAAGTTACTTTATTTATTTCACTGTATAACCGTTTTTTATCACGTGGGAAGCTTGTTTATGTACATATTTTCAGCACATCTTAATTATCTAGTTTTTGGAATGATGTAGCATTTTATATGTTACACACATTTTACAGTAGAATCACGCAGTTTTAGTGACCTCAACACGTTCTTAGAGATATTGTTTACAAACTTATCGTATGAAATAGCTGTAGCAATATAATTTTGATTGAAAATCGGATGCTGAAAATGTACAAAAAATCTTGAGTGTCGTCTTAAATTTCGAATCACCCGGTCGATTCAGCTGATGTGTCATGTGTCAAAATGTTGTCGTGCAGAGTGGTTAAGATATGCACAATCGCTTATTACTGTACGAATGACCTAAAAACTTGCGTGCGTCACTTTAACAAATTCCGGAAATACTTATTTTGCAAGGAAATACAGTTAACAAAAACATGCCTAAAGGCAGATTCAGTCATGATTGGCGTTTTGTGCTTAAAACAATAAGTAACAGTAATATAATTATTTCAATTTATCACTTCTAAACCTGTCTTTATGTTCTTTTGTTGTAAACCTTCAGTTAACTCATAAACTCATTATCTAACTTGCCCAAAGAAGCTTTTCAACTTACTAGAAACTTAATTTTAAACTTTTGACAAGATAATAACTACAGCAGCTATTTATAGAATCAAAAAATCTTCACACATTAGAAAGTAGCACTAAAATGCAAAAAGACACAAATAATAATCGATGACAATGCGGTACGAGTCAATTTGCGAACGAAACGAAACGTCAAAATTGTTGGCGGGAAAAAGTTCGGCCATGACAGTTTTGACCAGAGACAATACGTGTAACCACTTAGCAGTAATAAGCTTGCGGTGTGCAAATTACACTCAATTTAGACTCACGACGTGCAGACAGACGTTCTCATCTAGATTTATGAAGATATTACGAGAAAAAGTTGTGTGTCATTTGTTTTTGGACAAATCATTGTCAATTATGTAGGGGGTTATTCACTTCAAGGTTGTGTAATGGACGTAGTACCTATATTATAAGTTGGATCGCTATTTTTCTTATAGTAAATAGCATTTAATCATGATTATAAGACTCTTCTTATGATAACTACCATTTAAACTCGTATCTAAGAGTTAAATAAAACTTGGGTTGATTAAAAAAAAAATACTGTTATCTGTTTGGATGGGAAAAACATTCATTGTTGTACACTGTTTGTTAGTAGTATAGGTATTCAGTAAAAAAATATTGCGATCAGTACACCTAAACACCGTTTTGAAGTTTTGGAAATTTATCCTGATTCAACAAAATAATAATAATAATATTCCACAACTATCACACAACGCCATCTAGTCCCAAGCTAAGCAGAGCTTGTGTTATGGGTACTAGACAACTGATAAACATACTTATATGTTTCTAAATACATACATATTATAGATAAATTACACCCAGACACAGAACAAATGATTGTGCTCATCACACAAACATTTGTCCTGGGTGGGAATCGAACCCACGACCTCCGGCATAGAATAAACATAATATTGACAGCTCTTCAAAACTGCGTAGAAGTTTATTACAGTTACATTTATTAAATTCTCCCTAATTTACGCTTGAATTTTTAGTTCAAATATAATTATGATCACTCGGATTTTTTCACTTTAAAAGAAATCGTCTGATAAATTAACTTCAGTTGTCGTGTGTTCCAAATACATCATTCTGTTGCAAAGTATAATTCCGCAACTCTCAATTTGCGAATGTAGGCGACGAACAATTTTGTCCGGTGCATCACACGAGCATACTTTACAACTGACATACAAACTGTTTTGTTCTTATTGCAAAGAGTTTGTATCGAATATGGAACTACAATACTTTCGAAAATATATCGTTAGAGTAAGGTATATACATTAGGTAACTAAAGCTAGTCTAAAAATAAATAAAACTATATATTTAGTAAATGTTAATGTAAGCTTTTTCCTGCGGCTTTGCCCGCGTGAATTTAGTAATTATCCCACGGAAAAGTCAGACTAGAATAAAAGGTATCATTATTATAAACTATACCGACCAAATTGCATACCATCCATATCTCTTATTTATAATACTTTACCCTTAGTGAAAAGTGATACAACTCGAGTTGTAGCGGTTTTTAAATCTTTAATGAATCTTGTTAATTTTTTTCCTATTTTTCTATCTAATCGGCGTTTCTCTATCTAACATAGAACGGGAAAATAGCTGTACTAAGAAGTAAGACATTCATAACACTATTTTTCTTAGTTTTTCAAAGATTATCTAATTCAAACACAATAAAGGAAATATCGTGAATAAAACTTTCATGTTCTACAAACAAACTTTGGGCCCGAGTGGTGCTCACAGTGGGTAAACTCATGCCCAAGCAATGGAAACATGAAAAGCAGATTGCTATACAACCAACAGCTACATGTACAATAACTTAATGAATTTAAGTACTAGAATAGCCTGCAATATCATCGATTTCTAGACTGAAATAGACTATATTGCAACTAGATGACATTCCATTTGTTTTAAAATTCCTATTGTATTTCACCTACATTTTATCTGTTTTTAGGGTACCGTAGCCAAATGGCAAAAAAGGAACCCTTATAGATTCGTCATGTCTGTCTGTCTTACTGTCTGTCCGTCCGTATTTCACAGCCACTTTTCTTCGAAAGTGTAAGAGCTATCCTGTTGAAACTAGGTAAGTAGATGTATTATGTAACCGTATTATTCGCCTGACCCATACGTGTGGGGTATCTATGGATAGGTCTTTAAAAATGATATTGAGGTTACGAATTTAATTTTTTTCTAAACTGAACGGTTTGCGCGAGAGACACTTCCAAAGTGGTAAAATGTGTGTGTGTGTGTGTCCCCTATAACTTCTAAAATAAGAGAATGATAAAACTAAAAAAATATGTGATGTACATTACTATGCAAACTTCCATTGTAAATTGGTTTGAACGAGATCAAGTATTTTTTTTTAATACGTCATAAATGGTAAACCAGGAGAGCAGTGGTGGCCCAGTGGTATCGGTCCCGACTTACGAGTTGTAGGTCGTGGGTTCGAACCCCGTCAGATGCATTACTTCGTGTTATTTATTTCATCACCGCTGTTCTCAAAACGGAGAAGGAAAACATCGTGAGGAAACCGGCATGTCCTAGAACCAAAAATTCGAAGATATGTTACATCTACCAACCCGCACTGGGCCCGCGTGGTGGATTACGGCCCACTCCCTCTCACAGAGAGGAGGCCTGTGTCCCAGCAGTGGGAACATTATAGGCTGATGATGAAATCGTAAACCGCAATTTACCTTTCAAAATTACAACCAACTACTAGAACTTTTATTATTATGTTACTTGCTGCTACGGAACCGTTTATGGGCGAGTCCGACTAGCACTTGGCCGGTTTTTTTTCGGAACGATGAAATGATTCCAATTCAAAATTAAGTAGGTATCATTGTTCTAAATAGGTATGTCTAAATCCATCTCAGATACTAAAAGCTATGAAAGCAAATAAATACTTAAATCTATCGAAATGAAATCAGCAATTCATTGACATAGCGGTAAAAGGAAAACCAACAAAAATTCGCCATTACTATCGATCATAACGCGGTAACTGCAAATTGCTGTGATGAATATGCACAGTGAAATAATATGCCGGTTACGAATAGCTTTTGATACAGTGTAGGGCTGTCAACTGCTAATTATTTATATTTATGAATATTATGTTAATTTTGGTAGTGAAATTAATATTAATATGATAATTTTGGTAGTAAAATTATCTTGTTTAGTGTAATTATAATTTATCTCCATGTTACAGTATGCACTTTGGCAAGTCAAATAATCTAATATTTTTATAACAAACTATGTTTTTTCACGATTAGTGCCAGTGAATGACACAACACTACAAATATTTGAAAAAAATGTAATTATGTATCATCATCATCAGCCAGAAGAAGTCTACTGCTGAACATAGGCCTCCTAGTTAAAACGCCACGTCGAATGACAATTCACCATTTGCATCAACTCACTAGATTTTATTTAGATAAGTCTCGACTGTCAGAACCCACAATTATGCAAATGTGGGCGAAAATGTTAAAAGTTACTACATACCTATTTCATAAGAGGCCCAAAAAAAAGAAAACAAAATGGTAAAATAAACGTTAACGCTCGCTAAAAGCAAACAGAAACCCAAAAAATAATAATTTAAAACTTTGTTAAAAAATATAATTATAATGATGTTACTTCAAATTTTAATAAAAAGTACCCATTTCATATCGTTTCATTTTCATTTATAATGAGTCTTTAATAAATTAGCGATAGGTGCCTACCACCCCTGTCTCCCCCTGTGGGTGAAGGGAGATTAAAAACCCTCATTTTAATTTGTAATTATATGTAAACGTAATTAGAATATGTTTTTTGAGTTTTCTTTTCATTTTGTTATTTCCTGGAGATTTTAATTTTTGAAATGAAATACTTACACTTCTAGTTATCATACCTCAAACAGTAAACTACAGTATCTACTGTGCCCTTTAATCATCACTATAATAAATACGTAATATCATTTATTCACGATCTCAAGCAATAGGACTTGCGTGTTCATGCTTCACTCAATGTGTGGTGTGATGTAATTGGTCAGAAAAGAGATTTTTATTTAAGATGGCTTTATTGTAGTCTAGGTCAGGTGTGACAGAAAATGGAGCCTTACCCAGAAGAAGCATGTGCTATTTGCTTTTATTTGAAATATTTAAAATTTACATAAAATATTAATCGTGCATAATGCGCAAGCCCTGAGCACGGCATGCGCGCGGCGTGATGCGCTCTGCCGGTACCGTTGCGAGTCGCGTCGTGTATCAATAACGCATCAGTGCAACCATTAGCTGGATTCTTGCTCCCGCGCCCGGCCAGATACACTATTCTGATTTAGAACAAACAGCAATGTGGAATTTTAAGGAATTAGTTTAAACCAGTACGATAAAAAGATAAAAATAAATTCAAGTTATACCTACTACCTATTCGATTGTTTATTCACCAATCTATAAACGTGCTTAAAAACATAACAAACCATGAGTGGAGGGAGGCTTTTGCCCAGGAGTGGGACAGAGAAGGCTCCTAAAAAAAAACCATTTCATAGGCCTATGTGTTTCCCAAAGAAAGTTTAACTGACTCTGATGCCAGGAGCCGGCCACTACCTCACACGAAAGAAAACAACACGATCAGTGCAGTGGCTGTACGATCGACTGCAGCCCAACGTGTCGCAAGTACCATCCCACACGGAGCAAATATTTTTATATGACCTATAAGTACACTTAGTTGTATATCTGGGTGTTTGTGTATGAGTTTAAATGTTTGTAAAAGCACCCATGATACCAGGAGAAATTCTTACCGTCGTACCACAAAAACTTTTAAACGTCTGTTGAACACTTGTCTAAAAAAATGTCAGATTATGACGTTGAAATAAGGTCCGTTTTGCAATCACACTTTTTTTAGACAAGTGTTCAACAGATGTTTAAGTTTTTGTAGTAAGGCTGCTAGTGTTTAAAAGAAGTTTCCAATGCTGACCAACAGCCTTTCTCATCGGTGAGGTTGGACGAATTAAGCTGTAATCTACCACGAGATAACAGTGAGGATTGAAAGATGTTTTTGAGTTTTTCAATCATCCAACTGCGTTTATCTTCGTAAAATAAAATTACTTTCTTATATTACCTTAATATCATAACCAAGGAAAATACACAGACATTATAACAACAAAATTTGATAATAAAAGTTTAAGAGAACATCTCCAAACAAATACAGACACGTGAAACTCATAATCATTCCGTTAAACTTCGCAGTCGGGTAGTAAAACGAATGTAACAGTTATTTCGCTGATTTCAGATTCGAAATTTGAATTTCAAATGTTATGTTAATTTTCAGTCGTTATGTTAAATGATTATGTGAAAAAATATTTTTTCTTTTTCTACGGTTCGTTTAGTAGCATCTGACAAATTTACTGGAATGTCTGCCAGTATTATTTATTAGTAATTTACTGCTGTGGGTGCTAGTCAGCCGTTATTTTTTTCTTTTATTGTGAATACAAAATGAAATAATGTGAAAAAATGAATTTATTCCATTATTTACTTCGTTTTGAATGATAAGTCAAATGAGGCTAAATGATTAGTCTTAAGACCGTGTCTAGAATCCCACCTATTTCTGTTCGAAAATTCATCAAAATCAATACAACTGCTTTAACGTGAAAATGGAACATACATACAAAAAGGAAAACTAATATAGATAAACTATACGAATAGTTAAATATAAAAAAATGATAGTTCAAAATTTCCACGCTGTAAAAAGGAGCGCCCATATTCAAATAAATCAACAAAAGTAACAATAAATTCTCACTTACCCCATTTTACATGAAACCCGAAAAGTCACGTCCTTCCACATTTTTCAATTTTGCTGACATTTCGTTTCTCTCTGAAAGTGTCCGTTCTATATTCTAGCACTAGATAGTAAATGTTCAGAATAGTTCCCCGCATTATAAAACGTATGTTTGAGCTAATATTTTTTTTTTCTAAACTTGGAGAATTTACTCAAGGAATTTCGATCTGAAACATTCGATATCCACATAGGAAACACTAATACATTATGTATCAATGATATATAAACTAAAGATACGTTGTCCGCACTCTAAAATGGCAACAAAAAATGAAGCCAATTGGCCACATTGCGCGTAGTTGCGTCTCCCTCCCGCCGTACGGTGTCACATTTTATTTCTCTTTCTTCACGCGTATAAGTAATTCTAGTATTGTCGCCGTTTTTAAGCGCCGCGATGTTCGTTCATGGCGTGTCTATATATAATACGTCATTGTTATGTTATGTTTGTTATGTTAAACTTCTTTACTTATTTTCAAAATTCATTCAGCCTTAGTAAGCTATGTTATCAGGATAGTAGACTTAGGATATATGGGAACTTATTATGCGAAAGATTCCGCTAAAAACGGTGAAGCAGTAGATCAAACAAATATTTGCTCCGTGAGGGAATCGAACCCGCAACACGCAGCACAGCGATCGACTCGCTCAGCTACTGTGCCAACCTTGCCGAATTATAGGCTGATGATGATGATAACGATGATAGTTTGGATGTTTGCAGGGATAAATGGATTTTTGTTAATCTATCAAGTTTCTGACTTAACTGAGTAACAAATATCCATTATCAGATTCTGCCAATGACTCACTATTATAGGCTGAATTAGATTTTCCTTTATACATAATCCTATAATGTAAACCATGTGT
This sequence comes from Agrotis exclamationis, assembly GCA_950005045.1. Lineage (NCBI taxonomy): Eukaryota > Metazoa > Arthropoda > Insecta > Lepidoptera > Noctuidae > Agrotis > Agrotis exclamationis. Next base: position 19,072,793 of record OX465427.1, on the reverse strand, counting down.
CCCAAGATACATTTCCAGCAACTGATAATATTATGATTGATAACATTATTAATCACAATCATATTCCCTGGAATGTTTTATCTACTAAATATTATAATACCTTAATTCTACCTTAATATTATTGATTTTGGCTGCCCGAAACATAAATCGTTTTAAAGATATCAATTATATAAGTTGGTCCCTCCAAATTGACGATTGAGTTTTTTTAGTGTAACAGGAAATTGGGTGGTTCATTTTAGATCTCCTAAGAATAAATGTTTAATACCTATTTAGTACCTTCAAATCATGCAAAATTTCTTACTTATAAGTTTATTTTTACGAGCCAAAAATTAATTAAAGAAGTAAGTAGGCAGGTACAACGTACAAAGGGATATGGGACGTACAAAGAAATCCCAGAAGCCACAAGAAAAGCTCTAGATAACGTGCGCCCCAATATCATCATTAGAAACGAACCTATCGGCGAATGTTATAGCAATCTTGAAACAAATTGACAGCCGAATACTGTGAAATGATATCGCTGTTCACCCGACAGAGTTAGCTATCCATCTTGGCTATATGTCCCACCGTTAGAGAGGAGCGACGATTAAATACGCGCTCAAGAAACGTACGTAAAGGTCTCGTGTATGAACATTTATTATCTTTCTTCTTTATCATTATCGTTATTTCAGCCTAGAATCACCCACTGCCAAGAATTATAGGTCTCCACCATTTTCTGCCGTACTCTATACTCTCGATTTTAAGCGTTTTTCAAGTGTTCCGTGCAATCCAGAAAACTTGATAGTTGAACAGAAACAATCCATATTTATTATATTTTTTTTAACCTTTGTTTTTCCCAAATATCTTGAGGATGTGGCTACAAATATTTTACACTGAAAGGACTGTCAAATATCTACACAGACTTAAAAGAAATGAAAAAAAAAACATTTATTGGCACACGCCACAGGTGCACACAGTATCAAGTCTGTGTAGATCTTTGACTTCATAAAAGCTTTGCTTTCAAAATGATCGCTATCTATTGTCACCCCGCGTCAAGACAAACCAAGCGTAATAAGCTTTTTTCCGCTAGCAGTGAGACAGAGGTATTACCTATCAATATCACGGTTCAAAGCATAAAAATTTGCTCTCAGACGAAAATCTGAGATAGAACCGTGCTTGAGTTTTCACAACGATTTTACGTAAATAGTAAAAAGACAGTGTTGCTTTCCGGAACTTCTCAAACTGTCTATTAGAAAAAGACTGCTTATAAGGGTACCACATTCAATTATCTATACATATAATAAATCTGTAGAAGCGTCAATTCTATACATTGAAAATATTGAAAAAATAAATAGCGGGAGGTGTTGCTGGATCGATACCAAACCCAAATATGTGATTAAAAAAATTTTTGTCTGTCTGTATATGCAGGCATCACGTGAAAACTAACGGTTCGATTTCGATGAAACTTGGTATAATTATACCTTATTATCCTGGGCATAAAATGGGATACTTTTTATCCTGGACAAATACGTAGAAAAAAAAATCTGTAACAAACCTTATTATGGAACCACTGGCGACACCTATTATCAAGTAGAACATTACGCCACGCCTGCCTCCATTGATTCTAAAAAGGTTCCACCACTCACCCTAGATGGCGTTGTGCCTATGACGCGCATTTCTGAATCGCGGTGTTAAGATTCTCCGAGAGTTAACGACTACCGCGACTTTATTATTTTTCTGTGTGACTGAACTAGCAGTGCACTTGCGGGCTACGTCCTAATTGGAATAGCTACACAAGACTCGGCGACTACTAAGTTTTATCATAAAGTTAAACAGTAATTCAATTCTGTTATTTTTGGTTTAGAGGACCAAAAACCCCTGCTTTCGTCCTCCCTGGGAAAAGGTGGTTGGGACTTATCCTATTTTATATAAATAATTTGTACGTTGTGGACAATAAATCTTTGACAAGAAACCGAACTTCTCTTCGTGCCGGCAACGGTGACTAACATCCCTTAAAAATCTTATTTTTCAGTTTTATTCATAGACGTTGTTCTGTAGAACCGCGAACACACGTTGCATTACCCGCAGTGGATTCAGCGCCGTAACCTGTAGCGCCGAAAGTCGGATTTGGCTTGAACCGTTTGCGGCACACGCGGGTCACGCCTCCCCGACTCCTATATAAGGAGCCGCGTTCCGCGCCGCGCGATCCATATAAATTCTGAATTTTGATGTGAGCGGACGTGTCCAGTGTGGCGAGCGGTCGTCCGTGGAATTAATGTTGTATGCGTGTAATTTCAAACCGTGCTTTTCAGCGCGACCTTTTTGATTACTGTTCCGATCAGTTATTTGTAAATACAAGGTCGGAATTACTATGAAAAAAATACTTACTACAGAACGCGAGCTCAACAGCAGTAGCTCAATAAATCTCCTTAATTATTATAGGCTTAGCCGTATTTGGGTCCAATAGATATTTATAAGATGTCATTGTCAGAGTTACTCAAAATGGAGAAATAAACCATCCACGCGAAGACCGACATCCGCGCGGACGGAGTCGCGGGCGGAAGCTAGTATATAATAAATTGAATACGTAATATAACAGTGTAATTCTTAAAAAAAAAACTGCTGATATATTTAAGGTACGATTCTTCATCGAAAGACAGAGTTTCATTGCTGATGGATCTAGAATCACGTAGTATATTTTATTTTTTATTAAAATTATAATTAATATAAATGATTAAATGAAAGAGAGAAAGGAGGCCTTGCCCTGCAATGGGACAACACAGACTCATAATTATTATTCCTAAAAAAAGCGCATGTATAAAACAAATAATATATACAAAGGTGGACTTGACACCTTAGGCCATTTCTACTAGTCTACCTTTGTCACAATGTCCCCTGTTCCACATTTTTCATGACGCGAATTACTATTACCTATACCCCAAAAGCTCTGCTCATCCTTGTCACCATTCGGCCTAGAACCCATTAATCACCGTCCATATTTATTACCGTCCTATTTTACGGTTTAACTATTTCTTTATTATTGTTCTGTTACTAAGAAATAGGCCGTTTTACGGTCAGTTAGTCCAATATAGAGGCCCGTAAACCATTGTTTGGACATAACCGCAATATGTGGCGGACACTTACGGTTAATGAAGTAACCACTTTAGGTTGCTATAAAATAACGGTCGTGAAATATATGGTTTAGGTTTGAGCTTGGAATTAGACGGGTTTTGTTCAGCTAAGGAATTAAATTTGGCCAACACGAGCCTGTAACTACAAATAAAAAAGTGTGATATTTGAATGAATACACATTTATGTGCAAACGTCCCTACCAATCCCTGTACATGGTGGTCCTTAATCCAAGCTTAAAAACTCAACAACTTAAATCACTTTCGGTTGCTATAAAATAACGGTCGTGAAATATATGGTTTAGGTTTGAGCTTGGAATTAGACGGGTTTTGTTCAGCTAAGGAATTAAATTTGGCCAACACGAGCCTGTAACTATAAATAAAAAAGTGTGATATTTGAATGAATACACATTTATGTGCAAACGTCCCTACCAATCCCTGTACATGGTGGTCCTTAATCCAGGCTTAAAAACTCAACAACTTAAAGGCACGTCGCAATAAAAAAAAAAAGAAAATCCAACTCAACACGCAAGCCTTAACAGCACCATTACCCCCGATAAATATAAAACATTCAATAAAGCTGAAGCATTACATTTAAACGCCAATCAAATACTTGATACAGAAAACGCAAATACGAGTCCGACTCGAACGAGACATTAAGATATAAATCATTCGAACACGCTGCGTCTGCGCAGCTTAATAAGCTTCTTAATAAGACTGCTTAACGGGTGTGGATGGCGTGGGAATAAAGGATCTGGGTTTGCTAAGGATTAAAGACAGTACAGTCGAGGAATAAAAAAGCTGAGCACTTGGGCAGATAGAAATTTCTTCTTCTCAGCTTAAATAAATACTTGGAATTGCTTAAAATCGGGTGTTCCACTAGTTTAATTGGTGTTTAAAAAGTGCTTATTTAAATAAGTGAATGACTTTTGATTCTAAATAATGTTTTCTATCACACATTTCAATCAATCAATTTTTGCACACACACAAAAGGCAGAATCGGAATTAAAAATCTTTCGCGAGTTTGTGTAAACAGGATACCTGGAATGCAAAGGGCAACTGAGAGAATAGGAGGATTTTTAACAAGTCAAGTCTAATAGTCCTTCCATTCCAACCAGTGTGGGTTGAATATCTTAATAACAATTTGCATAGATGATAACGATTTATGTCTGTTTACAAATGCAATTGTTAATTATAATGTGCCTACATTATGAATTAAATAATGATCAGAAAAAGTAACACCCACAATAACAGCACATGATGCAAAAATGTTAGTACAATATAAGAAAACTGCATAACATTTTCATTACGCGAATGTACAACTAACTGCTATTTATGCTAAAAAGATGACTAAGTTTAGGCCTTATCTGTACCTAGAAATCTTCTCTGCGAATTTCTCACAGGAGCAAGTCTGAATTAATATTATTTTAATCAATTTCTTGGTTTGGACTTCAGACTAATAAATATACAGAATATGTAATTATATTAGATTAAGTTAACGGTAGTCAACTTTGGCATCATATATTGAAGTCTTGATAAATTACCTCGCTGGATACTTTATGAGCTTGAAATAAAAATAATGGCAAATGCTAACATTATTTTTATTTATTCTACCGCAATGTAAAGTAAATACTATCATTAGAATTTAAAACGGGACTTATTCTACCTAACTAATATTATGCATCTGTAAGTTTGTAAGGATGTTTGTTGCTCTTTCAGACAAAAACTGCTGAACGAATTTGGCCTTAACTTGGTGCACAGATGGGGTCTAGTTTTCAGTATCTCACAGGATAACTTTTATGCCAATATTATGTCCCCGTGGTATATTTTTTGACAAAAACCTGTGAGAGGTTGGCAACGGCTTGTTTATCTTTTTTTTTTTTGAGTTTTCGATATCTTGGCACTGTTGCTTTGCTAGTGATCACGAATAAAGTGAATAACTTCAATTAGTTTTTAAAATAACATAGTAGATAACATTTGAAAAAAAAAATAAACATCGTGTATTTTTATTTTGTTTACTGAAATCTTTTCTTCTGGTTCAGAGTGTTTCATCTCATTCTATGTTAATGAGTGGAACTTTACCGATTCTAACCAAGTGGAAGTTCTAAGACTACTAAATTTATCATCAATCATCTGAAGTTGTTTAAACAACAGGCTCTTTCTTACAACCACGCTTTTAATATTCATACCTTTTCACTCGATAAATTGTTAATTTATTGTATAAAAGGATTTATTAAGAAAAAATTCTATTATTTTCATCAAGCTAAATAATACTAATTGAAAGAATATTTAAAATTCTACACAAATAATCAACAAAACAATAATTTATTTAAACTTCAGGCAGCTATTTTTATCCGCTCCATAATTAGGTATATTGTCATTTTAAATTCATATCCGAATCGAATATTCGATATTCAAATACAACGTAAAATAAAAAAAATGGAACGGCTCATAATTTATTTATGAAAGCTATGTTTACGAATTCATCGTTTTTATGGTTTAAATAATAATGATATTTATTTATTTAATATAAACTTATTGATAAAAGCCTAATAATAAAATTAAAATTAAAACTAAAATACATTAATTAAACCTAAATATTTACAAAATAAAAAACTATGACATAAAACCAATTAAATAAATTACACTATTATAGAGCATCGAAAAACTCATCCTCAACGCTGTCAGCTGGTAATGTGCCCAAGAGACTGGCGGCGTTGCCTCTTTGTATGGCTATACTTAGCCTCTGACCAAGGTAAAAGCCAGCTCTTGGGTCAATAATTGGATGTCATTATTAAAATACAGGAATAATCAATGAGATAATTATGTATGTTATGTTTTTATTTATTAAAATAGGTAAGAACTTCAGCTCGAATGTTTTCACAGTATTTCAATCTTCACATTTATCTTCATAATTTCGTTTTAGTGAGGAAATGTAACAAAAATCTTGAATGACATAATCAATCAAATCAATTCCGGCTTCAAAACAACAACAAAGCCTAAAGCAATCAAACAAAATTTAAAACAATCACTTAAAATTAGAACGAAGGCCAAACATTACTGTTAATTACTTACATCTAAACAACAAAAACTTCAAGCAGACGAAAGTCTACTACCGACTACCGACCGTGCATTCGAACTAGTCATAAATTATAATGAATCTGCAAAAGATTAAAAAAAAAAACACAATGGAACCAAACCTTTTTGCTTCATCATTAAGTTGGCAACTAAAAAATGAGGACAGAAAAAAGACCGATTGAATGAATGACCCTTGAACTTCATTCAGCCAGGTCATCGAACTCTTTAATTAAAACATTATGCATTCTATGAGATAATCTGTTACTGGACAACTATTGTTTGTTCTAAATTGTGTTTTTAAAAGTTCTCTGGATTGTATTTATGCAAATCTAATGTTAAATAGAATTCTACATTTCTTCCTGTGAAAATTCATGTTTTTAATTAGAGAATTTTGACAAACAAGTGAGTTATTGCGTAATTGCTTGGTTAAGATTAACGAAGATTAGCGTTGCGTATTGCTAGGAGCCTATTTAGGTTCGTACGTGTACCGTTTTATAATATGGGATTAGGTTCACCTCTTATTAGGTTATTACAAAAACCTTAAGGGCAGGTAATCCAAGCGAAATAGGCATTTAACGCTACCAAGAGTTGCCCGCGATTGCCGCAAAGCGAGCCGTGCGCTTACGTCGCGGGGACTCACGGGGAGTGTCACATTACAGATAAGCAGGCAGTAGGTCAACTTGTCTTATTGATTTATTTTAAATATAAAATAAGAGATTTGATTCATTAAAAACTTGTTTTATTATAATATTTTGTAGTAATAGCGAAGTCTTTCTTTTTTTTGTAATAAATTAATTTGAGTAGATATTTTAAATGGAATAAACTCTGAACTATACTTATTAAATTAATTGATGTTTTAGTTTCTAGATCGGGTGTTCCAAATGCAATAGGTAACGCAAGGACGATAATGCCGTAAAAAACGCATGAAATCACATTTACGTAAACCTTGAATTTTCGCTTGCCACAATCTAAGCTAAATAGTATTCTAACAGCATTTGCCTCCCCCCTATCACGTGGCACCACAGCGCTTTTCAAATGAACTTCGTTGACCCCGTTGAAAAACTTACCATTGAGCTTATGCTAGCCCAGTATTTTGGCAGGTCATTTAGAGTTACCTTACCCCCGCGCTGCATGTCACGTGGCGCGAGAGCGCAAAAGATACCACCTTGATCTTATACTAGTCTAGTACTTTTACTGATTAGTAACACGTGACATCATTCTAAATCCAATATGGCAAACCATTCAATATGGCTGAATAGTTATTTTTAATGCATTTCTACAGGGAACCGATCAATTTACCGAATTTTGTTTGTTCGAATTTCATTACACCGAAAACTATTGACCGACATCTCTTTTGCTATATGCATTATTTGACATATTTTCAGTTCATCGAAGTATCATTAGCCATAAGTATTATTTTACCGAAGTATGTTCCGCCGATTAACAAAATAACTTTTTACTATTGACCGAAGCCTCTTTTAAACTTTTTTCAATTGCCAAATGATTTATTTGCCATATTTTCACCATACCGAAATAAAATTTTACCAAAAATTAAATTACTGTCATAAAAATTCAATATATTCTGCTACAAAACTTTGTGGCGGAAACGAAATGCTGCAAAACCGACTTTACGTAGTCTTGTCTGCCCTACCCCTAGAGTGTAATTTAAAATCGCGTAGGCGCGGAGGGGTGGGGTGGCCCGCGAGCTGAGGAGTAGGTGGTTGGAACGGCCGCCGCCGCGGCTGAGGCTGGCCGGCGAAGCCGGCCAGTAAACCGAAGCTGCGGTGGTGAGCGTTCAAATCATCTGCGACGATAAGCTCGCGTGGGGCCACCCAAAACCCCGCAGCGCCGGAGCCATGACAGAAACAATGCTTGTTGCATGTTGCATGCTTGCTTGAATGCTGCGTGTTTGCTGAATGTTGCATGCTGCGTGCTTGCTGCATGTTGCATGCTTGCTTGCATGCTGCATGCTTGCTTGCATGCTGCATGCTTGCTTGCATGCAGCATGCTTGCTTGCATGCTGCATGCTTGCTTGAATGCTGCATGCTTACTTGCATGCTGCATGCTTGCTTGCATGTTTTTGTGGTGCTTGTTTGCATGTTGCATATCTGTTTTTATGCTGTATGCAAGTGTATCACGATACAAACCTTTTTACAAACACAAGAACAAAAGAGTATCAAGAATCACACAGAATCCGCAAAAAGATTCGGACACACGTGCTAGCCAGAACACCCCTAAAGGTGAAACCTATGATTCTGAGAAACTTTATTATGTGTTATGGAATTCACAATTGCTTTTCGCATTAACATTATTTTTACATTGGTCAGCGTTTTCCGATGTGCCAACATATATTTAGTTTCTGTGGTAAGTCCACGTAACTTTTTGCAGAAATTACGCAAGATATGATTCCGGCACTCGATTTTTTCAACCGTCAGATTTTGATTTTCGTACGGTTTGGCGTTGAGAATTTTAGCGTAGGTTGACGCATCACCATCTCCTATCATTCTGCCGTTTATAAGTCCATACATTGGAATCGAGGATTTAAATCCTTCGACTATAATTTGAGTTTCCATTGAGCTTGAAGAACCTGTGTAGTTTTTGAAACAGACATGCTGTTTCGGATCGACCTTTCTGTTAGCGGCTCTGGCACACACCATGCAATATTTATTTTTTACTCCAAAATATAGAACTTGGCCAGTCTTTCTGCCAATTATTGATGCCGTACCCGATGAAGATTTATAATTTGTTCCGTAAGACCTAGTACACCATGAGCCATCAACATATACGTCAATGACGGGGTAACCGTTATTTGTTCTTCCTTCTGCGAGCGCTATTTCTTTTTCTTTTGCTGCAGCAGCCGCCAAAGACTCACTAGCAGTTTTCTCCCATTTTGCATAAACATCATTTTGCAATTTTAAATAATATTTTGAAGAAAATGTCGGTATATTCATGGAAGAACATAATTCCTCAAATGTAGAGTATCCAATGCCTGAAGCTATGATTCCCGTGGTTGCAGCTATATTTAAATTTACTTGCTGCGGATCCTCGTAATCTTCAGAATGGACCAGACAAGTTTCTTGGCACATGTTGCACTGGAATTTAAAAACAGAGATAAGCCCTAGACTTCTTTCGCTGATTAAACGAAAATTACTCATCTTGCAATCGAATAAATTATTATGTCGCCCTTTTTCTTGCAGTTCTTTAAGAAGGAAATTTATATCAACGATTCGACGTCCTGTAACAGGATGAAAATCATCTTGATTTCTAGCCTCTTCTTCAACAATAAATGTATTACGAATATCTTCCATTCCACTGAAACAATGAATGAAAAACAATTAGGCTTTTATAAGATATACAAATACAAACTCACGGGTTGACTTTAGACTAGCAACTCTAACATGAATACAGAGGTTTCAATTTTAGCTTGGTTAATTTTCTAACGAAACTTATTACTGTCTGTTTTAGCTGTATGTCGTCCATAATGCTTAAATAAATTAAATTATATTCTGTCACATTTTTCAAAATCATTAAAATATACTTTTTTTTTTTTTAGCGTGGTAAAATCATCAAATGAGTCCTCCCACCCCGGGCAGGGCGGGAGGGACTGTCAGACTTGTACTGACTAAAATCCACGGTGTCCTTCAATAGCCCTTTGTGTTCCGGGGTCACGGTAATGAGATAAGTCCCGCGACCCCGGCAGGCTTTGGCCCTCTTGGGCGGGGCCCCGTCATCGTGCTGACGCTCTTTGAGGCGCGCGTGGAACACAACGCGCCGTCGACCCGGGCATGGTCCATGGTCGGGCGGCGAGTTGCCCTTTACTCGCCGCCCGCATGCCCGCATCGTGGTTTTGATGCACTGCAACAATAAAAAAATGTTCATGAAAACGTTATCAAGTTATTCTACTGTTATGATTTTACTATGTATTATGTTGGTATACGTCCTTGAGACTTCAATGTCGGTGCCGGTAGGTACCTACCTACATATATCCGCAGAAAGGAACAGAGATCCCTAATTTCCTACTCATATTATACCTTTGCATCTACCTATGTATGTAAGTATGTATGTATGTTCCGTTTTCATGTCAAAACGGCTGTTTTTGATAAATTTTGGTACAGAGACAGGTGGGACACTAGAGCCGGTAATAGGCTATATAGGAGAGGGGTTGGCTGGCGAGCGAGGCCGGGGCCAACAGCTAGTAGGTAATAAACACACACAGGTGCGGCCGGCAACGCGGCGGCGGCGCGCGCTGCACTTCTATTGTTATTATAATATTACCTACCTAGGTACCTAAATAGAGATAAGAAGCGCACTCTTATTGCTATTTCTTAGAAATGATGGACAGGTTTCGAAAGTAAAGGTAAAGATAGACCGAAGATTAGATTTAAAAATCAAAAGACGAATAAGTATTTAGATAATATTAGTATGTGAAAAAATAAAATTGTAAACAAACTTACCTGATTTCTCGTCTAACCTTCCGGACTTTGCACCTGGCTACTTTCTTGTTTTTATTTTTATTTCCCATACTTCTGTGCACTAATAAAAACAAATAAAGAGTAACTGCCTTCTTTACACTATGTGATAGCCGCGCGCTAGAAAAAGGGACACAGGTCTCACCTCGACAAGGCCTAGCGGGCGACTGAAGTGACGAACGCGAGCCGCTGTGTTATATAATAATTTATTATTAAAAAAAACAAGCTATTTTGCAAAATGTAACCACAAATTACTTTTCTCTACGTTATTACCTTTTTTAAGATATGGTTTTTAGTAGTAAAACATTTATAAGCTTTGAGAAAAACAAGAAAAACATGAAAAAAATATCGATTTAGCCTGTTTTTCGGATTTTTTTTTATCGAGTGAAGTTTTCGATATCGTGTTTTGAACCACAAATTGTCAAAGTACATAGAGTAAACTAGAACAAGTTCTTTTTTTGGATTTAAAAAATCACGATTTCTTTATTTATTGTTAAATCAAAGTGATGTAAAATTGGGAATACCTGGCCTTAAACTTAACTGGGTTTACAAGCGAGATGTCATTTATTTATTTTTTATAAAGACATTTTAATTTATTTATTACAAGTCCATTATCGCGAAAGAAAAGCAGGAAGTATGTCGTTAATTCATTTTTTAGCTTCAAGCTTTCGGCAACAACTTCTTCATAAAAGGGAACTTGTTCATTAAATTAGTAATTTCTCAATGAACTTGTTCGGTGGTCCACAGAAAAAAGAAAGAGAAAGTAATTCAACTTTCAATTATCGTAACTTCATTGCTTGGTTCATGTTTACAATATTATTATTTTGATCATCCAGTTTTTATGACGTTTCTGATTTTTTATATGCACAGTCTGTTATTTAGTGAGTTGTCACACTTGTTTTTATGTTAATCGGAAATCAACTAATTTTAAAATAATATTGAATTTCATTAATGCTAAAAAATGCAATGAAATTTTAATTTTCATGTGAAAAATACATACTCATGTTTATTATTAAACCGAATATTAATTCATATATTTATTTTTCCTTGTTTTTTGCATTTACTTGACTTAATCCCGTAGAATCGTATCGTAATCGTATAATGAAATATTAAATCTTAAAACTAATTTAGCAATAGAGTGCTTATATTTCTTAATGAACAAACTAATTAGCATAGTACAATATTAGCATCACACAAAGCAGGCCTAATAAAATAAGCCAAATACCTACTACAAAGAATATAATTCTCAAAAAGAATACTAACTGTCACTTTTCGCAAATTTCACGCATTTTAATGGCCCGTCGCGAAATTTAATTAACCCGTATTTTAACAAAAACACTTTTTACTTTTCACAAAATTTTCTTGATGAATTTTAATGGATATTAACCGAGCACCCTAATAAAATTAACAATGAATAATTATGAAAGGCTTACACAATAGCTTTCTCTTTTAAAAGAAATAAAAGAGTTTCGTTGCGGCCGTTTATCAGTATCGTTTTACTCTTTGAAAGCAGATAATTGAGAGAGAAATTATCAAAACTTTGTAATTACCTACATTCTGTTTTTTTGTTTTAGACTTTATGCTAAAATGAGAAGAAAGATGTTTAAGAAATTAGGTCATTGGTGATAATAATTCCTTGAAGTAAATTAATATTTCAACAAACAAAATATAAATTGATCAGCATATTTTTGCTCAAGAGTTTTATTATTTTTGCATCGACAAGCAGGTATTTTTTATACTTCTACATATTTACAAAAAAATCGGGTTCCAAGGTGCTGCTAAAATAAAATTCATGTGGGAATAATTATTTTGACGGATTAACATTTTTTGAATGCCATTATTATAGGAGCCATGTTGCCTCCCATGGTGATGTCAAAACTAATAAATCTAAGTCCTATAAAATATCATAAATAAACACCATCATAATTATGTTTTTATTATAATGTAATAAATTTAGTATATAATGTTTGCAAATATTAACAATTTGCATATCACAAACGTGCAAATTAATACAATTACTTAATTAGCATACTAATGTTCATCAAATATTTAAAAAAACATATGATTATTTAGATAAAGAAAGATTAAATTATGGACATAAAGATATGGATAGACGACTTCACGATTTTATGAACTTAATACTAAGACTAAACACATAATTGACTATCATTAAGGAGATTAACGGATTTCAAACAAACAAAAATGAATGTTAAGTTAAAACATGTTAAGTGAATTAAAAGACAATACCTTTGTGCATAACAAACCTGTATCAATATGTTGGTAATCTTTGAAGGCGCGAACAAATCCAGACTGATCATGGAGTACTGACAAATATTTTATGATCATGAATTCCAATAAAGATAGGAAATACATTTATTGGCACAAGACATGCTTAAAGTACAAAACACATGTAAAAAATTTAAAACAAGAATTTACCTACCGAGTCCGAGTAGACAATTTATCAATCACTGTAATTACTGGAATGAAATGTGCAATTTGTGCATGAGTAATATTTAAACATTGTTTCATGAGAATTCCATATGCAGGTATGTTAACGTTGGCGTTGTTGCAATTATTTACTGATAATATTATCTTTATATTGCATAAATATACCCGGAAAAATTCCTACCCTGCAAGTGGGAAGACCATAATACTATGAAAAACTCAGACAAAAACTCACTAGTATTAACTGCAAAACCCACAAAACCCTGTAAAAGTTTGGACAATCTAACTACAAAAACCATAAATTTTAATATCACAAATATTATTTATACAGCTTATCGAACTATACCGTGGAAACAGCGAAGTGTTAGGCTAATAAAATTCAAAAAAATTCTATCAAGGTTTTTTGTATAGTTTTTTCTTTTGTAATTATTTAGATTGAATTAATTATCTATATATATAAAAGAACAGGGTTTTTTATTAAGACTCGACTACAGCCGAAACCGCTAAACGCAGTAACTTGAATTTTAGACAGCAGTTGCAGTCTACCGTGTAGGGAAGCAATAAGACGGGATTTTGCGAAAATCCTCCTCTAAGGGGGTGAAAAGGGGTGAAAACGTTTGTATGAAAAATCTTATTCCTTGGGTTTATAAATTTGAAACTTGCCACGAATAAGAACACAAGTAAATAAAAAAGATGGGCTCTATTATTTTTTTAAAACTACCCTCCATTGCTAATCTAGGCGTTGTTAAAGTTTGTATGGGAAAATCATAACGCGTGAGTTGATTATTGTAGAAATCAGTATTTATATACTTGATCAAAAATAATTAAATACGTGTTTCTGGATTTTTCGAAAATCACCCCCCAAGTTAGTGAAAAGGGGTATTCAAGTTTAAAGGGGAGGATCTTTAACCGCTAAACGTGTAACCTGAATTTTGATCGGTAGTTGCAATTTATTATGTAGGTGAACATAAGAAGTGATTTTGCGAAATAAATCCTCCTCTAAGGGGGTGAAAAGGGGTGATAACGTTTGTATGAAAAATCTTATTCCTTGGGTTTATGAACTTGAAACTTGGTACGAATATGAGTATAAGTAAATAAAAAAGATGGGCGTTATTACCTTTTTAAAACTACCCTCCATTGGTAATCTAGACGATGTTAAAGTTTGTATAGGAAAATCACCGCCTAAATTGGTAAAAAGGGATGATTAAGTTTTAAGGGAAGTATTTTACTGCTTGCTTCCAAAATCCAATTATCTCTCAATCGAATAAAGGATGTATTTATTTATATTTCAATAATCAACCCCTAGCGGGATAAACATCGGAAAATTAGTTTGTCTACACTAATATTTCAAAAAAAGGAAAGATTTGATTGTTTGTTTGTATTGAATAGGCTCCTAAACTACTAGACAATTTTTAAATTTTCCAAAAGTATTCTTTATGAAGGGTGACCGGGCATTAAATTCACTGAGTTCGAAGTTAGAGATACGCGCAGACAAAGTCGCGGGCGGAGTGCTAGTATTGTATAATTTTAAATACTGTAATGTATAACAGTGTTACTATAGGAAGAAAAATCATATTTATATGTTATGTTAAAATACCAACATACCAATATTCATCCACATATACCTCAGCAAAACGCATCGCAAGATAGTAATAAATCAGAACATCATACAGTTTTCTTAACAAAAAAAAGGCGCATTTATTTCCTCCGGCAACACTGAGCACACAGCAAACAGCACTGCACACTAGGTCGTCGCAACACATTCTAACTCTCACTGAGCGGGCTACTAACACAGTCGTATAGGGTTACCAGTTTACAATTAAACTTGCTGGATGGTTAGTTGGCAACACTTGGGAGGAAGTGGTGAATGGTGAAGATATGAAGGGTGGAGAGGGAAATATGTTTTGTCTTACGTATTATTTGATGATCAAAAGATTTGACGATCCATCTGGATTGGTCCGTTTTTATGACCTATACGGGACTGTCCTTTGAATTGAAGGAAATTTTTAACAAAGTAATTCCAAAACTTATGAACAGTACCTACTAAATCAAATTACCCAATCACGAATCACAATGAGTCGGAGTCACGCAAGAAGGGTGCCGTACCATTTTTACTATTTGTTCATAATCAGCAAATAATTAACTTTATTACACATTCTCTGATAATTTCAAGTAAATGGTAACCCTAGAGCCGCATACGCAGATATGACCAGAGATTTGCATGAACGCATTACTATGCGTGAAAATACAATAATTAATGGATGGGGGCAAATACCGGAGCGCAACACTTTCCTGAATTATAATGTTATTGGATTATTGTTGGTGATTCATCATCATCATCATCAGTCTATAAATGTTCCCACTGCTGGGACACAGGCCTCCTCTCTGAGAACCAAAAGTAACAAAAACTTTATTTAATTTAACTAACATAAAATACGATAACTTGGTATAACGTTATTAATAAAATATAAAACAGTCTAAAAACTTATTCCAATATCAACCTTATTGTATTTATCTTTCAAAACTAGGTACAAACTAAAAATACCATAAATTTTATTTAAAATCAGTAATTAAATTAAACATTCAAAGATAAACATAATAAATGTAATAGAAAATAAAACATTAGCAAGTTAAATCGTAGATCATGTAAGAGATACCACAACAGGATTACTAGTAAAAATAAATTAATACAATATAACATAAAATTATATTAATTTGTCACACAAAATATCTACACGAATATACATAATTAATTAATCAACAAATTGAGTATACCATGCAAAAATTTATTAGATAATAAACAGTCTAACTTTCACATTTATGAAGATATAATTATTATATCAAGTTAAGATTATCGTAAATATGATCTTGCAAATAAACACGAGGTTTTACGAACGCTTTAATGATCACTCATTAAGAAAGAAAGATAATAAGAAAATATGAGGGAAAATGTTTAGCGTCTCTAATACTGAAGATTATGTTTGATTAATTGTTCATGTTTCTAAATTATCAAAACTTTTCATCTATTTTATTTGAATGAACTGTAAACGTAACGCTAATTTCATTAGAGACTCAGCAAAGGGTTAAAAAAATCATATTGTCAAATGAGTTTTAGAAAAATGACACCGTTTGTCAATTTGACAAATAAAACATTTAAAAAAAATGTCAACTAATAAGAGTTATGATTTCGTTTGAGGAATTGATGGCGAGAGAGCTCATGCTAGCCTAGTACTTTCTTCTTGGACAATCGGGATTTATTTTCCCATTTGTCTCCACTGCCTTTGTCACCACTAGTGACAAAACGGAAAAAAACTCCCCACTGGCATACTAGGCTAGCATGAGTTCAAGATAAGTCTGTATTTAAATAATGGAAAGTTTCCTGAAATTGTCTTTTTCATTGACTTACCACCAAAAGTACTAGGCTAGCATAAGTTCAAAGTGGTATTTATTTAAATACTAGCTGACCCCGGCGAACTTTGTTCCGCCTTAGAGGCAATAAATGAGCAGATTTTCGATTTTTTATTAAGATATCAAATATAATTCTAATAAATCTAGTCAAACATCAATGATTCCTTATTAGCCATTTATTTTGGTGCATGGGTTGCACTGTTCCGTGAAGCACGTTGTGATAGACGACATTTTTTGTTTTATTAAAACGCGAAAGAACAAATAACGCAGATGGTCATCCGACCCGTGAACATGCCACATATACATAATTATATCTAACTGACCATGTGGAAAACATGGATTTTCTATATTCAGACCACAAACTTTCAAGCATTGGCCTTGTGATTTGTTAATGGTCATGGCGAATGCAAGACGGATCGCAAATTGAGGTCGTAAAACTAAAACGGCATATCGTTTGGGATCCTTGAAATGAGAACTTCTTCACCTTCGAATTTTCCTTTGAGTATCGTCGCGTTAATCACATTGTTCATCAATTTACTTACCACCAAACGCGTTCTGTTGCACAGCTTTGGTTGGTTTATGTTTCGAAGCATGATGACTACGAAGCCAACCTTCATTCGTAAATTGTGCGGTGGTAAGCCAGGCATATCCAAGGAGTTTTAATTCAATTGGAAAGTTGGTGGCTAAACGCAATCGTCATTTTTTTATCATGGTAAAATCATCATGTGAGTCCTCCCACCCCGGGCAGAGCGGGAGGGACTGTCAGACTCGTACTGGCTAAAATCCACGGTGTCCTTCAATAGCCCTTTACGTTCCGGGGTCCACGGTAAATCGCAGGTAAGTCCCGCGTCCCCGGCAGGCTTTGACCTTCTAAAGCGGGGCCCCGTCATAATGCTGACATTCTTTGAGGCGCGCGTGGAACACAACGCGCCGTCGACCCGGGCATGGTCCAAGGTCGGACGGCGAGTCACCCGTTACTCGCCGCTCGCATGCCCGAGCCTACGGTGGCTGGAGATCGTCTGGCGACGTCCGTCACCGTAGGCTGTAGTGTGTAGTACCACTGCGGCTGGGGTGGAGGGAGGACGCTGTTTTCTCCCTCACGCGGTGCGCCTCCTCCTTTCATAGCATCACTGCTTCGCAGAAGGAGGCGACCGCTTCCCACTCCGTCTCGCCCCGCAGCATGGCCTCGACCAATGCCAGGCGCGAGAGGTCTCCGCCTATCGCCGTCGTGAGGACACGGCGCTGCTCTGCCCAAGCGGGGCAGTCCTGCACCGTATGCTCCACCGTGTCCTTCGGACGATCCTCGCAGTGGTGACACCCAGGCGTTTTTTCGTCGTATGGTTGTATTGAATTTAAGCAGTTCTAGTAGATTTTTTGGGTATTCAGTATTCACCGAAATACTTTTTTAGCATTGAAGACCGGTGGGCGCTGGGTGGCATGAACATTCTTCTTCTTCATGTTTTCCTAACAGTACTTTTTCAGATCCCTTATTCAATTTCGGCACCAACAGCTTCTTCGTGATCATGTTACTACGTTTTATGTCACGTCTCACGGAAACAGGATAAAAATTTGATCGTCTTGGTGGTTGCTTGGCATTGATAATTATGATAATATCGGCACAATAAGCTAAGAAACTCAATAAAACACATCGACCGGTCAATTGATGTTTTGATTGACAGAATTTTTCGTTTTGCTGTCATTCCATGTCAGTTGCGTTTTATTATAGGTACCACGTTTTATGTCACGTCCCACGGAAACGGGATAAAATAAAACGAAATAAAAAAGGTAAAAAGTATCTTATATGTTTCTCCTGGTTCTAAGCTACCTCCCCACCAATTTCCAGCCAAATCGGTTCAGCCGTTCTTGAGTTATAAATGGTGTAACTAACACGACTTTCTTTTATATATATAGATTTCTGGGTCGATACAAGATAATTTCAGGTAACCTATTCCTGCCGAGAATTATTTTAATACATTACCACTTTGGACCTATGCTAGCCTATAACTTTCCTGGTTTATATTGAACAAGACAATTTCCATAGAAATTTTTCGTCTGACTGTATCGTTCTGGCATGAACAATAGATTATTTTATTCATTTATGGATTGGTCCCAGTCGACGGAACGCAAATATTAAATTTAAATGCGTCCGGCAACTGGGACCGCGGTGTCAGTTTATTGCGGTCCCAGTCGCCGGAAGCCTCGTTAGCGAATATGTATAACAATGTTATTTGTGCTAGCTTATATTTAAGTATTGTCGCACCCGAGTCATTTCACTACAACAAAACTTAGGTGTACTTCTAATAGGGTAACAAAACGTATTTATTTATAACCAATAAAATATTGACAGTCATTTCATAATGTTGATAAGTAACTATAATGAACGTATTTCATTCACGCAAGGTTCTTCTAGTCCGAAACAGACTACATTACAAAATATGTATAAAAACCGTATCCTGGTATTCACGCCAAAAATTCGCAAAACATAAATAACGGTGTCCAAATTATCACATCTTTGTGGTCAATGTACAATGTACACAATTACGAAACGTCATAACTGTACATTTAAAACGTTTGACCGATTTCTAAAATGTGATTTATCGATTTTACATTATTGATTGGGAAATGTACTATTAACTTGTCAAGGGTTTTGTTCGATCTTTCTGTTTCGAAATAATTACTCGTACTATTTACTTTTGTCAAGAAGCTTATTCCCTCTTAATATTAATTTGAAATCATCAAATGTTCAGTAGATGTTGCAAAGAATGTTTCTATCACAGATAAACACAAGTACGAATAAGGAGAGTGTGGAATCAATACAAGAATCTGCTAAAAATAATTGTAATGGATATGGTAATTTGAGTAAAAGGAAAAAAAAGCTTTTAAGTAGTAACATTGCAATGAAAACATTAATTTATTTTATTTCGTTAATTTAAATCTTCAACGAAGAAAACTTAAATTCAAATGACAAAAAGTAATAGCTAATGATGTAGTTTCTTTCACATTAAATATTAATACCTACATATTTTTTAAATCATGACGATGTTAACATAATATGCTACAGGATATAACATTAGTTTTTTATGACAACCGTGTGAATTTCCACACAATATATCCATCGACAGTTAAAATTACTGCTACATTGCCGTTTTTTGTATAAAAAAGACTATTTTTGAGATGACTCGGTCAACGTTATATCTCAAAAACATGTTCATGACGTCTTAAAGCCAGACTAGTTCAAGTGAGGGAACGAGGTGGCGCTAGATGACTTGTATAGTTCTGTCTCGCTCCCTCACTGGAATTACTAGGCCACCTGTTCTATGCCATTGATAGAACACAGAACACACCACACAAGGATGCGAGTTCACGACACGATATCGATGGGACCGGTAGTTCCATCATTTTTTAGGGAAAATAAGCGAAACAGGACGATATTAATAATAATAATATTCAACAACTATCACACAACGCCATCTAGTCCCAAGCTAAGCAGAGCTTGTGTTATGGGTACTAGACAACTGATAAACATACTTACATATATCTAAATACATACATATTATAGATAAATTACACCCAGACACAGAACAAACGATCGTGCTCATCACACAAACTTTGTCCTGGGTGGGAATCGAACCCACGACCTCCGGAATAGCAGTCAGGGTTACTAACCACTAGACCAACAGGCCTGTGTCATATCGTAACTGTAGTTCCCATCGCTTCCTTTTGTCTAGACTTCCTTGAGATGTTTTCCTTTTTGAGAATGGTAATGAAAACAAATCGTAGCTACACTTATACCGACCATAATATGGTTTGAGTATCGTTGGTATGCGTTATATTATTACGCATTCGACCCACCATTTTGCAAACACTTTAATTATGCACACACCTAAGGAGTGGAATTCCCTATGTTTGTTTCATGATAGCTACAACCTACCTCTTCAAGTGAAGAGTGAATAAGTTACTTCTGGGGAAGCGTGCTTCACCTTTGACCAACAATATCGAGTACTATCATAGCGGTCAAACGCAAGTCTTGTCACAAAAATTAAATTACAATAATCGTGTTTTTACCGACTTAAAACAAAGGAGGTTATCACTTCGTACCTTATGTATGTAATAATATTTCCAGAACTGCCCAGTTTTCGTATATGTTAGTCTATATCAGCGTTTGAATAAATGGGCCAAATTTCAAAATTGTATGTATGTTTTATGTTTGTGTTCGCATATCTCCGGAACTATAAGTCCCATTTAAGTAATTCTATTTTGTTGTACAAGGTATTGTTCAACTTAGGGAATACTGCAAGTTTCATCAAAATCGGTCCAGTAGTTTTTGAGATAGGGAATTTTTTGCTTACTTGGATTGTGAATTTTCAAAGTCGATTGTATGTTTGGCTGAACTGATTTTGATGCAGTTTTCAGAAAAGTGTTTTTTTACATTCTGGGGAAGGTTTTAGTATATAACACTAAGGAATATCTCGTGACGTTGCCCGCCGCAAATCCGTTTTTGTTGATCACTTGGATTCTAAAGACCTAAGAGATTTCTAAAGACCCGATTATACGAAGATTTTTGTTGAATATCTGAACTAAAAAGGGTAAAATATTAAAAAAAAAAGAACCGACTTTAAAACAAAAGACAAAAAAAGTGTAAAATAACTTTTCTTTCGGAAATCGGTGGACATAGTCAATGAAATAAAAAACAAAGCCACCGACTTCCGAAAGAAAAGTTATTTTACACTTTTGTTTTGTGTTTGGTTTTGAAGTCGGTTCTTTTTGTATGTGAGTTTAATTTGTTAGCACACGCACGATACAGCGAAATTCCCTCAAATTCATTTTACAAATAAAAAAAAAATAGGAAACAACTGGCCACATACTTACCTTTATGTAAATTGAATGAAACTTGAAGAAGTAGATTTATTTGAGGAAACAACATACTGTAGGATGAAAGCGATTTTCTCGCAATTTCCGAAACAAAGTCATATCTTTTTATGACATATAATTTCCTCATTTAGTTACGTTATATAAAGTCTAGCAAGAAAAGATACTATCAAGTTTGTATTAAAGAAAAATCTTTTATCTCTCAAGTTTCACTGCGTCAACCGTGTCGTCAATAAATTGACGATATTGTAACAGAAACCTGCCTAAAATTTGCACGGACCAAAGAAGCATAACACAAAAGGATGAGGTATATTCTGAGTAAAAAATAGAAGAGATCGATGACAAAATAATCGCTCTAGAAATTAAATGTGAAACATACTAATCAAGTAGGCTGGGCACTTTCCCCATTGACAGCGATGTGGATGAATTTTTTGACGCCATATAAATTTTTAATTTTAGTTTTAATTTAGTTGTTTTTGTAAATATTTTAGTTTTAGTTTTTATAGGTAGTGTGTACATATAGGTTTTTTTTATAATTAATAATTATGTAAAAATTCATATCATGATAATCAGTAGGCTCTAGGTATTGTGAAAAATATTAATTAGTCCGAAAGTTAGCTTATCAAAAAATATTTGAACCATATTTTTTTTAAGAAGATACATCGCTTTTATACTCGTAAATCACAATATGTCAAGCGGACGCTATAATTTTACGAACGTCACAAACCTCCACTCCCGAATTTAGAAATCTTTATCAAAATTCATTGGTGTTAATGGATACCAATATTTTTTTCAGCGATTCTGAACCGATTTTCAATTTATTTATGCTGTAAAATACCCTTTTGCAAAAACCATTATGAATCATAATCTTTCAATTGCGAATACCTTATGAATCATCTGACATATTGCATAAGGGTCAACCTACGCCACTCATGTGTCACTCAAGATACCCAAAATCAGTCAGGCCGTACTCTAAAGTGGTTATATAACGAGAAAGTTTGTATTGTCATTTGGGTTTATCCTTCATGTCTCCATATAATAAATTCGAAAGCAATGTTGTCTGCATGTCTGTTACTTTTGGTGGGCAGATTTTTTTTGCCTGTTTCTGACATCATTCATCATTATCAGGCTTTTTTTCTTTTTTTAGCGTGGTAACATCATCAAATGAGTCCTCCCGCCCAGGGCAGGGCGGGAGAGACTGTCAGACTTGTACTGACTAAAATCCACGGTGTCCTTCATTAGCCCTTTACCGGTAATGGAATGAGTCCCGCGACCAATCATTATCAGGCTTTAAAATTCCCACTGGTAGGACAAAGCCTTGTCTCTTGGGGTATAATTCACCCCGCGGGTCCAGTGCGTGTTGGTAGATGTCACAAGTCTTTGAATTTTTGGTTCTAGAATATACCGGTTTCTTCACGATATTTCCTTTCACCGTTTTGAGAGCAGTGGTAATGAAATAAATTACACTAAGTAATGCACCTGTCTGGGTTCGAACCAACGACCTACAACTAGTAAATCGGCGTCGATACCACTTGGCCACCACAGCTCCGTGCTGCTAATTCACAAAAAAATTGTGTATTTTGGTGAACAGCCCTGTTAGAACTAAAACCACACTGCCAAGAATCTGGCACATACTAAGGCTGGATTGGCCATGTATTAAGATACATAATCAAATAAAAAAGCATCGCAAAAAGTCGAGTGCAAAAGCCTGTATCTTATATAACGTTGCGATTTCATGGGCATCAGTTAAAAAATCCTATTTATCAATAGGAATAACTTTTAAGTTCTGTCAACTCAGGCGCACATATCCTGTTCTTTTTTTTTAAAGCTTTCATCAAAAACAACTAAATGCACTTAAAAATTCACTATCCTAACAATTAGCATAGAATAAGACTGGGTTCAATGACTCCTAGGTTCACACGAAAAAATAATACGTTCGTTTAGTAAAACCTATTTTTTAAGCTACATAGTCTAACTAAGTGATTAATATCTACGGGTCAATGACTTGTGATGTACTGCTTTAGTGCTAATTGAATTATTATGTAATACTGCGTCGGTGGTCTCGTCATCACAAGCACGACTGCTGAACGTGAGGTACCGGTTTCGATTCCTAGTTTGTGCGAAATTTTCTTGGGTTTTTCCAATAGGATTTTATCAGTAGTATCCATGGAGTCTGGATTAGTGCCCGGTTGATCGCAATTATAAATAAAAATACATTATGAATGGCGAACTCAATATGTTTATGTGGTTTTTATTATGTTACAAATGTTTCAAGTTTTCGATGTTACTGTGGTGAAAACGGAAAATCTTCAATGTCAAACAGAATGAAAAGTTATTTATTCTTAAAACATCATTCCTTGTAAGTCCGGAACCTCCAAATACAAGAAGTACCTTTATTATGAATAGGAGAATATTCGATACACTTTCACAAATACCACATCTATTTTCAATCGATATTTCACACTTGGAACTACTTAACAAAATAACCATCACACATTTCCCGAGGATTCTAGCTTCTAGCTCGACCATAAAGTAACATCAAATAGGTCGAACTGAATTGCCTCGTTACCAGCGATATAGCTACCGTATCTACTATCTCCAATATTGCAAACTGGTAACTTAGCAAGTTACCAACTTATCACTTGATCGAAATTCGGCACGTTAAAGGCTTATGTAGACTTGGAACTGTTGTCTACTGTGGAGAAAATCGCGTAATACTTATGTATTAAGTATGTAAATACATATACTACACACACATAATTATAGGTATATAATACACATTTTATTTAATACATAAATAGGCTTAGATAGAGGTCTATGTAACAACCACGTGTAGTACCCAGTTTTTAAATAATAATAATAATATTCCACAACTAACACGCAACGCCATCTAGTCCCAAGCTAAGCAGAGCTTGTGTTATGGGTACTAGACAACTGATAAACATACTTATATATTTCTAAATACATACATATTATAGATAAATTACACCCAGACACAGAAAAAATGATCGTGCTCATCACACAAACATTTGTCCTGGGTGGGAATCGAACCCACGACCTCCGGCATAGCAGTCAGGGTCACTAACCACTGGACCAACAGGCCTGTCTAAACACAAATCCGATGGAATACAAATAAAGGGTCAACCTATTGCCTTAAACCAACTTCGTATATTATACTACTGAGGGATTCCCTATTAAAACACAATATCACTTTTCCCCACACGGAAATCGAAACCAGGTCCTCATGCTCAGAAATATCAATTTTGACTATTACATCAACGAGGCAGAACTTGCAGAATTCCCCAAACATGACAGGCGAAATGTGAGTACATACTTATAGGGTAAAGTGATTCTCTTCTGGGAAATTAGTTTAATTGATTTAACGGGAAGCTACGTGATATCTTCTCATCGATAATCCCACAGTGTCTCAAGACAGGGTGTTTAACCAGTGTGTGTTGCCAGTGATGACATATGGCTCTGAAACGTGGTCTTTGACTGTTGGCCTTTTAGAGAGACTAAGAATCACTCAACGAGCAATGCAAAGAGCTATGCTCGGAGTTTCTTTGCGGGATAAAATCCGGAACATGGATATTCGGCGAAGAACCAGAGTCACCAACATAGCTCGACAACCAATATAATTTAAGAGCGGAGTTGTCCTATGGGACTGAATTCAATCAGCTCATCTACCCAACGTTAAGAGCTGACAGCGTCAATAATAGGTGTCTACGTAGAAATTTATTATTAGACTGACAGTGGTTATCTCCTTCGTATTATTGATATACCTAATTTACCGTAAGACTGACACGAGGCCTTGTCTGCGCTGGCCTTTATTAGCCATTAGTGGTAATCAAGTTACTTAAGTTACTGTCTCGGCCAGACGTTTACCCAGACGGCTAATTGCTTTGGTGCTTAAATATTCACTGATATAATATTTGATAAGTCTTAAAGCGACAAGAATAATGTTAGCATTTCTTTCAAATATTTTTATGACACAGTTGATTTGTAAAGTCGTATCTGAGTTTTTCTATCAGAATATCAATGAGTCTATTTAAAAATACGTACCTATATCTCATTATTGGGTAATCTTTGAGTATCATAAAAATCGACTAAAAATATGTGTGTCTGAAAAATACTAATAAAACGCGTGAGTTCTAAAGACCCATATATCGCAGACTTTATTAAAAGAACAATTTGACAGCTGAATGAATATTTCAATGAACAAAATCACGCACGAAGAAAACACGTAAATTACAATCTTTCGCATATTCTGTAAAACACGAATATGAATTTCATGTACTGTCGGATAGAATTGCATTTTCAATAAAGAAATAATTTAAAAATATAGATCAGTGTATCGGAACTTTAGTCACACATGGAGTGTTGGAAATACGATCTAGTTTACCGAGATGAAGTACGTGAGAGCTGCAGACGCTTAAAGCTAGTTTTCAATCGCTCATGTAAAAGGCATGAGTCACGTTTTCACCAAAAACATGTATTCCGTCCGTGTGTGGAAAATTTCAGCACATTTTGACCAAACCCAAACTTCTTTTATTTTGTGGGGTTTTTCTTATGGGTTGTCAATTTTTGTATTCTACGATTAATTTATTTAAAATATATTTTAATGAGCCAATAAAAATACGAAAAAAAGCCCAATGACTTATTGAGAAGTAGGTAAATAATTATTTTTCTTTACGATTACTTTCGTACAGACACCAGAAATTCGCATCAATAAAGAAAATTAAGGCAGAAATTATTGTCTGGTAAGAAAGTAGGCAGAAACAGACCGCATTTATACCGAATTGTGCTTTTAATTTCCACTGTTTTCGATTACGTAGATTGTACCAAAATTAAGATAACAGCATTGAAATCTTTGAGTACAGATTTTGAATATGGATAATCTGTTACTTTTATTAAAATAAATTGCCTGACAGATATCCCGAACTTGTAAATAATTACATATTTTCTTGCAGGGGTTAAATATTTTATGTTTGCATCTGCAGTTTTGTGGATATAAGTTAATTACATTAAGAAACATTAAATAACTAAAGTATTTTTAAATTGGTCACAGAGTTCGAAATGATCGTACTTTACAATATTTCAGCTCAAGCCCAAAAAATATTTGACAGCTGATAAAATCACTGCAATAAATTTCGCTCGATACACACAGCGGTGTAACTGCACACGTCGCATCTTTAAAGTTTTCTGCAGAATTTACTTTTCAATGACTAAATAACAGAAATACCCGCATTATCTTAAAATACTGATCTGAGCAGTGTGTTGGCTCAGCTACATATCGTGTACGTCGCCGGCGCCGACGCGACGCTCCGCCGATTTCGTGCATTTTTTTGCAAGTGACGACTTGGATTTCTAAATAATTTAAATACGTGCACGAAGTCAGAAGCGCACTAACGCAGATCGCGTATTAATTGCTATTCAATGAATTGGGTTTGTGTGTACCGAGTCGCGTGCTAATTCCTTGCTTAGTTTTATTTATGACGTGTGCTGCACGAACTCGATTGAATCGATCAACATCTTACAATATTAAGTAAAAGTTGAATGAGAAACTTACGGTTCTAATGACACCGTCACAGAATCCAATTAAAGCACAAAACCATGTCACTGTCACAGATGTATTTAGTTTACGGTAGCACTTGATGCGCGACGAGTGTTCGCGATGTGTTGCGCAGGAGTACGGTACACGTGCGTGCGGGGCGGCTGCGCGAGCGCGACTGAGCGGCAGTGCGACTCGCCGGAGAAATGATCAAACGCGACTCGAAATCGCATAAGTAAAATTGTTGCAGTTTTATTAAGGACAGGTTGTTGTAAACGTAAAAGTGGTACTAATCGTGTGTAAATAATTACACCGCACGGATTATGCGGAGCTACGTAATAAATCGCACGGTATTCTAGTTAGGCTTGTTAAGTCAGCGGCTTAAGTAATAAATAAGGATTTTTCAAAGAGTAATTGGTATAAGATACGGTTAGCCCCGATACATATCGTAAAGTTTCAAAACCTCGGTGTGATTTCTGAATGCTGTTATTAATGCTTTTTTTTTTTTTTTTTTTTTAGGGTGGCAAAATCATCAAATGAGTCCTCCCGCCCTGGGTGGGGCGGGAGGGACTGTCAGACTCTTACTGACTAAAATCCACCCGTGTTCCGTCGGATGCCCTTTACGTTCCGGGGCCACGATATCCTGGATTAAGAAAAATCCGCGACCCCGGCAGGCATTTGGCCCCATAAGGGGCCCCGTCGGTGACGCGTGAAACACGACGCGCCACCGACCCGGGCTTGGTCCTTGGTCGGACGGCGAGCATACCCAATACTCACCGTCCGCAAGCCCGCTCCGCCCGCTCCGCGTTATTAATGCTAGCGAATAATTTGTGAAAAAATAAGTAGAATAGATATTAATCTATTAAATCTCTGAACCGAGATAAGTGAGATAAATAAAATTTATGGCTACACCGAAGCTAAGTTAGTATTATAATGGGCGAGCCATTAATCACGTGTTCCCATTAGATTAAGATTTTGCAAAAACACACTTATGACTAGTATACGTGGGTGAATGTTTAAGTAATTATTGACAGCTAAAGCTTACACATAAATGGTTCGTAATTAGCATTTATACATTTTTTTAAGATGCAGAAAGTAGTATGTTTATATCTTTAACTCAATCTTTTGCAGGAACAGTTATCCTTTAATGGTAATGACTTTCATAAGTGGCAATTATGACCTATTCTGAAATGTTACTACATAATAAAATTAGCTAAGAAATTAAAGTGAAACGTTTAAAAATAATGTTCTTTTCTGTAAGTTACGCGTACAAAAGACATCAACGCGCGCATCAGCGCGTGCGCACTGTTATTCAATTTGTAAATTTTAGTAGATTTTAAGTTACAAAATAGTTTTTTGCCAAACATGCAACATGCTCTATCCTTATCTAGTCTTTTCATACTTCTTCTATTTTGTGCAAGCCATGTTTTTTAAACTTATTACAATTTATAAAAATAGTGTCAGCACAATGACGGTGACTTAGAGGGCCAAAGCCTGCCGGGGTCGAGGGACTTACGAGCTACCGTGACCCCGGAACGTAAAGGGGTATTGAAGGACACCGTGGATTTTAGTCAGTATAAGTCTGACAGTCCCTCCCGCCCTGCACTGGGTGGGAGGACTCATTTAATGATTATAACACAATAAAATAAAAAATCTAAAATTTATACTCAAAGAATAAATTCAATTCTGTTACCATTCAATCAGCCAGGTTTCACATCGCCTGACCCATAGACAAAGGCCACACAACGAGTTTACTTATCCCACTCGCATTCGAACTCTTACCTTTCCTAGTATCTTTTTTCAGTTTCTAAATCTATATTTAGAAAACACAAGAATCAATAGATATCGATGTGCTAGGGAAGATTAAAGGAAATCGTGTTCTGACCATTTAATGCTAGGAGGAAAATATTAGTTTTCAAAATTGATTTTGTCGAAATTGTGAAATTGGAAAGTGTGAATAGATAAATCAGATTTCAATATTGCATAGTACGGTTCATTCTGAAATAAAATTTAGATACTCTTTGGTTAAGTTAAAAATCACAAGAAAAAAAAAGGTAAATAGGCACACGCCATAACAATATTTATAAAACATCAAAGCTCAGAAAAGAAACAAGACCATATATTTATAAAGCCTTTCGATATAAAACTTTTAATCACACTATGGTGTGAATGGTAATGTTATGATAAGAAATAGAGAACCTTTTTTTTTAACCTATGTTTTCCCACTGCTGGGCAAAGGTCTCCCCCATAACCTTCCAATCTGTCCTGTGTGCGGCTTTCTCCTTAAGAGAACCTTTAAAAACTTTAATTTAATATTTTTACGACTTTACAGAGTTACAAAGTGCTACACAATATTATTGTGTAGCACTTAGGACGATATTTTTTTCGACGATTTTTTTTAAACATTTACAGCCTTACTATATAAAAACTTAAACATCTGTTGAACACTTGTCTAAAAAAGTGTGACTGACGTCATAATCTGACATTTTTTTAGACAAGTGTTCAACAGACGTTTAAAAGTCTTTGTGGTACGACGGATTATGTTTCAGTCGTTCTTAATCTGCAAGGTACGACACGGGGGTTTGCATAATATGCCTTCCTTTTTACTACATGGCGTATATGTATTTTGCACCCCTTGTATAATTTTATACAAACTGCTATTGTATATTTTAATACTGTCTGATTGTGTGGGAACACAATCACACAAATGAACTTTCAATACTCTCAATTGGATTGCAGCTCGTTTAACCGCGTCAGTATATTCACCGGCAGATTTACAATTCGTTCAGTACTTAGGCATTACGCTCCATTCACAGTATTAAAGCGTAATATAAGATAGAAGGAAACAAACGGTTATCATAAATACATGCACATGAATCAAAATTACAGAGAAAAGCAAAACATTTTAACAAATTACTAAAAAAACTGTGTAAACATCTTCATCTCGGTAAGCTAAGTCTATGGTAAATATTTTGTTTCTGTCGCCTCTGAGCACTACAATAATACGAAAAATTTCATTCAGAAATTCACAAATAAACACAAATTTCAAAATACCGATTTTCATAATTCCCATTGGTTCAAAATTCATAATATCACAACTCCGAATTATCGTTGATCCTATTTTAATAATTCGGTCATTTAAAAATCGGAACATCGAAATTCGGAAAAAATATTTCGGTGTATTTGGATCCTCTGAGCTAGACTAGAGTCAAAAACATACCCATCACAAATACTAAAATGCATTCTCTTCCAAATATTTTGTGCAATTACTATGTAGTTTCTTTCGGCCACTAAAAACCTTTTTAAGCAGTTTTTTTTTTCATTATTAACACTAACTATGACACACTTGTTCTAGATTAATGTGCAAAATTAATGAAAACCATTTGTACGTCGATGATTCTCACACCGCGTTTTGAGTTATATTGTCAGTTAATGATGTTATACTATTATTATATCCATAAAATATATTGCTATTAACCACCGCCATTGAATAAACTATTCATTAAAATTCTTTACAATCATTGTAAGTGAAAGCTAATAGTGGAAAATGAAATATATAGTCACTTTCCAGAAAAACTTTTACTGAATATTATCATAACTTATTTATTGAATATAGGCTAAATGTAATCAATTTCGACAAATTTGATCTGTTATTTATACTGAAGGAGGTACAATTTTGGCAGACACTGAGTCGGGAACACCCAAATACTCCGAAAAATTTTATTCCGAATTTCGATATTCCGATTTTCAAAACTCCGAATATCATAATACCTAAAAATTACAATATCTATTACATCTATTATCTATTATTAAGAATCACGAAATTTATTTAACCGAAAGTCGTATATCCGATTTCTTAGTTTTCCGATTTTCACATATTCGAAAAATGTAATGCTCGATAAGTTCTCATTCCGAAAAACGAAATTCCGATTTTCAATATTCCGAATAAACTGTTTTTTTTGGAATATTGAAAATCGGGATTACGTTTCTCATTCTACAAAGTCAGTGCCAGAAACGAATTGCTGCAAAACCGGCTCCACGTAGTTTTGTCTACCGTACTCCTAGAGAGTTATTTAAGCCTGTGTAGGCGCAGAGTGGCGAAGCGTATCCTCTGGACTTTGACTGTTTGCCTTCAGGATTGTTATTGCTATTAGGAGAACTTAGGATCCATAAGCGAGCAAAGCGAGCTCGGGACTTGGGGCACCCCGACTCGGACAGGTTAGGTTCGAAGGGGATGGCGGGGTCTTTCAGACCCCACCATCCCCTTCGTGTTAGGTTACTTTAAACCTTGCTCACAGAACCAGCCCCGCGAAGCGGGGCTCCGTCAATCTAACTTGTTAGGTGGTAGTCCTACCACCCAGGACCCAGATGTCCCAGATGTACAAAGATAATAATTTGTTTTTTTTTTATAAAACAAATTATTATAATTGAAAAGAAAATATTCTTATTCAAAAGAAATTCTTTTATAGAAAAGTTAAGAGGCATTTTGATTAGGCGTTTTAAAAGCATACTTTTCTCTATTAAGCGATTAAATTTTCGGAATTCTAATTATTCGGAACTTTAATAATCGGAATTTTAGCCATCGGAATTCGTGTTTTTGATGTTTCGGAAAATTATTAATTCGGAATTTTTGATATTCGGTCTATTGAAACTCGGTATTTTCAAAATATGTAGTAATTATAAACGTTAGGAATATTAAAATTTCGGAATTATGAAAATAGGAATAATGATCAATCGGAGTTGTTATATTAGGAATTTTGAACCATTCGGAATTATGAAAATCGGTATTTTGAAATTCGTATTTATAAATTTCGGAATAAAGTTTTTCGTATTATCGTAGTGTACCCCACTGAGTCACTACAATGTTGAACTTAGCCCACACTAAGCACAAGAATGTTTAGCTAAGCTGAAGGCTTTGGGGTGCTAAGACAGGAAACCTCCACGTGCGCCCGTGGACTGGAGTTCCCTCTCGGATACGTCCGTGGGGAAGACCAGTTTTTCGGGCCGGTGCACCCTGGGATGCGGGCAAAAACTCTTCCTTCTCTCGGGTCTCTTTGCCTGTCGTGTGGACGCTCCAACGCGTGTCCTTCTGATTAGCAGAGGGCACAGCGGCGGAGCGGGCTTGCGGACGGTGAGTAATGGGTAGCTCGCCGTCCGACCAAGGACCAAGCCCGGGTCGGTGAGGCGTCGTGTCGTGTTTCGCGCATGCCTTCGGGGAACTTGTCAGCAAACTGACGGGGCCCCTTATGGGGCCAAATGCCTGCTGGGGTCGCGGGTTTTTCTTAACACGGGATACCGTGGCCCCGGAACGTAAAGGGCATCCGAAGGAACACGGGTGGATTTTAGTCAGTAAGAGTCTGACAGTCTCTTCCGCCCCACCCAGGGTGACTTATGGTGTGACTTATTTGATGATTTTAACAGTTTTTACTCAGTGATGTCTGACAGTCCCTTGCAGTACACCGGGGAGGATTCAATTGATTGAAAATACCCTTATAGGCAAAGAGTCATGCCTCTCTGGTACCAAAAATCAGTGATAATGAATAAATTAGGTACCAATATTTCGGCTTTGTTTCTAATTTGACAATGTATCTGCGATTTGAAGGCGTTTGGCATTTGGCAGTGGATAAATACGGACTGCTCAGGACCGGGAGGAGAAAGACATCTACGATAATTCTAGTACTGTTCCGTAAAAGGTCACCTGATCTCTTGTTTAGTATATCAGCCTGTATAATTGTTGATGACACAAGCGTCCACTCTAAGGCCTGGATAAATAGTCATTACTAAGCCAAGCCAAAGTCAGTGCTTGACTACGTCAAAAGTCAGAAATTTCCGGAAAATTATTGACATTTGACGTCCCCAAGCACTGACTTAGGCTTGACTTTGGCTTAGCAACGACTATTTATCCAGGCCTAAGAGAGGACTGGAAGTCGACCTTAGATCCTCACATGAGTCCAGTACACGAAACATGTCACCGTAGAAACGGGGTATGTCGACGGAAGATAAGACAAAATGTAGAAATATTTCTTTCGTCTTAAGCCTGTCGATGTTTGGGGTGCTAAAACAGGAAACCTCCACGTGCGTCCGTGGATTGGAGTTCCCTCTCGGATACGTCCGGGGGGAAGACCAGTTTTTCGGGCCGGTGCACCCTGGGATGCGGGCAAAAACTCTTCCTTAGGCACTGTGTGCCTAAGGGGTCTCTTTGCCCGTATGCAAATAGCCTGTCGGGTGGGCGCTCCAACGCGTGTCCCTCTGAATAGCAGAGGGCACAGCGGCGGAGCGGGCTTGCGGACGGTGAGTAATGGGTAAGCTCGCCGTCCGACCAGGTACCAAGCCCGGGTCGGTGGCGCGTCGTGTTTCACGCGTCACCGACGGGGCCCCCTATGGGGCCAAATGCCTGCCGGGGTTGCGGATTTTTTCTTAATCCAGGATACCGTGGCCCCGGAACGTAAAGGGCATCCGAAGGAACACGGGTGGATTTTAGTCAGTAAGAGTCTGACAGTCCCTTCCGCCCCACCCAGGGCGGGAGGACTCATTTGATGATTTTGCCACCCTAAAAAAATAAAAAAAAATAAAGCCTGTCGATGTTTAAATCGATTATGTCTATTCTTCAATCATCTACGGGTTATGCCATGCTCAGGCAATAAAAATATTGAATGGTCTGTTCTTGATAGAGTGAAGGTGGAATTGGTCATTCTACGCGTGCAGTATGAGATCGCTATCTGCGTTTTACCACTCAATAGCATTAAAAGTTTCAACAAGAAAACCAATAAAAGTCAGAACAATTTATCTCTGAGCGGATGATAAATAAATCCTGTACAAGTGAAGATGTCTTGTCTTTTCCGACTTAAAAACTAAGATAGGATACTAAACTTCAGTTATCATTCACGTCGACAAAGCCAGTAAATTATATTGAACCAGTTTGAGATTTCGAATGTGGTGTAGTTATAAAACAATAAATCAATCCCGTAACTTTCTTAGATCGTAAGTCACAAATCACGAGCGACGAGGACTTGCCTGTTCGATGTGCAGGGTTGCCATGTTTATGAATAATTTTATTACTATTTACGTGAAAATAAAATGTCAAATGACACACTCTTATCAGGTCGAACACTAATGTCGTAAGACGCGGCCGTGTTGTTGAAATGGCGCTACATCTTATCATATATGTGTGATGTGTTGATGACTTTCGTTATTAGTAGAAATAAAATATACCTATCTAAATTAAATCTGCAATTGATAATTATTTTTAAGAAAGCGTAGCCTTATTCTTCTGTAGGTACTAAACTTTTCTCGCCAAGTTTTGAGGATCATATTCTCAGGCAAAAAAATACCATTTACACCAAAACTACTCATCTTTATTACAATTCCTATAATATCAGCTATCAGAAACTAACCTAACCTTCTCTAAAAAGACAGCAGCTTCCTTATTAACTTACACTTAATTTTTTGACAAGCCAATTACACCATAACAAGAGTATCTCATATCCGTTGCCATGGCAACCCTACAGATGAGTGAAAGTGATAGCAACGCTATAACGATTAGCAGCATCTCTTCTGCGCCCGCGCCGTGGAACCACAGAATAGATAGTTGCAGAAGGTAAGCTCTGTGACAAATGAGTATGTAAGAAAAGTTTTTAAAGGGTTGATGGTTGAAAAATTTTGCGGGTTTTGAAAGAGTTTGAAAGTGTCTAGTACGAAGCTATTATTAACACTGTTGATGAGATAAAAGACTCATTTAAAACAACAAAGAGAAGGAGTACGTATGTTTGGAAAGTACGTTATGTAAAATAAGTTATGATGTATTGTGCGAATTATGATATAGTATAAAAGCAGAGAAGTAGGAGGCGTGTTGCACTGACCTAAAAGTCTTTTAAGCTAAGTGAATTCTTATAAATGGTTCGGTTCCCTAATGAGCGAAAACTTACACAAACACACACACATACTCACTCTCCACGTACAGCGGGAAATACTCTCGCGACTGGCATTTGTAGTTCGTCGTCTATGTGTGCGCGCGCCTGTTGTCTTAGCACAAGGAACTAGCATTCTGTATCTATCTACTCTTTGGCTTCGGGAAAGCAGGCGACTGTCAAATTTACCTGTCAAGAGTTGTTACACAGAAGTGTTGCAAACGTTATGTATGGGGACGTGGATGCAGTGTTATACAGTATCTTTGGATGTGAGAGAAAACTTTTTGAAATTATCTGTATTGCCTTTTGCTGTACAACATTTTATGACTCTGCTCTGTGAAGATATAGGGTCGAAAATTATTTAAGCTTACCAATATTTTAGATGAAGGAATGAATGAATTATTTACTCGGACATAAGTAATATGTCTTCGTCTTGTGTACATATTTATAGTAGTAGTAATTGTAGTGTTAAGTGTAGTATTAGTAGTACGAAGGAGGATCCATGTATCACTATGGAGGATTCTCAATCGCAAGGTGAGACTACTAGTAGTAGGTTATTTTTGCCTGGTGATGGCATGGGGCTCACTCCGGATAATAGTCATTTAAACTAGTCAGTAGGACAACAGAAGGTACCATTCGCAATTTAACATCCACAAGTAACAATGTATCTTCTAGCAATCATTTAATTAGTTTTAAAAAAGGGCCTCAGCAGAATACCTTGACATTATTCCATCAAAATATTCAAGGTATTGCTTCAAAATTATTAGAAGTCGAAATGTTTCTTGAAAAAACAATGTTTGATGTTATCTGTTTTACTGAACACTGGTTGAAGGACTATCAAATGCTCATTAATTATGAAAATTACAGTGTTGTTAGTTGTTTTAATCGCAAAACTATGCTGCGTGGAGGTTCCCTAATACTAATAAGAAATTGTTTAAAATGTAATCAACGTAATGACATAGTAGGTCTCTCGGTTGAACATTGCGTCGAACTGTCCTGTGTTGAGCTGGATAAGCATGTAATAGTGTGTGTTTATAGACCCCCTAACTATCAAAATTTTTCCTTATTTGAATCAATAATGGAAGATGTTCTGGCAAAGCTTTCAGAAAGCAATAAAACAGCAATTATTTGTGGTGATTTCAATATCAATATTTTGGAAGAAAATTGTAATAGCAGTAGGTTATTAAATCTTTTTAAATCTTTTGATTTAACCAACATATTTGCAGAACCTACTAGAGTAACTCCAACATCTGCTACTTGTATTGATAATATTTTCTGCAATTGTGATTATTTTGAAAAAGCCATAGTTAGTTGTCTGCCGTCTGATCACAGTGGACAGACGGTAACTTTTAGGTGTAGTACAATTGAACAACAAGTTCAGATTAAATTTAGACCTATAACGACAAATAAATTAAATAAATTTAATAGTTCCTTAGACAACATGTTAAGTGTAATGAGTCCTAATATAGACGAAATGAATGCCAATCAATTCTATGAACATTTCTTTTCAATAGTTCATAGTGAATTCAATAAACATTTTGAAAAGAAAATAAAGAATATTTGCCCGAAATTTATATTTAGTGACTGGGCAACTAGAGGTATTAGGAAAAGTAGGGAAAGACTTTTTGAACTTTATGGCCTTAAGCCTTACATTAATACTGTAACTTTTAGCAAGCATGTCGCCACTTATTCTAAAATTTTCAGAAATACTTGCAAGGCTGCTAAAGCCATGCACATTAGTAACAAGATAAAAACAGCTGAAAATAAGATAAAGACAGTTTGGAAAGTCATAAATAACGAGACTGGCAGAAAAACAATGCGTAGCAGTAACTATACGTTAGATACAGGTTGTGGTACTATAAGTTCTAATCTAGAAGTAGCTCAAGAATTTGTAAATTTCTTTACAGATATACCGTTTAAGACTACGGAGACTCTAAATTCCTCACCCGATAAATCAATTGCTTTTTTAAAGGCGAACGTATCTGGCTGCCCGGCTGATTTTAAATTTAAACACATAAGCCCGGCGACAGTTATCAAAGCATTCCGGGAAATCAAAATTAAACAGACAGAAGATTTATGGGGAATGTCTGTTAAAGTTTGTACATCCATATTGGAGACTGTAGCACCTTACCTAGCTCTAATTTTTAATATGTGTGTAGATCAAGGAGTTTTCCCGGATTTGATGAAGTTCAGTAAAGTCGTGCCTCTTTTTAAATCTGGGGACTCTAAAGATACTAACAATTATAGACCAGTATCCGTGTTGCCTGTCTTTAGCAAGGTATTTGAAAAAGTAATGCTAAATCAGATGCTCAATCACTTTAACACCAACAGAATCTTACACGATCAGCAGTATGGTTTCACCAAGGGACGTTGTACAACTGACGCCGGTGTCACCTTATTAAAGCACATATTTACTGCTTGGGAAGAGGCTCAAGACGCGATAGGAATATTTTGTGACCTCTCCAAAGCATTTGATTGCGTAAACCATGATACATTACTTTTGAAACTAGAGCATTACGGACTAGGTAAACTTGCACTTAGTTTGGTAAAGTCATATTTGTGCAATAGGCAACAGCAAGTTCAAATAAACGGCGTAAATTCACAGAGCTCAATGGTCAACATCGGGGTTCCGCAAGGCTCAATATTAGGTCCTTTCCTCTTTTTGGTATATATTAATGACCTACCCTATCTATTGGATAACCAACCTCACAAAATGGTGTTATTTGCGGATGATACTTCCTTAATTTTTAAGATTAATAGACGGGCTCAAAATCTAGATGACCTAAATAAAACCTTATGTCAGATCCACAACTGGTTTACAGCAAATAACTTGGTATTGAATGAAAAAAAGACTAAATGTATACGATTCGCTCTTCCAAATGTCAAAAGTACTAATAATCTCATAGTATTGAATAATGAGACACTAGAATACGTCGATAAAACGGTTTTCTTAGGGATTACGCTTGACTCAAGGTTACAATGGGGTCCTCATTTAACATCTCTAGCAGGGCGCTTAAGCTCAGCAGCATATGCCGTCAGAAAGATTCGTCAGTATACTGACGTAGATACTGCGAGACTTGTATATTTTAGTTACTTTCACAGTATAATGTCATATGGAATTTTATTGTGGGGACGGGCTGCAGACATCGAATCTATTTTTATTCTGCAAAAGAGAGCCATCCGAGCTATATACAATCTCCGAAGACGCGACTCTCTAAGAGAACTGTTTAAGGATATTAACATCATGACGGTAGCTTGTCAATATATCTATGAAAACATAATGTACGTTAGAAAGAATCTGCATCTTTTTGGTAAAAGAGGTGACAGACACAATTATAATACTAGAAGTAGGGACCAATTAGTTCAGCCGGGCTTCAGACTCGCTAAAGTAGACTCATCTTTTATGGGGTACTGTTTAAAATGCTATAATAAAATTCCACAAAGTATTCTTGAACTAAATGAGACAAAATTTAAATCATGCATTAAACGCACACTATGTAAGCAGGCATATTACAAATTGGGCGACTATATCGCTGATAATAATGCTTGGCTCCATGCTGGTCCTGCTCCATAGGACAGGGATATATTCATTGATAGCATATTTAATAGGTACTATTGTCGGAGCTGCAGAAGATTGTAAAACTATAATTGCATTGTATAAATTCATATTTCTTTGAATTATATAGCTGCATTATATTGTGTGAGTTCTATGTGCACAAAGCTATTCACCAGATACCTACTTCTTAATTATTATTTTTTTGACATGAATGTGCTCTGGCAGTTGGGAGTATGTCATGCTCACTTAAATGTCTCGCTGATGGTGGCGCGTGTGTCGGATCATTTAGTTCCCTTCAAAATGGTTGAGCTGAATGGTGCTGATATCATGCGTCATGTTCGTGAACGGGCGCTGTCAGTTGAGACTGGTCATCTCTTAGCTGCCATGGTTTATTTTAATTATCAATAATTTTGTCTTTGAATTGTCTTTTTTATATTTCCTATGGACACTTTTTACTTGCTACATCGTTCTCACATAATGTACCATCTCAAGTTGAATGATGTAACAAAGGTTCTGTAATCATTTTGGCGATTGAAAAAGAGTGTCCATGGAGTTTCTTGCCCTTTCTTCTCCATGAGATCTACGCTTTGGAATGGGCACCTACAGTACTTTCACAGTTTTTATGTCTTGTGACTGGGACTGTAGCACCGTAACTATTTTTTAAACTATTTTATTTTACTTTTGACAATTCAAAAGTGCCTGTAACTGGCTTATTTGAAATAAATGATTTGATTTTGATTTTGAAGTGACAGCCTATCCGATTTTCACAACCCAGCTAACACTGAGTAAAAAGATTATCCGAGAAAAAAACATATCTTTTTTTTTATTACAGTAACTAATATAATAAATGCGACTCTCACTCAACCGATCAACCTGAAACTTTGCATAATAAAATAAAATTAAAATAAAAATAAAAAAAGCCTTTTATTTCATGCATAAAATAAGATTAACAATTATAGATTAATTCCATTTCTTAAATATTATTGTTTAGTTTTCATTTTCATAAATTATAATAAAGTATTTTTCAATTTGACAATATCAATATAATTTACAATATTATTAATTATGATTTAGATAAAATTAATTGAAATTTAGTTTTTTGTATTTTTATTATAACAATATTAAAAATGTTTAATGTTAATCCCTTTATTCATTTTAATGTTATTATTATTAAGTTATTAAATTCAGTAATTTAAGAATGAAAAAATAGCACGCATGCATGACCCCTCAATTATTGAGGGTGAAGGCCTCCTCCAGAGAACCCCAGCGGTCTCGGTCTTTCGCTACTGTCATCCAGTTTTTCCCTGCAACTCGTGTGATGTCGTCTGTCCATCTAGTTACAGGTCTTCCTCTTTTCCGAAACTTTGCATATATATACTTTATCAGTTTTACAGAAACGGACATGTTGCCTCTCATCCCGAAAAAAAGTACAATAGAAATAACAAATACCGTTCTTTTAATAAAAGATGGCGTCACATAATTATCACCGAAATAATTATCAAAATATTAATAATAAACGCGAGCGAAGCCGCAAACAAAAGCTTGTGTCTAATAAATAAGCTAGCATATAACACAGTCTTTCCTTAAAAAAGATTAGCTCGAATACCTATTAAGTTAATCAAAGCAGTTCGTATTCAAGACATGTCCTTGCAATTAGTTTTTATAATGGCTGCTACGATGTTGCATCACGGGGTCTCCTAATGTGGGAGCATGTGTCGCCCGGCGCTAACGTAAAACTGTATGTTAATTAGGTTGTACGTAATTAATTAAAAGCAGGGATGAGTATGGTTAACTATTAAGTTATTTAATAGTTATGTTCGACACTTCTGTGGCTATTAGCAAGACTATAGGTTATTCAAAATTTAACTGGATTATCTACACATACTCGTATTTTTAGAGCAGTGGTAGCCCAGTGGTATCGGCCTCGACTTACGAGTTGTAGATCGTGGGTTCGAACCCAGTCAGGCGCATTACTTTGTGTAATTTATTTCAACACCATTGCTCTCAAAACTGTGAAGGAAAACATCGTGAGGAAACCGGCATGTCCTAGAACCAAAAATTCGAAGACATGTGACATCTACCAATCCGCACTGGGCCCGCGAGGTAGATTACGGCCTGCTCCCTCTCACAGAGAGGAGGCCTGTGTCCCAGCAGTGGGAACATTTAAAGGCTGATGATGATGATGACTCGTATTTTTAATTTTCGATAACCAAAAAATTATACCCAAAAAAACTTTCTGAGGAAGACTGGATATTTGTTATGTATTTGTTTAAAACTACTAAACGTATTTAAATGAAAAATTGGCAAATAGATAGTTGCAACTATGATGAACACACTGATTACTTTTTATCCCAATATGACATCCTTTTGGGGTAATTTTCGAGTTGGTTACGAGTGAAGCCGCAGGCAATTGCTAGTTCATTATAATTAACATTAAAATAAACCTTTACCGGAGGATGATCTTCCTAGATATTCCTCAGCTTAATTGACTTAAAATCTAACTGGAGAACCGATTTGCCTAATCTAACCTTCACAACCATAATTATAACTTCGCGGTTACGCATTAATCCCCAAACCTTTACAGCTTCTACCCTTGAAAACAAAATAATCAGACCCCAAAACAAAACACTCTTAAAAGATAGTCGAAATAAAATCTAACAGAAAACATTACACATCGGTGTAACACCCATCCATTTTACCGTCCACAATAAAAACAGTAATTGGTGACACCGTCCATCGTAAATCCGTCTTCGTTTATATCCACAACTTCTACGTACCCTTTATAGCCAGTTGATGTGTTAACAAAGTGCTGACGAGAACAGGTGTCGCGTGAAATTATTGCGTCTGTATGTAGGTCCCTTTTTTGCTGGGACTTACCTAGTTTTACAGTGGGAAATCTGTTGTTTACGCTGCTTGAGTGATAGGTTTAGTGTCTGTCTTACATTGTTGGTGGAGCTATGAATAGGGTTATGGGCTCTTTGCTCTCTCTCTTTGTCTAAGCTGATACCTCTTTCTCTCTCTTCAGCAAATTTCCGTCAACTGCTGAACGTTAACCTCCCCCAAAGAACGCCGACCATCCCGATCATGGACATTCCGCAATCACCATGCATCCCACACAACGTTTGCCGTAAAACCTATAGATAGATGATACTTATTTACTATCATAAGAACTTAAGACGGGATATTTTCCATATTTATTATTTGTTCTAGTTAGCCTGGTGGGGTCGCGGGACTGTCTTAACAAGTAACCGTGACCCTAGAACGTAAAGTAACGGTTATGGGTTACGCTCATATTTTGATAATGTGTACTATTCGGGTTGTGTGAACGACTGCTGCGCCAGTCAAATATATATGAGCTTGTTCGTATCGGTTGTGTAATTGTCCACCCTCCTTCATACATAACAGTAACTGTGAATTTAAGTCAGTACGAGACTGACAGTCCCTCCCGGTCCACCCTGGGCGGGACGCTTCATTTGATGATTTTACCACGCTGAGAAAAGATCTAACTAGGTAACAGCAAATATTTGATTTAAAACAAGTTGTTTTGTTCCGAAATTAATGTTTTGGGAGTTAATTAATATTGGTGCGGGTTTTAATTAATTTATGAGATGAAAAGACGACATGTTCCCTCATCATGTCAGGAACAATTTGTTAAGAAAATGTTTTCTGATAAGCATAATGATGAGAGAGCAATTTCCTCATTTTACGTTGCAGGGGGTAACGTTAAACCTACGCTTTAGCTTTTATACAAAAGGCCACTGTTATTCTATTATGCACAAGCAATAGACTAGGTAACTATTGATAAAGAACAATTTGCAACTTTGTAAAAGAACAACATTGCTAAAGTGTAGGTTTAACGTTACCCCCTAAAACGTAAAATCAGGAAATTGCTTGCTAATCATAAGCTTACCAGAAAACATTTTCTTAACAAATTGTTCCTGACATGATGAGGGATCATGTTGTCTTTTCATCTTATAAATTAATTAAAACCCGCACCAATATTAATTAACTCCCAAAACATTAATTTCGGAACAAAACACCTTGTTTCAAACCAAATATTTGCTGCAAACAATATTAGCTTTACGCCAATCAATGTAGAGCTAACAAACCGAGTTAATTTATCAGTTGTTTGTTAATCACAAGCCGTTAACTAACTACTGTGGTAATGAGTTTGAATGAACATGTCCGTATAGGGTAACCATCCGGATTAATCCAGACATGTTCGATTTTTGGATCGTAGTCCGGATTTTGTATGGCCTTGTTTTGTCATTTTGATCGGTTTTGTTGTCTTCATAAGAGTTTCAAAGCAGGGGTAGCTATGCTCGCGGGCATGCGGACGATGAGTAATGGGTGACTCGCCGTCCGACTGTTCCACCCGCGCCTCAAAGTGCTGTCAGCCATCTGACGGGGGCCCCACTTTGAGGACCAAAGCCTGCCGGGGTCGCGGAAC
The DNA here is from genome assembly GCA_950005045.1 of Agrotis exclamationis. Taxonomy (NCBI): domain Eukaryota; kingdom Metazoa; phylum Arthropoda; class Insecta; order Lepidoptera; family Noctuidae; genus Agrotis; species Agrotis exclamationis. Next base: position 19,029,956 of record OX465427.1, on the reverse strand, counting down.
TATCTCATCATGTAATCGTGATGCTGGAACGTAAACGGCTATTGAAGGATCACCGTGGATTTTAGTCCGTACGATTCTGACAGTCCCTCCCGCCTCGCCCTGGATGGGAGGATTTTACCACGATTAAAAAAGGGGTAGCTATGCTAGAGCTAGCTAGGTTTAATCAAACAATCAATCTAATAATAGGTATTACAATAAAGGTCTTATGTATGGTTGGGGTAGCCATGTTTGCCGTATGCCTAAAGAACTGTGTGCCAAAACTAGCCATTGTGTTCAGCCTAAGGGGAAGATAGTAGAACAAACTGGACAAAATCCTACGACGAGCTGTTCGCATTAGCGTTAAATTGAAAGAACTATTAGCCATGAGGAATATTAGGTAGCGACTATAGAACGCCAGCTGCTACAGTCCACGTATCTACATTTTGTGTTACGATCTAAGGTGCTATTCTCTAAGGATAAAGCTTTTCCTCAGAACGCCCCAACGTTGAAACTACACTTTGCCTCTAAGGCCGCTGCTTCGAATATTGCGGGCAGCGGGGTGGCAGCGGCGGCGGCGCGGGAGCGGCAGGATGTTATGCGTATAATCAAATGGACCGACCCTCAAAAACAACGGCCCGGCAGCGGGGCGGGAGCGGGCAGCGAGCGGTGTACTTTGACAAGCGGTGACCGCAGGCGCGCCTGCGCTGTAGTGTTTTTCCCACAATAAATCAAGCGTTAGGAATAAATTTGAATCGAAAAGATGTTGCCGCCATTGTTCAGACATTTCGTTCGCGAATAAAAACAAATATCTCGACGACAAAATCACGAACACAACATTACGCGGCTATAGTGACGCGAGAACGGGTCTGCGACGGCCGCGCCGCCGCCGCTGCCGCCCCGCTGCCCACAAGATTCAAGGCAGCGGCCTTATAGATTTTCTGTCTAATCTTTTCCATCAAAGACAAATTTTACTTTCGTTGACGAGCTCGTCGATGACGACTTAGAGAATAGATGGCTAGTCATACACCTACTCGCTATTGATGTAGACAATAACGTTCAAGTCTGCTTCGTCTGCTCAAAGGGACGAGTAGCTCCAGTTAAATCTACGTCGTTGCCTCGTCTTGAACTATGTGCTGCAGCCCTTCTCGCTGATCTTTTGAAGTTCGTTAAGGAATTGTACTTACCAGTTTTCCCTTGCACCGGTGTCTTCGCTTGGTCTGACTCTACCGTCGTACTTGCATGGATTCGCTCTCACCCTTCACGTTGGAAGGCTGTCGTCGCTAACCGCGTTGGTCATATTCTTGATGTCATTCCAGGTGCTCGTTGGAATCACGTGGCTTCCGAAGACAATCCGGCGGACGTAGTTTCACGTGGTCAACTTCCGTCAGCTCTTGTCAACAACCTTTTATGGTGGGCGGGTCCTTCGTGGCTTTCTCAACCTGTTTCCTCTTGGCCTAGGTCTATCGAAACGCTTGATCAAACCGCACTCGAAAAGGAAGAAAGGGGTCCGCATTCATTACTCACCCATGATGATTCTCCGGTTTCATTCATAGATACCTTACTCGAACGTTAGTCGCTTACAGTAATAAAGAAAACTAATAAACAAGAACCGAATTGTAGATTATTATCTCCAGATAATAATCTACAATTCAATACCACTTTAAAATTAGAAAAGTACTGATAACTTCCAAGTTATCAGTACTTTTCTAATTTTAAAGTGGTAACCCTACATGGGTATTGGTTCGAATCGTGTCATTATCATTAGCAAGCTGCTAATAACAGATTGGTTTAATTTGTTAATTAGATAAGTACTCATTGGCAGTAGGAACTGATTTAATTTTACCTATCCATTTGTACTGATGGATTAATGGCTGAACATAGCAACTAGAAAATTTTAAAGTTAAAAATACTATCAGTCATATATTAATATCATCAGTCAGTTTTCATGTTTTGTTGATGGGAGTATGTTTTACTTTTTTTAACCGACTTCAAAAAGGAAGAGGTTCTTAATTCGGTCAATATAATATTTTTTTTTTATCTACGTACACCGATTACTTCGAGGTTTCTTGTCCAATTTGTGTGATTCAGTATTTTTTGTTCGATGCAGTGTACCTGCCATTTCCCATAAAAAAATAGTCTTGATCTTTCACTGAGACAAACGCAGTTAAAAAAATAACTAAATTTAATGGAATAAGCAGCAGTAAGCTAAAGAACTCTTGTACTGTACTTTTGAGTCTTTCGTGATAATCCATTTCAGGGTCTTACAATTTGCCAGGAAGGAGCACATTGTCTGTGATGTAACGCATGTCCACCTATGTACACAATTCTCTCCTACATGTCCAGTGTCCACTGCTACCACGGTCCGGTACGCAACCTAATTATGCAGCGGTTTAATTAGAGCTGGCCACAAAACCGCTGAGTTTTCCCGTTGCCTCGCCCGATGACGCATTCCTGTCGCATTGGTTGTAACGTGCAGTGAGCATGTTGCTTTATTTACTTTTGTAAATAGAAGTGAAACGGTAAACCATGCTTGGTCATTTTAAATTGTAGAAAGATTTAGTTCATACTTGCTTTTGAGTGCTTTTGGGGTCAAAATTACCCCACAGGAATATCCTACAGAGATAATAAGTAGCATGTATTCTAACCAAGGTCATGGTCTTAATGTGTTTATCAGCGTGTGACACGACACATGAGACGGACAGAAAAATAAGTTTTTTCGATAATTCAGAATTTTCATTCGATGTTTTTATAACTATTATCAGTATGGATAAAAACAAACATGGGCACATAAATAACCCAGATTATTGAAAATTCCCAAGGTACTTTCAAACCTAACTTAAATACAACATATCATATTTTAAAAACACAAAATTAATTAATTCACTAACCTAAAAACTTTAACACAACTCTCCGAAATTTAACTAAAAACCGCTGAACAACGTAAAATAAGCAATTTCTCATGTATTATAATAATATACGTTTTAGCGGCGTAATTAGCGTAATTAGGTTGTTCAACTAAATATTTCAGCGGTTACTGAAATATGGCGCCAGTTGGCACAGAAGACAGCCGTAAAGTATTGCCGACCCACATGTGGCGCGATCCCTGCATACTTTAGAAGGTATAAGTCTCAGGTAATACTGAGAGCGATTTCCATCTTGGTTTAATTCTCTGGATCAGATAAATAAGATTTTTGGTAAGGGGGCAATAATGTGAAGGAGTGCAATCGGAAGTTACCGCCGCTTAGAGACACCCAAAACACTTAAAACAAGTAACACAAGTAAATTACGGATGTAACATCGTACGGTGCTATGTAAGAAGCAAAGTTATTTATCGGTGAGCTTTTATAACATTAGGTGTCATTACTTTATGCTTGTCTAATTACATATACCTTGCACAGGATGTTATCATCTTATTATCGATGCCCGTGTGATGATAATATGACATACACACATAGACTCTTTTACAGAAAGGAGGTCCGAGTGACAGCAGTTGGCGCATTATAGGCCAAAATCACTGTATCTTCCGCTTATGTCTTTCCGCTTACAGTCAGACCTGGCGCCGCGTTAATACCATGATTCGACTTAGAATTGGAAAGCGGGAATTACAAATAAATTATTAATGGAGTCAGGAATCCTTGCCAGCCTTACTTTCTGCTACTGATATTATAAAGATTATGGAGATATGAAAGGTATTTGCTTACTGCAGGAGAGATATCAAGGGTCGTGGTAATTGTTACGGAAGATATGAGATATGATGTTAAGAAGCCATTTTGATGATTTGAACTTTGGATTTGCTATGGAGTGTCTCTTTAATAAATAATTCTGGGATCTTTTTCATTGGAACTATATTTTCTGTCACCAAAATTTAGATTTGTCACCAAGTTGTATCACCTAATAAATAGATCTAACACAACGAAATATTTTCGCCCTCAGATAAACAAAAAGTGTTTCCCAGGTATGAATTACCAAATTATATAATTATAATTATTTTCCTTGTAAGGTGGTAATTAGTAACAAAATAAACAAAATGTTGAAACGATGATGACAGCATGACAGGTAGTTATCAGTTATTTGACCTAGGCTGCAAGAGCGAGCGAAGCGAGCTCGGGACTCGGGGCACCCCGACACGGACAGGTTAGGTTCGAAGGGGATGGCGGGGTCTTTCAGACCCCGACATCCCCTTCGTGTTAGGTTACTTTAAACCTTGCACGCAGAAATAGGAGCCCCGCGAAGCGGGGCTCCGTCGAGCCATTATGAGGACAAACCTATTATATTACATACAGAAATATTATTTGGTACTAGACCCTGTTTCTTCAAGATTTCAGGTGATTTATTATGGAATTGATTTTATATTGTTTGGTGACTAAAATTTGGTGACAAATCTACTATTTTGGGGACAAACTCTATTTTTTAGGAGACACAAAACTAATTAAATTGGTGATAGCTTAAATCATACCCTTTTTCATTATTATTTTATAGAAAGCTTACAGACTAAGTAATTACATAAATGATTAGAAAAAAACGACACTTAAAATAGCTAATAACTAGCTCGCACATGGTTATGTTATACAAATATCTAAAGTAACTTATATATATTATTATTATGTATACAGAGTTGATTTTTCAACCGGGCGTGGACGGCCACATCCGTAAATATCAAGAACATCTAAAGATACCGAAAGGAATCTCGAAGCCGATTCTGACGAAGACAATAAGTCATCATCAGCCTAGCCTATTCCCAACTATAATTGGTGTCGGCTTCTAGTCGAACCAGATGCAGCTGAATATCAGTATTTTACATGGAGCGACTGCCTATCGGACCTCCACAACCCAGTAACTGGGTAAAACGATACCCCATGGTAAAACTGGTTGTCAGACTTTTAGAGCGTCTGACTAACAGTAACAACAACAACATTAAAACAGACATTTTGTTCATAACTTGCTAGTCATTAAAAAAAACTATGTTCTTTTGAAAAACAAGCTTCCTATGGCCACCTTCCAGCTCCATCATCAGATCAGCTCCATGTCCATCATAATATTGCATTGTCACGCGATATACATAATTATATACGTGCAAAATTTTAGCTCAATTGGAAACCTGGAAGTGGATCAAAAACTTGCATTTGATGTAAAATAAAAAAAGCTTACAAAATTCAGCTTTGGACCTTTACAACATTAAAATCCTGAATTATCTTGTAGCAACTTCAATAATTTAGATAAATTACGATTCGAGACTCGAATCGTAATTTATCTAAATTATTGAAGTTCGAGACCATCATTGTAAAGGTAATTTCGCTCTAATTACTAATTAAGGCACCAAGTCTCTGTAATAAGTTTCGGTTCACTTAGTAACTGAAGCCGGGACATTTTAATAGCGCATAAAGACAGCTAATTAGTACTTACGTAAACCACAAATTCTAACTAACTCAGAACAGGGATCGGTTTAAATGGTTGTAAAGATTGAAGCATACGATCAATGTGTTTGGTGAAATCTGTAACAAAATTTACTTGGTTCAACATCATCATCAGCCCATAAATATTCCTTCTACTGGGACACAGACAAGCTCTCTGTGAGAGGGTGTGGGCCGTAATCCACCACGACGGCCCAGTGCAGGTTAGTAGATGTCACATGCCTATAATTGTTTATTTTTAGGACATACCGGTTTCCTCACGATGCGATGTTTTCCTTCATAGTGGAAAAAGCCACACTTAAGAGTTGTAGGTCGTGGATTCGAACTTGCCTGCGTATTCTTTTGTGTAATTTATTTCATCACCACTGCTCTCAAGAACTGTGACGGAAAACATAGTGAGGAAACCGGCGCTGCCAGTGTGTTCAAGACTTTGAATACATGTGATGTGATACCAATCCGCACTGTACCCGCGTCGTGGATTATGCCACTCCCCCTCATACAGAGGAGGCCTGAGTCCCAATACTTGGAACTTTATAGGCTAATAACCCATGTCGGTTTAATTTACTTGCTTCATCATCATCAGCCTACAATGTCACAACATTTAACTTTATTCATCCTATAACGTTCTCGGACAAGCGTATCCTCATAAATATTAGTATTCTAACCAGTTACATAGAAAATTTTAACTATCCTAAGATTTACTCCAGTGAATATACTTCCCCGCTAAAACCTTCACAATCAAAGTCTAGAATACCTTAGTAATTGCCTCTAACGCTACTTAAATTAACCAACGGAATCACCTTTCGTAGCTCACAACACCCGGATCCAACAAGATTTTAAACAAGGCATTAAATTCAGTAGCGGTACTAGAGTGTTAACTTGACGATAGTACTGGCTTCAAGTAGCATTGTGGGCTAGTCGAGTCGTCAAGTTAGTAATTAATCTGTGGACATTGGTTAGTTGTGTGTTTCTAGATACTTTGTCAATGGTTTATGTGAGATGCAACTTGTAGAAATGCCGTTGAACATTTTAGGAAAACAATGTTAAGTGACGTCAAATTTTATTTCCGTAATATTTGGCGCAGCCGTGAGTCACACAATATTTTAATGTTTAGTTGTAACTTTTCTTTTAAATATCTTCTTTCTTTGTTTATATTATGATGTGTGTGCTTATGGCATGTGTCAATTAACGTTTTTTTCTTTCTTTCTAATATCGTAACACTTTTGACATGTTGTCACGAAAAATAAAGTCCAGATGCCAGTAAAGATATTGTATTCAAACATTAATTTCTATCATAATCATCCCTTCCGTCACTATATTGGGGTCGTGTCGTGTGCCAACCGAACTGTACCCTTAGCACGAATTTTCAGTATTTGAGACGTAAAGTAAACTGGAACTTTGACATTTTCAACTGACAAATTTCAAGGAATAAATTAGTTCCCTCTTCGTACACCAGAGGCGCTGTTCGATTTTTCCATACAAGAAACGCTGTAAATACTGGAAAGACGCTGTAAAATAAAATAGTGAAAACTCGTGATAAGAACACAGTAAAGATATTGTATTCAAACATTACTTTCTATCATCATCATCCCTTTCGTCACTATATTGGGGTCGTGTTCCAACCGAACTAGATGCAACTGAAGTTCAGTAGTTTTAGAAATCTCAAGCAATTTTTATAATGTCGGCTCCTCATCACAGTGTTTTTTTTTAAACTACCAAGTAATACTCAAACTGAAAGCATGCACAGCGGATCTAAAACGGGCACTTTAAGCTATATTCCTAATAATTCACTTCATTTATTTCCAGCAACGTCATTAGCTATTCATTCATTCACGAAATGAATCATTTCGAACATTGCTGAGTAGCCGTTTTAGCCTTTTATGCGCCCTATGCGAGCTTCTTTAACGAGTCCTGGTCTGGCCAACTGTAGTACTGATCTGGCATTTCTGCGCCCCTCCAAGGTCTGCGCCCTGTGCCTGTGCACCATTGGCACACCCTTATTTTCATTCATGAATGCACTGTGAATGCATAGAGACATTTCAAACCATCACAGACAGTCATACACCTGGCCAGATGACTAATAGATAGATAGAATACTCTTAATTATGCACACCATACAAATTAAAGGTAATTACATTACAAATTAAACTAATAAAGCTTACCCACAATATCTCAAGCACTACTATAACTATCATCTGCCTTGCATTTTATGAACAGAGACAAACATTTACATTACATTTTACGAACTAGATTAGGGTCGGCTTTCAGTCGAATCAGAAGCAGCTGAATATCAGTATTTTACATGGAGCGACTGCCTATCGGACTTCCACAACCTAGTAACTGGGCAATACGATACCCCAGGGTAAGACTGGTTGTCAGACTTATGAGCTTCATGCCTACAGTAACAATTACTGTCAAAGAACTACAAATGGCAGCCAGGACCAACGGCTTTACGTGCTTTCCGAGGCACGGAGGAAACTCGCTATGACAGATGGTGACCCATCCACAAGCAAGCGCGGCTTCACCCGGAAGATCGGCCTGTGCGGCTGTAATTATTTAGCCATGAGCTCCTCAAGCACTACTATAATCATCATCATCATCATCATTTCAGCCATAGGACGTCCACTGCTGAACAGAGGCCTCCCCTTTAGATCTCCACATATACCGATTGGAAGCGACCTGCATCCAGCATCTTCCGGCGACCTTTATAAGGTCTTCTGTCCATCTTGTTGGTGGACGTCCTATGCTGCGCCTGCTAGTCCGTGGTCTCCACTCTAGTACTTTTCGACCCCATCGGCCATCTGCTCTGCGAGCAATATGGCCTGCCCATTGCCACTTCAGCCTGCTAATCCGGTGGGCTATATCGGTGACTTTAGTTCGTCTACTACTATAATGACAACTGTAAATACCGCATTACAGACTCAGGCGCATCCCCTAAGATGTTCATTAATCGGCTTATCTGCAAAGAGTCGCTACCCGCAATCTGTCTCGACGATTATATCTGACTTGCTACTAGTGGTTCTCGGTATTTCAAAAGCTTTCTAAAACGGCGCGGCAGCTTGATAGAAATAAAAAGTAACCTACGTCCATTACGAATACGTAAGTGGCGATGCGATTGCAATCTCTCTGTTAATATTAAAAATGTATGATCTTGTTTGAAACGAGCCATTTTTTTACCATACCAAAATCAACTGAATAGGTGCGTCCCCACAGAGTGCGCAGCCTCGCGAAGCATTTTCCGCGCGAAGCAGCTCGGTTGGTGTGGACGTGTCTCGGGCGAGGCAAGTGACAGCGCTGTCGCGGTCGATCGACCGAGCGCCCGAGCCATCCAGTGTCGGCTTTTGTTTTGCTCGCGTATATTGTTTCGTGCCTCGGTCGAAAAACAATAGACTTGTCCACACAGAGTGAGCAGCCTGGCTTGTCAGTTTCCTCGCGCAGCAAATGCCTCGCGAGGCTGCGCGCTCTGTGTGGACGCACCTAATGACTATAGGTTTTATTTTATCTTGGTAAAATGATCAAATGAGTCCTCCCATCCCCTTACTAACAGACTTGTACTGACTAAAATCCACAGTGATCCTATAATAGTCCTTTACGTGCCAGGGTCACGGTTACCTGAAGAGTCAGTCCCGCAACCTCGGCAGGCTTTAGCCCTCTGAGAGGGGGGCCCATCAGAATATTGTTGACAGACGACGACTGACGCATGCCCGCGCAATGACTGTAGGTACTTTTTATAATTTACAATGCAAGCAAAGATGAGACCTAAAATGGAACGCACACCGCCGGAGTACTTCGCATATGAGCTAGCTAGATTAAAGAGCATAAACGCCCGAGTATTTTTAAAGTTTTATTTTTTTTCTCTGCTCCAAGGGAATTTAGACCTGAGTATTCAATATTAATTTAAGCTTGACACCTCGTCACGTTCCTGAGAAAAAGAGCCTTAACAGACGTATGGTAAGCTTCAGAGAAAACTCACCTCTTTTGGTAGTGACATCACTACCAAAGGGGGTGAGATTTCTCTGAAGCTGACTGTACGAGTACAACAAAGTGATCCTATAAGAATTTCTCATTTTCTTTTGAGGTATGGAATCTTAAAAACAATATGGATGGTTCGACGTGGATGTTTGAAAAGAATACTGGAAAGAATATTGGGGAGGCATTAGCCCAGTAGTGGCGAAACGGCTACTTTTAAAAAAAGCAACAGCGACAGAACAAATTCATCATCATCATCATCAGCCCGTAGACGTCCCCTAAACATAGGCCTCCCTCTAAGACTGCCACGCCGAACGACAATTCGCCACTTGCATCCATCGATTGCCCGCGACTCTCACGATGTCGTCGGTCCACCTAGTGGGAGGCCTGCCTACGCTACGTCTTCAGATCCGTGATCACCACTCGAGAACTTTTCTTCCCCATTGGTTATCAATTCTACGAGCGATGTGGCCTGCCCATTGCCACTCGAGCTATGTCGGTGACTCTGGTTCCTCGGCACACAAAAATTAGTAGGGGATAATCACGAGCGTTGCGTTTTCAAGCTCGTCACGAGGCTACATAGCAAGCTGAAGCTTTTTTTTTTTTTTTTTTTTTTCGTGGTAAAATCATCAAATGAGTCCTCTCACCCCGGGCAGGGCGGGAGGGACTGTCAGACTTGTACTGACTAAAATCCACGGTGTCCTTCAATAGCCCTTTATGTTCCGGGGTCACGGTAATGGTATAAGTCCCGCGACCCCGGCAGGCTTTGGCCCTCTAGAGAGGGGGCCCCGTCATCATGCTGACGCTCTTTGAGGCGCGCGTGGAACACAACGCGCCGTCGACCCGGGCATGGTCCATGGTCGGGCAGCGAGTTGCCCTTTACTCGCCGCCCGCATGCCCGCGCCTACGGTGGCCGGAGATCGTCTTGCGACGTCCGTCGCCGTGGGTGTCCACCACTGCGGGTGGGGCGGAGGGAGGACACTGTCCTCTCTCTCACGCGGCCCGCCTCCTCCTTCGCGAGCATTACTGCTTCGCAGAAGGAGGCGACCGCTTCCCACTCCGTCTCGCCCCGCAGCATGGCCGCAACCAATGCCGGGCGCGAGAGGTCTCCGCCTATCGCCGCCGTGAGGACACGTCGGTGCTCTGCCCAAGCTGGGCAGTCTTGCACCGTATGCTCTACTGTGTCCTCCGGGCGATCTTCGCAGTGGTGACACCCAGGCGTTTCCTCCTTTCTCCTTAGACACAGGTACCTCCCGAAACTTCCGTGTCCGGTGAGGACCTGCGTCATGCGGTAGGTCAGGACGCCGTGACTCCTATCCAGCCACTCCTCAAAGAGGGGTCTTACCGCCGCGATTGCGGCGTGCCCGTAGCAAGCTGAAGCTTAGCATTAATTGCTTCTAATCTAGAACACTATCTAGATTCTTTCTGCGCTCGTTAGTTTAAGGAACTCGAGATAACATCGAGATTTATTTACATAATTACCTAACTGTAGTAACGGCCCCACAAAGGAGTGACATTCAGTTCGAGGAAATCTGCAATTAATTACTTAAGAACAGACTTAGAATCTCCAAAGACGTGTGGTGCAGAGGCTGAGCGATCGACTCCTGCGCAATGTATCGCGGGTTCGATTCCCGCACGGAGCAAGTATTTTTGTTTAACCTACTAGTATTGTTCCGGTTCTAATGTTTGTGTATGTTAGTTTCTATGTTTGTAAATACGCCCATAACGAAACTTCTAGTGAGGGGCAAGGACAGGCAGCCTAAATCCAGACTTCGTGCCGGCTACTGAGAAATTATTGGCGAAAAATAGCGATTTGGTCATCTTGGGAATCGAGCCTAGGATCTCATGCTCAGCAGTCGTACTTACGACCGCTGAATTTGAACTAGTAGTCGAGGGTACTAGTTCAAATATGTTCGTAGTGCTATGTTCTTGACCGGAACGGATTACAATCTGGAGCAGAACGGTTAAGTGGCAGATAAAGTTAGGAGTGTTTTGTATGATTATTTTTTTTGTTGTGTGTTATTATATGATTGTGTTGTGTTGTTTTTTGTTATGTGACTAGCTGGACTGTAGACAAAGACTGTGTGCACATGAATCGGTCATTATTAAAAGCGAAATGTCTTGCAATTATCAACCAACTCTTTTTGTTCAATGATCAGACATTGATCGGATATCACCCTGCCCTACCTTATAAATAAGTATAAAAGAAAAATAAAATTACATGAAATGAAAAACAACACAAAGAAAAACCAATATAGTCCTATGTGAAGCCAAAAGGCTCCTATCTCAGCATGTGCACATTTTAAAAAAATCACAGCGCTAGTTATAAAAGTATTGACCCTATATTATAGCCATTTCACGTATACGGTGACCTATATTGATATTTCCCGCTCAGCTCAAAGGAACTGTTCGTTTCCTTAAAGTATTCAGTTCAGTGAGCCGACTGAATCCATTTGATCCGATTGACTCCTGAAATCGTTCAGGTGTAGCAAGCCTTTACTAAGTAAACTTCCTGGAAACTTGTCATAAATATATTTATGTTCATACAGTTACTTGACTGTGTAGTTTGATGATGTTATTTGGATTTGGACAGCTTATTTAGCTCAGGATCCGCCTGGAAAATAAACGTACATTTTCTTTTTCCTGGTTGCGTTATCGATTAAACTTACAAACATTTAAACCATGTAAACTACTAGTACATTTTACTATACGTACCTACAAGGTGAATTTTCCTTACTAACTTAACAGATTATTGATTTTTCAAAAAACCAATGATGCAGTTTTAGTTTTTGTTAAAATCAGTCTAGAGACTGCTTTCAACATTTTTTAATATTCCTCATAGTTTCGGATATAACCCCACGCCCAATTGAAAAATTCACCATCACAAACATTTGCATGAATCGAACCCGCGACCGTCAATCGTTTCATCTCACCAACTAAATACACTTTCTTTCATCTAAAAACATTGCAACAAGTAACGACGTGTTGCCAACCAAGATTACTATTATCTTCCGTCACCCTCAGTTAAACCCGACAGCTATCCACAACACAAACAAACTTAAACTCTGCATAAAATTAATTAGGTAACAATTTTAATGAGCTATTTATCTTGGACGACATAAACTAATACCATTTCTTAAGCTACTCCTATCTCTGTTACACATTGTTAATTTAGGATCACGCTTTCTGGTCACGGCTTGGTGAAAGTGACCACCTTGACGCCATTTTTAATTTTTAGTGTTCCGTAATTTTTTTGTGAGACTAATGGACAATGGTGGACCTAATTGTGGGTGATTTAGTGTTCTGTGGGACATTAGACAAAGTGAAAGTATTGTTTAAGTTTTGTTTTTTTTTAAATGATAATATGTTGTTCCTTCGCTTGGATTCACTCCTGTATCGACGGTGCGTTTACAAACATTTATTAAACTTACATACAGGGCAACTATTGTAGGTCATACAAAAATCTGTATGGGAATCGAACCAGCGATACGTAGCGCAGCAGTCGATCACTCAATCACTGTGCCAACTGTATTTTTACTAATAATGATGATAAAAATGTCTCGAATTGACATTAACTATAGAAAAGTTTTACATTGATCTAATTTACAGCCATTGTAAAAGTAAGTACGAAACTTTTTGAGAGTAATGGCCATCTGGCCAAGCCCTAACATAATAACTATGAAAATTATTAAACATAACTAACGTTTGGAACGAGGGACACCGAAATTTGAAAACTTTTGGGTGCCATAACCAAACAAATCGTCTACGAGTGCTGAAAGTGTAAGTCCAAATTAGAATTGTACGTTAATATCTCTTGATAGAAGAGCTTATCCTCTTAATTTTTCCAGTAGTTTAATTACCCGTTATCTCAGATTTGTTATCGTATATAAAATCAAAGTATAAAGATGTCTGTTTTCTTTCGAATTCAGCACACATTCGCTAAAATTCCCGGTAAATATTTGCTATACCAATAAATTTCTTCTTTGTGGTCACGAAGAAAAGGGTCCTGTAGATAACGATCCTTACATGCCTCGCATGCTATTGTATGGCATTCTTTCACAGAACTAGCATGGAGTAAGTAGGTAGAATGGAGTGCTCGCTAGAGCTAGGTAAAAAGCCTGAATACGGCAGATGTAACTGTTTTGGAGTAAAAGGATAACGGTTTGATACTTTAGGGGTTTTTATTCAAAACACAACAGGAGATTTAACTTGGATTAGACTAAACCATTTTAAACCAATTTATTGATTCTTAAGTTAACAAGTAACGAAACTCTTGTTATAAGACGATTGATGATAAGTTAATTGTAACTCATCCCACATTTCAGTTTCTCCACGTATCAGCGGCATCTGTGCTCCTTCACTGATCCTATCTGCTGAGCTAGGAAAACCTGCAACTAAAGCGACAACTTTGACTCACTCACTCATTCACTCGGAAAACACTGCATGACACGCTTTAGCACTCCATTTTTTCTTCATTATCCATGTCCATGACCCATATTTTACGGAATTAGAATCCCATTTATTTTAAGAACTCTCCATTAGAACGGCTTACAGAAACCGCTATATTTTATACCTATGTTTTATTAGCAAGAGACATAGCCATTATATTAAATGTAGCTTTGCTCTCAATTCTGTGGGTATTTAGGCTTTCCGGTCTTTTGTTTTTAATTGTAGTCATTTTAATGGTATTAATGTATGCTAGGCTTCAACTTTCGAACCTATAAATTGTGTTTTTCAAAAGGTGGAGTTTACATATCTGAATTTCGAGCCAAAACATAATATTTGAACTCATTTCTACCGAGACGCTATGAAAAAAAATCTTATGTTACACCTACGTTCATATTGATTCTATTGTTCACGGCGTTACATTGTTTTTGTCCGTATAATCTTAATAAACGTGTACGGAACACTTAATTAAATTACCGTTCGTGTTCGCAAATCGTTTTTATTGGAACGTTATTGTTTCAGCGCTTGTACTTTAATTATAAACTTAGTAAACATATTAGTATTTGTCTGTTTTTCTATCGTATTACAAACTCTTTGGGTTCAAACAATAGACTAAAGAGCTAAGAGATTGCGTAAGTAAGTATTGTCTTTGGTCTTATGAGATTTTAAATGAGGAACATTTAGCCGAAAGTTCTGCAATTCTCTTTTTTTTCGTTTCAGCCATTAAAGTACTTATGCAAATAGTTTAGAACAGTTTTTACTGAATCTTATAAGTGTTTTAAGCGAGTTTGGAGGGGCGGATAGAAAACTGTGTAATTTGTGTTTGTTTTTTTCCCTAATAGGAATGTTGTAACACTATAGTTCTGTTTCTCTATTGATTGTTTTTATTACACTGAGGAAGTTGACTAATATTGTCTGTTACCTTTTCATGTCTAAGCAACTGAACCGATCATCCTGAAACTTTGCATATACGACGTCCCAAAAAAAAATACTGTTTTCGAGGAAACCAACAATAACCTTCTTTTGATAATAGATAACGCCATATGTCTTTCTTATCATAATTTTACTTGATTATTACAAGCAGAGTACAACATGGTACAACCCGAAAATTGATAGTCAAATTCTAAATGATCGAGGGGATGCCGCGGGAAGGAACTCATAAAGTATGGATGAACTAAATATCCATTTTCACATGAATAATCCTCACAGCCCTAGGCACAATGATTAGTAAAAGTACTAAACATAAAGCCGAGACCACACGCAATCGTAAATTAGAATCAGCAATAAAATAAGGTTATATTGAACGGTTCCGTAAAACTTTCATTAAGTGACTACACCATGGCCCATGGTATCCCATAGAAATGGCGGTGCAATTATTCGTAGGTACAGTACAAATTACATATTTAATTACAATCTTACATCTAGCGAAACAATGAAAGTTCAGGAGAATTGCTAATTGGCCGTGATTATGTTCAAAGAGTTTGGTGAACTGGATGTGACATAATTATTTGTTTGTATTTTTAATATGCTGTTAGTACTTGAAAAACAAATCGTCTAGAAGAGAGGGAATTTACACTATATACAATACATTTTAATTGGTACAATTTATTTATCTATTAGATTCGTAAACACTGCCTCACATCCACAATTCGCCAGCCCAAAGGTCATGCCCGAAATATTATTTAAAAAAAAACTCAAGTCCCCATAGTGAGGCAGCTGTCACTAATGTCAACTGTCAGTCAGCAGAAACGGCGGGATATTGTCAGGTGCCCTGTCATTTGTTAGTTAGAACTTAGTAGATACTGTTGATCTTGTGAATAAGCTCTAATATGTGTCTAAACACACTATGCCGAAGTTACGCGACCGAAGTTCGGCACAATTACGCCTGCAATGCTATTTGAATTACTGACGACACACTGTGCCAAAATTACGTCGCGTCATAGCGTACAGCGTAACTTCGGTCGGGCGTAAGTTCAGCGGCAACTTATTCTGTGACCACACATTACACATTACACATACGCGACCGAAGTTCGGTTCGATTACCGACGAAGATCCGGGGGCGGGGAGCAGCAGGGAGCCGCCCGGGCCACCCGCGCCTAATTTCTGCCGCGTAAGTTCGGCACTTATGGTGTGTCATATCAGCCAAATACGTCGGAACGTGAAATCAGCCGCCGAACTTCGGTCGCGTAACTTCGGCATAGTGTGTTTAGACACTAATACCTACCCGAAGATACTACAAAGACCCTTGTTCGTAAATTACGAAATAAATTAGGCCGCTAAGTTTTCACTAAGGTCATTTTCCAAGAACGACCATTCTCTCTTTGTATCATTTTTCTTTACGTCAAAAGATATCCTGTTCTCGTCTTTTAATTCTTCTAGAGCTCGAAACCAATTTATTTTACTCGTTAAACGAACCCTCTATCTCTATATTATTTGAGTCTGTTTATTGCATTTTTAAATTATAATTGGAGTATCGCACTGCTGAGGATTCTTTGAAACCCGTCCAATTACAATTAATGTTGCAACTGTAGAAAATGTTGGAAGAAACTTCTTATTCACGTGCCATTTTATTTAATTCACCAAGTTTATATTAAGAAAAAATAAAGTTTGTTTTTCGTTACCTTTTTGCTTTCTAACAGGACAAAACTTCATCCATGTTAAGTAATATCGTAACGAAAATCGAAAATCAGTAAGTATAATTGTACTGATTTTATTTTAGAGATTGTTGAATTAATATTTTGGAGTATGCTGTTTCTGACCACTGCAGGACACAGACAAAAACAGAGAATGGGATAAAAATATACGATTTAGCGTAATCAACATTTTAATGTTTTAATATCTCCGGCAGTCTTGAAATAATTTTTACACCTTAATTTTAGAGGGCAAAAAAAACAACCTATTTTATTTTTTACTTTTATAATTCAATCCTTTAATCATTATTATTATTATTATTAGCCTGTTGTATCCCACTCCTGGGCAAAGGCCTCCCCCCATTCCTTCCACTACTCTCGATGTTGTGCCTCTTCACGCCAATTCGCAAGGAAGCCATCCAGATCGTCCCGCCATCTCCTCCTCGGTCTGCCGCGACCCCGCCCAGCTGTTTCAGGGCTCCATTCTTGTGATATTCGGGCCCACAGTTGTGACGGCATCCGGCAAACATGGCCTGCCCAGTCCCATTTAAGTCTCGCCACTTTATGAGCTACGTCGGCTATTTGAGTTCTGGAGCGCAGTATCGTGTTTCTAATTCGGTCACTTAGTTTAACATTTAGTATAATTACTGCGCTCCATCGCTCGTTGGCAAACCCTGAGTTTGGACATCTGGATGTCAGTCAAAGACCAAGTCTGTGCACCATATTATGTTAGGATGGGGAGAATACACATGTCCATAAGCTTGCGTTTTAAAGAGATGGGCAAATCTCCCTTGAATAGCTCTTTCATGGACCAGTAGCTCTTCCAGGCGTTTTCCGTGCGTCTTGCCACTTCTTTATCTTGTCTCGCCTGGAAAGAGACCACTTGGCCCAAGTAGATGTATTCTTGGACGTAGTGTATTTTCTCCCCGTCCGTATACACATTGATAGGTGTAGTATTGGTCATAAGGTTGGTCTTCGACATGTTCATCTTCAATCCAACCTCAAGGCTTGCATCGCTCAGTTCTTGGAGCATCTTTTCCAGTTCCGCAGCTGATGAAGAGAAGAGCACAATGTCGTCAGCGAAGCGTAGATTTGTCAACCTCGCCTCTCCTAGACAGATACCTCTGTCTTCCCAGGCGGTCGCCAACTTTCTAAAGACTTCTTCCAGGGTGCTGTTGAATAGCTTAGGAGACAGCGGGTCGCCCTGTTTGACTCCCTTCAGGATTTGGAATTTTGGACCTATTCGTTCTAGTTTTATTGCAGCCGTACTGTTGGTATAAATGTTTAATCATTAAAATCCTTTTATTTCTAAAAATAATAATTATGATGGCGTTACTCCCGACTAAATTTACACACCGAAAGATCACCGATAAAATCACCAAAATCACCATTTTGAATTTCACATACAAATTCAAGCAGAGCCCCCTTTGAAATCTCTACACAACGGCCCAAACAAAAGTAACTTTAGTTAACACTGTTAACAGTAGGCAAACAATGGGGTGCTAAGACAGGAAACCTCCACGTGCGTCCGTGGACTGGAGTTCCCTCTCGGATACGTCCGAGGGGAAGACCAGTTTTTCGGGCCGGTGCGCCCTGGGATGCGGGCAAAAACTCTCCTTAGGCACTGTGTGCCAAAGGGTTTCTTTGCCCGTATGCAAATAGCCTGTCGGGTGGACGCTCCAACGCGTGTCCCTCTGAACAGCAGAGGGCACAGCGGCGGAGCGGGCTTGCGGACGGTGAGTAATGGGTATGCTCGCCGTCCGACCAAGGACCAAGCCCGGGTCGGTGGCGCGTCGTGTTTCACGCGTCACCGACGGGGCCCCTTATGGGGCCAAATGCCTGCCGGGGTCGCGGATTTTTCTTAACCCAGGATACCGTGGCCCCGGAACGTAAAGGGCATCCGACGGAACACGGGTGGATTTTAGTCAGTAAGAGTCTGACAGTCCCTCCCGCCCCACCCAGCGGGAGGACTCATTTGATGATTTTGCCACCCTAAAAAAAAAAAAAAAAAAAAAACATATTTGTTCAGCTTTTAAAACAAACAAAAGTAACTTTAGTTAACACTGTTAACAGTAGGCAAACAATGTTTGCATGTAGCTCCCTTGTTACCCAATTTCAGTTGCATGCAGTGTATATTTGAGCCCCAGAGTGGGTGTAACATGTTATACACTGGAAGCACACAAGCTGTTCAAAGTTACAGAATCACTTAGAGCGGGCAATCAACACTTCTTGTATCGTTGCCAAACTTGCCAAGTTATTTTGCACTGAAGTGTAGCAAAATCTTGCGAACAGCTACTAAAGACGTTTTAGTGTAATCATTTTAGCGGTTGTTTGTGAAAGAATCTTGGCACGATAATAGCATTTTCATTTTCGGGAAAAGCTGAACAAATATGTTTTTTTTTTTTTTTTTTTTTTTTAGGGTGGCAAAATCATCAAATGAGTCCTCCCGCCCTGGGTGGGGCGGGAGGGACTGTCAGACTCTTACTGACTAAAATCCACCCGTGTTCCGTCGGATGCCCTTTAATACGTTCCGGGGCCACGGTATCCTGGATTAAGAAAAATCCGCGACCCCGGCAGGCATTTGGCCCCATAAGGGGCCCCGTCGGTGACGCGTGAAACACGACGCGCCACCGACCCGGGCTTGGTCCTTGGTCGGACGGCGAGCATACCCATTACTCACCGTCCGCAAGCCCGCTCCGCCGCTGTGCCCTCTGCTGTTCAGAGGGACACGCGTTGGAGCGTCCACCCGACAGGCTATTTGCATACGGGCAAAGAAGCCCCTTAGGCACAAGTGCCTAAGGAGAGTCTTTGCCCGCATCCCAGGGCGCACCGGCCCGAAAAACTGGTCTTCCCCCCGGACGTATCCGAGAGGGAACTCCAGTCCACGGGCGCACGTGGAGGTTTCCTGTCTTAGCACCCCAACAAATATGTTTGGAGAATTTGTTGAATATTCTAAAACACATTGTCAAGTACGATGTTTTGGTTTTTTAACATGTTTTTTTTTGGTGTTACGAGTGTCATTGTAAGTTTTTATGTATTTTCTTTTTAGAAACCTTTAGTGTTTCTGCTGTCATGATAAGAATTAAATATTTCAATCAATACCAATACAGAACATATCAGCATGCCACAGATTCCCTGATGAGAAAAATAGAGAAAAAAAGAGCTGTTAGCAATCTGACGGGGCCCCCTAAGAAGGCTAAAGCCTGCCGGGGTCGTGGGACTGCCTCATCAGGTAACTGCCCTGGAACGTAAAGGAAGGTCAATACAAATCTGACAGTCCCTCCTGACCCGCCCTGGGTGGGAAACCTCATTAGGTGATTTTACTATAATAAAAAAAGATAACCTAAGTAACGATACCGCGTCCTTAGATAATAGTACCTACTATATTCTAGGCTAGGAATCAGAGGTACACAGTTAAAACTCTTCGAAAGCTACCTTACAAATCGCCGCCAATGTGTACGGGTGGGTAGTCTTACCAGTTCTGATCGCCTAGTCACTCATGGGGTTCCACAGGGTAGCATATTAGGACCTACCTTGTTTCTTTCATATATCAATGACCTTACTAATATAATTCTGCCCCAGGGCAAAGTCATATCTTTTGCAGACGATACGGCTCTTTTATTTTCAGCCGAAAGTTGGAACGAAGTATTTGGTGCTGCTCAGTCCGGTTTTGATACTGTAAGAAAATGGCTACATGACAATTTCCTAACTTTAAATACTATTAAAACGAAATACATTTCTTTTAGTATAAGATCGGACTTGGGTATCACCCACGAACATTCCATTTTTTCACATGACTGTGCATCGCGTGATCTCTGCGCTTGTACTAAACTGGAACAGGTTGACTCCATCAAATATTTGGGTGTAATTATTGATAAAAATCTTAACTTCAAGGAACATATAAGAATTTTGTCGGGACGGGTTCGAAAACTTATCTATGTCTTTAAGAATCTCAGACACATCGCTGATCCTCATATCTTAAAGCGAATATACTATGCTCTGTGTCAGTCACTTATTACATACTGCATATCCGCTTGGGGAGGTGCTCCGAAAACCACACTCAAATCAATTGAGGTTGCCCAACGGGCTATTTTAAAAGTCAGTACTTTTAAAACTATACTTTTCCCTACGACTTTACTTTACCAGGTTTGCGGTGTATTAACTGTGAGACAGTTATTTATATTGAAAATTATTATTATGCAACACACTACTACAAATTATGATTCCCAGTTCTTGAGTACACGCAGAAATTATATGGTTTGTACACAAAATAGGTCTTGCAGCACTAAATTCTGTACTAAATTCTTCAACTTCATCGGTCCCTATATTTACAATAAGCTTAATAAACAACTAAATATTTATCCACTCAATACAGATCGTTGTAAGAAAAAGGTATTAGAACACCTACAAGGTCTTACATATGATGAGACTGAGCAACTTTTAGATGTACCAAGTTAGAGAGAATGTTTCCTTTCATTGTACAGAGTCAAAGTATACTATATTTATATATTAAGTATTATATTTAACTTTTTCGTGTAGGTATCTCGCAAATATATAGCACACTCACTTATATACACACCCTCTCACACTCACTCATTCACCATCACATAACTCAAAGGGAGGTGCAGATTATTATTATAACTAGAATTAGTATTCATTTTTCTTTTTGTAAAATGCTAGCTTTAAGAACTTAAACCTTACTAAACTTGAAGGGATTGGCGCTGTTAGCCAAAATACAGGTTCCTCCTAGTTTGGCTTCAGATGCTAAAACTTTTTGTAATTTTTGTAATACCTTAGCATTTAACTATAACTTAACCTTAGTACTGTTTATGGAATAAATAAATTATTATTATTATTATTATTATTATTATATTAATATATTGACCGTGAAACGGAAAAACTGGAAGTTGGAAGTTATGGAGGGAGCCCTTTGCCCAGCAATGGGACGGCAGCAGAGTAACATTGCAGTAAAAAGTTTAAAAAAATATAAAAGAGACTTGAACAAGCTTTCAGCTCCAAAAATTTTAAATATTTTTACCACATCCAGTCACCTCTACATCTGTTCCCCAGTTATCGTGCTCAGCGCGTGCCCGTGCGCGGCGCGTGCTCGCTATCAGAGCATCGGCGCCGGCGCAGCGCAGAAAGCGGAGCTCGCTCCCGACTTGATACATTGAGCCTCATGTGTTGCTGCTAATGGGGAGATGGAAGAAGAGTTGTTCAAATTTGGAGTATAAAGCCTTTTGGAAGTTTTCCTTTTTTTTTAGCTATCTTGTCACTCTGTTCCCAAACCGCTGAAGCTCCTAAAAGCCAGGAACAATAGCTGCCAGGACCAGTTTTTTTTATCGTGGTAAAGTCAAATGAGTCCTCCCACCCAGGACAGGGCAGAAGGGACTGTCAGACATGTACTGACTAAAATCCACTGTGTCTTTCAATAGCACTTAACGTTTCGGGGCCACGGTATCTCGTTAGTCTCACAACCCCGCCAGCAGGCTTTGGCCCTCTAAGGGGGCCCCGTCATATGTACCCATGACAAGGTGGGACAAATCGGGCAGTGTCCTCCGGGTTGTCTACAACACCATACGTCGTCGCCTGCCTAGTTACTGTCTATCTGACCTCTATACCTCAGTAGCTGGGTAATATCATACCAAACAATGATGACTGGAGCAAATCAAATTACATGACTTTTTCAAAACAGCAAGATCTTCTGAGTTCTTTTGAAGCTCCAAATAATTTATCGAAGAAATAAAGAACCAAAATAAAACATTTGTCCCTTAACCCCCTTTTTTTTTTGGCGTGATAAAATCATCAAATGAGTCCTCCCACCCCGGGCAGGGCGGGAGGGACTGTCAGACTTGTACTGACTAAATTCCACGGTGTCTTTCAATAGCCCGTTATGTCCCGGGGTCACGGTAATGAGATAAGTCCCGCGACCCCGGCAGGCTTTGGCCCTCTAGAGGGGGGCCCCGTCATCATGCTGACACTCCTTGAGGCGCGCGTGGAACACAACGCGCCGTCGACCCGGGCATGGTCCATGGTCGGGTGGCGAGTTGCCCTTTACTCGCCGCCTCCAGATCCCAGGGCAATCCCTTAACCCCTTAAAATAAAATATCACCCAACAAAATTAAATGAACTAGTTACCATAGATCTACATTTATTATGCTAAATGGCTTTCAATCGTCATCGTCATCGGGGGCAAGTCACTCGGTCGCTTCACAACACAGTGATTACCATCATCGAATTGCAATCGAACCAATGTCAAGAGCATCGGAGCATTGTATAGGGTTGCTGCGTTATTTTTTGGTGTTTATTGGAAATTTTCAGCCAGTATTGTTTTTTTATTTTTTAGTTTTAATTTAAAAACGTGACGAGAGGATCACGGGAGACTTCTTCCGTATAGTGGGTGCCTTTTTTTTTTAGTTGGTAAAATCATCAAATGAGGCCTCCCGCCCTGGGTGGGGCGGAAGGGACTGTCAGACTCTTACTGACTAAAATCCATCCGTGTTCCTTCGGATGCCCTTTACGTTCCGGGGCCACGGTATCCTGGGTCAAGAAAAACCCGCGACCCCAGCAGGCATTTGGCCCCATAAAGGGCCCCGTCAGTTTGCTGACTACTCCCTGAAGGCACGCGCGAACCGCGCCACCGACTCGGGCTTGGTCCTTGGTCGGACGGCGAGCTACCCATTACTCACCGTCCGCAAGCCCGCTCCGCCGCTGTGCCCTCTGCTAATCAGAGGGACACGCGTTGGAGCGTCCACCCGACAGGCTATTCGCATACGGGCAAAGAGACCCCCTAGGCACACAGTGCCTAAGGAAGAGTTTTTGCCCGCATCCCAGGGTGCACCGGCCCGAAAAACTAGTCTTCCCCACGGACGTATCCGAGAGGGAACTCCAGTCCACGGGCGCACGTGGAGGTTTCCTGTCTTAGCACCCCATATAGTGGGTGCCTTTGCAGACATTTAAAATCATATACATGAACACCCAGACACGAAACAACTATTTGTAGATTCAAAAAGTTACCATATGGGAATAGAACGTGGCACACGCATCGCAGTAGTCAATTGTTCAGCCACTAAACCAATGATGCCGTAACCTGTTGAATGGATTTGGATAACATTTGGCACCTAAACCAATAGTTTATTAAAGCTCTCACTAAGGAATCGCTTATTGTTGCAAGTTCGTGGCAGCCCTGCGCATGAGTGCGCATGCACACGCCATTTCCATCAACTAATTAAAGCATCCGCAACACAATTCATAAACGCAATGCTTTCTCTAAGACGAACACCTCCGCTTCCAATACCAATCGTATTTCTTTAAACTTAAAGCTGAAAGTTAATCGTTTTCTAGTAATAAAGATTCAATTGAGATTTAAGGAAGTTAGATTTAGTTGTCACGAAAGTCTTTTATTTGTTTCTCTTAGTAAGAAACGTGTGTTTTATGTGATTGCAGTAAAAGATAGAGGGTTTCTTTTGAAACGTTTTTTTAAACGTGGTAATACCATCAAATAACTCCTCCTACCCACTTCTGTCAGACTTGTACTGTGTCATGTTCGTGAACGGGTGCTGTCAGTTGAGACTACAGAATATTATTGATCATTTTGTTTTTGAATTGTCTTTGTTTTAATTTTTACTATGGACGCTTTTAATTAAAAAACTTACTACATCATTCTCACATAATGTACCACCTCAAAATAAATGATGTAACAAAGGTTCTGTAATAATTCTGGATTTCTGGCGATCTGAAAAGAGTGTCCATGGGGTTTCTTGCCCGTTCTTTCTCCATAGAGATTTACTCCTTGGAATGGGCATCTACGGTACTTTCACAGTTTTTATGTCTTGTGACTGGGACTGTAGCACCATAACTTTTTAGTGTTTAATTACATTTCTATTGTTCGTAATAATTATGACAATTCAAAAGTGCCTGTAACTGGCCTAGTTGAAATAAATGCTTTGATTTTGATTTAGACTGACTAAAATCCACTGTGATTCTTCAATAGCCCTTTTCTTTTTGAGGACACGGTTACCTGGTAAGAGTCGTCGATCCGGGCATGGTCCATGATCGGACGGCAAGCCTCCAATTACTCGCCGTCCGCATGCGCCCGCGTTTGTAATGTATCTACGGTATCTTTTGGACTGTAGTATGTATAAAAATGACGTAATCAATGATGGGACATTGTATTTGGGCGGGTTATTGAAGTTTATGCATGCGTGTAACGTAACATTTTGTGAAACTTTTTGATGTAAATTACTTATGCAATAGGTTATGTTGGTCAATGGTGTGGCTAATTAACTATTCACTGGTTATCATGAATATTTCATGCAGTTTGTTAGACAGTTCCAAAATTGTTTATTTCACTAAGTTGATAGTAGACCTAGCACTGACAAATTGGTAAATCAAAGTTCCTGTTTACTTTACGTCACGAAAACATGAAAAGTCATGGTAGAAAACCAAAATTAACAACATTAAAAAAACACATTTTCAATTATGAAATAGATGCCAATTAAATTGCTCATAGGTATTTAGACTATGACCTTTTTGTACCTATAATAAAGTTTACTCAAAGAACAGAAGCAGCAGCGAAAAACCACACATTAATATGTTTTTGTTTCCATATCAAAAACGGCCCAGTTTACCCGCTCATTACCGTTTCCCTCCTCCCCCTCTCCCCCTCATAAGAGTGACAGGCAGTCGGCTCAAGTCTGGTAATGACATGTGTCGACTGATACCCTAGCAAAATATCAACCTTTTTCGACGTTGTAAATACATAGCACATTAATGTTGGCTTCATTATTATACTGGTTTTTTTTTAGGGGTAATGAGGCAGTAACTTTATATTTTATTTATATTAAATGTGAAATCTTTCTGTGTAAAGACAATCCTGTAGGGTAGAATTGACTTTTCTGTAATATGTATATTGTGTTATTGATATATATGACGGAGCATGACTCGAGGACTGCTAGACCGATTCAGATTTTGTTTTTGTATTTTCAAATACATGTATCAGAAATGTTAAAAAGTAAAATATAAAACGGTATTTCATTAGTTTTAAAATTAAATCAAAGTTTAAAGTTTGAAACAGTATAGACACCCACAAACTAACATGACTACTAGAAATTAACTTACTAAATACACGATTTAATTTAGCCAAGTTAGCAAACAGACATATTTAAAAGCGAAAGCGCGAACAACCGTCCCGTACATTAACTAGCATTACATATAATGTAATAATAAAGGCTGGACAGGAATATTAATATGGCAGCCGGTAGATGCCATATCCTCGTTCTACGAGTAATGTCACTGATTTGGAAGCAAATGGAGTGCTATCGACATACTTATCCCGACCTAGAATTTAGCTCAGTATAATAATATACACCGTGACTTTTTAGTCGTCTTACAAAAGCAGCCCAGTTCATGTATCCAATGACTAGAACACGTTTATAATAAAAAAATATGTATTTAAGAGTTTTGAAAAAATTAATAATAAAACTTTAATTGGTTATTATGACGCAAGGCGTAGTTAAAAACGCCCTTGTATCATAGAAAATGCAAATGGAATGATCTACCCGACTATTGTGCTGGGTAGGTATACTCTACAGATTGTTACGTAAACATTTTAACAGGGTGTTTCATATTTCTAATGTACCTATTTATTAAAAATAAAAATTATTATTAACGATTTAAAAAAAAAAACTCGCCTAGAGGTATTTTAGGTCGGATACATTAAGTGGACGACTTTTGTAAGACGACTAAAAAGTCACGGTGTATAAGATTCAAAGGGAAGGTTATTCCCACGGAATCGTGAATAATATATTTTAATGAATGATCAGAACTTAAGATTAATTAAAGTTAAACTCATCATTAGGTGTCTGATGGATCATTTAAGTGCATCTTTTGGATGCATTATGAGAAATAAGCCATTACAGTCACATAAAGGCATGTCAAGGAAATGCTCATGTGACAATTTGTACCTACTCGTTTCTGATTGGCCGAGTGGACTAAACATTGGAAAGATTGGAAAATTATAAAGGAGATTTTTGCTCAGCAGTGCATAGACACAGAAAAATTTTACCTAAAAAAAGTCATGTTGAATTATCTAAGTATATCTTGTCTGCGAAAAACTGCATAAATTATGTCTATATCACACACAGGCTACATACATACATTTTAATATAAAACGTGTTTCATAACTCCATCTGCTACATACTCCGTGTAAAAATTAATGAACAAAATGTGTTTTACCTTTACATTTGTCACAGAACATGTGTATAATTTAGGGATGATATTATAATGGAATGCGGTATTCACAAGGAATGTGACGCGGTACGGGGACTGAAGCTAGTTATGCGGATACTATGTTGTAAGTTAGTAAGGTTAGTGAGCAGTTTTAGTTTAATATTGCGCGATTAAACCACGGTTAGCGGTTGAGTCATTTGAGATGGTTTGTTTCGATTTACTTATAATTAATGTCGACAGTTGTTTAAAGTTGTTAATCAAAACCTGTTACAATCGTTATGGGCAGCTTGGAAGTGTGTTAATCAGTTTAATAATCATTAGATAGGTGGCGCTCCACTTATCGTTGCACCTCTTGCAACACCACAGCAGGTGTACCTGTAACCCTCATTAAGACGCAAGAAATGGCATGCAATTTGTGACACATTGCGGACAATGAATTCAGTTGATCAAACAAACACCGCAATGTAGTCAAACTTATATCCTATTTCTTGCATTGCTACATGAGGCTTTATGGGAACAGTGTATAAGACGGGGACGCGAGGTATGACTGGAAATCACACACTTAAGGCAAACTTAACACAATACTAACGTAGCACAAGCGCCAACACGACGCCATTTAATGACGTCACGATGGCGCTTGTGCTACGTTAGTGTTGTGTTGAGTATGCCTGAAGAGTGTCCGTCGTACCACAAAAACTTTTAAACGTCTGTTGAACACTTGTCTAAAAAAATGTCAGATTAAGTCGTTGAAATAAGGTCCGTTTTGCAGACACACTTTTTTTAGACAAGTGTTCAACAGATGTTTAAGTTTTTGTAGTAAGGCTGTGTATGTCCCCATTATACCTACCTCGCGATTATTAACGTCCCCGTCTTATACACTGTTCCCCTACCTGCAGCAGTGGTGGTTGAGTACAATACCTGATGGCCTGGGCCGCGTGACTTACGAGAACTATTCTTTCGGAGTCTAACTCCAGTTTTCCTGTGTTCGGTCTACCAGCAGGAGTTCTAGTTCCTTCTGAGCATGCTCCTTCTTAGGCCCCCATCTTTGCTTCTGAGCTCGATGAGGCCAAGAGCGAACTTTATTTAGAGTTTTAGAAGTCAAGCGACGATTGTGGCTCCTGTTCTAATCAGTTTTCAACCATGTTCCATAAAGCAAGAAATAATAAAAACGTTTAAGAAACATTCAAACAATGGAATGAAAGATTCGGCCACGACGAATGGAGTTGCGGGAGCCTAATTGGTAAGGCGTCTGGAGTAAGTACTCCAGATGCCTTCAAGAAGACGCGGGTGCGAGTCCCACTCGCACCCAAAGATATCTTTCCTCTGAAAATACCTAACTATTGTTTGGAAAATGCTTTGAAAATATTTTCAAAAACCTTTTAAACAGACTGATAATAAATTCTAAAATTCAAGTATTTTCCTAAACCCCAACACCAGCAAATATTTATAGGTACCCATAAACTTTCTAGGGCGATCTATTTACCAACCTTCTAGGGCGCCGCTTATTTTAAGCCTTTCTCGCCGGCCAGTGTCCAGTGGACCGAGCAAAGTCATCCGCATATAAGTGGAAAGTCCGACAGAAAAAAAAAGAAAAATGCCGTCTGACGCTCTCCCATAGATATTGCTAACCACAACATCAAACAGATGCACAATCTGTTGTGTTTCTATAGCAAGTGAGTCACTAAATAGGTGTAGGTATTCTGTTAGACCTAATTATATATTTGTGTTCTATGTAAAAAACACGATGTTATTTGAATTCGTATATGTATAACAGAATTGGGCGGACTGCGTCTTTGACAGCCAGCCGAGTAGTTGACGCTTTTTGCCAACTAGTCTTAATAAACAAGTAGTTGACACATTTCTTGCTTTTAATCGGCTACAAAAACAGTAATAAAGTATTATTAATATTAGAGGAAAGGGATAATAATGGATAAGTCTAAGACAAACCAAAGCTTTTTGTATACTACAGCTTTGAACTGCTTAAATATGTAGGTATCAATAATACAATTAATTAATGAACCTTTGTCAAGGCGTTCTAAACTATTTCGGTTTCTACAACTTAAACACGAATAACTTACACAAAAACACGACCTGCCTTATATATTCATTCATGACTCCTCCATACATTTACTCGGCCATGCCTCTCTATTTTGCCCTCTCACAATTTCATTAAACAACAACGCATTTACCTTATTGACCCAATTTCCATGTAATCACTTAATGCAGCAATGTGTCATCCGACATCGTCTTATGATTGATGCCTGCCAGTTGTCAGCCATACCCGTCCAAGCCATATTATGGAGACTCCAATTATACCCATATAAGAAGCAGGGGGTCTATAACGGCCTCTTCAAGCAATATTCCTGGTTTACTTCGTGAATTTCCAACAACGTAACTAGCAATGGGCATGCGGACGGTGAGTGATGGGTGACTCGTCGTCCGATCTGGACGACGAGTCCATGCCATGCCCGATCATAAAGAGCTGTCAGCAATCTGACGGAGCCCCCATATAGGGCCAAAAGTCTGCCGGGGTCGCGGGACTGTCTAAACAGGTAAACGTGACCCTGGAACGTAAAGGGCTATAGAAGAAACACGTTGGATTTTAGTCAGTAAGAGTCTGACTGTCCCTTAAGCTCCAACCATAGAAAATTCGTTTGAAATTCTTCAAATATAATTTGCAAAATGGTTACACGCACAAGCGGAATTACATGTCATAGTTATCTGGACATAGACTTATAGCATGGACTGATCATTAGCTGGTTAAAATTGCCATACTATCTAGAAATAGCGAAAAATAATTGTAAGACCATCTATCTCTTTCTTGTACCACATAAATAATGTGTTTGGTTACGTAAAGGAATTAAACAAGTTGACATTTGGCTAGACAGGTTCTGACCATGCTATTAATCTATGTTCAGTATGACATGCAATTCTGCTTGCGCCATTATAAGAGTATCAGAAGAAATACCAATGACGTTGCTGGAAATTCGCAAAGTGAATCTTTAGGAATATTGCTTAGTAGCCGTTTTAGACCCTCTGAAACCAGTTGGAAATCAATATGGCTGCCTATTTAACATCTGGGTGAAACGGGCTTTTAAAAGTACGAGGGAAATGTGGCCCTTTTTTGCTGTAATTTGTAATTATTTTTGATTTATATGGCGCTTCTGAGTGAGATTGGGTCAAATTGATAATAATTATTGAATTTTTTTGAAAATGTATGGTGTCTGTTTATATCGGACAAAGGAATGATGGTATCCATTATAAATGGAAAATCCATAATAAACTCATTATTTGTTTCAAACTAATCAATTGCAAGATCTACGCAGTGGAATATCTAGGTACTTACTAATAGAATACAATGTACAGACTACGCCAGCACATCAAGCCACCACAATCTGTCGTAGTTTCTGCAATAGATTTTCAACTTCATCACAAAACAAGAAGGTTCGCGTTTTATTGGCAAAATTTGACTGTTTCGTGCAGCTTGATGTTCAAATTGAAACTAGCAAAGGATTGCCAGTGAACAATGAAACTATCTGTGTACCAAACATCAAAATCTGTTCATCTGTGTCAATTGTTCAATAGTTTTTGCGTGAAAGAGTAACAAACTCACAAACTTCCATGCTTATAATAGTAGTAGTATATTATAGGATTTAATTTCTATTAATTTGAATTATTCTATATCTAATTATGTAAACTTTTTCAGTAGGTGAAAAAGCAAATAAGCAAAGCTGTAACAAAATACTTTGCTTTTTCAATAGTACATACGTTATTCGCTACCAAATCGACCTTGACCTTTCTCTACAAATAAAACCCAGGATTTGTGGTTTATTCCGACTATAAATAGAGAAATCGACCCTTTAGCCACTTTAGTATTGTCTGGAATTGGTGTAGGCGTTTCTACTGAACTAGGGTCTCAGCAATCGTAAATATATTTCTCGGTAACTTTGAAAGAGGTTGGTCTTTTGTTCGGTGAGAACTTATTCCTAGACTTTCAAGACCGGAGCCTTTTTTGTGGGGCCTAAAGTTTTAGCCCGGCTATAGATCAAGTCAAACTGGATTATTCAGGAGAAGGATGGTAGGTATGGACTTTAAATTACCTGGATTTACTTTGAGTTCCCTGTAGTACGACTTAAAAGAAAAGGGTTCAGCTTTGAGCTTTATGAAGGAATCTCTAATGGTCAAAATGGCTTGGCAAGTACGTGCCTTTTAGTGCTCGTCAAGTACCTAATATTGATCGTATGGTACTTGATGGCATTGACAAGCACAAACGTGCTTGAATTTGCTTGACAAAAATTCATATTTTTAAATATCATGTGTGTCATGCTATCACAAAAATGAATGCGTCACACCTTGTCAAGAGTCAAGTAATTTTTAGTTTCGAGATCTTAAAAATAACTTAGGTTACATACTTACATGAAAAAATCATTACATTGTAGGTATTAGTTCCCGTAAAACACTTAAAGAGATGAAATATTCATAAACTAATTTTCTAAGAGATATTTCACTCAATAAAGTTTCAATTACTCGACAGTATTCATACCTATTACAAATTAATCAATCGCGACGTTGTATCGAACTCAGGTTTACAACTCTCCTAGATTGGCCATAATAATTATAACTATGATAAGTTAGAACTGGGATTCCCAACCTTTGGGGCATTTGGGTGCGTAGTTTGGCCCAAGGGGCGCAGACGCTCCAGATTTAAAATGTGTACACGGAAAAAGAATAACCACCGTATTTGGCCGTACTTCCTAGTTGAAGTTTGAACAACGTCAATTGAATAAAAAATGAAAAAGCGGCTCTAGTCTACGAAAGAGGAATTAATTTATTATCCATCACATTTTCAACGTTAAAGTTTCAGTTTACTTTACGTCATAGAAAGGTGAAAACTCTTGCTAGGGCCGTGGAGCGCCATTTTTCGCAAAATGCTCTCTTTATGTAATATAATTTTGTAAACGCTTTCACGAAATAGGAAAAAATCCAAATGTGGGGCAACCATTTTTGTTATAAATGAACTAGACAAGGGAAGCGTGATACTATAGCAGAAACTTGAATAAAAGGTTGGTAATCACTGTGTCAGTCTATAGTAAAATAATAAATACGAAAGTCAGATTGGTAATTAAAGTATGAATGGCTGAACTTTTATGGAG
Organism: Agrotis exclamationis; assembly: GCA_950005045.1. NCBI lineage: Eukaryota > Metazoa > Arthropoda > Insecta > Lepidoptera > Noctuidae > Agrotis > Agrotis exclamationis. The sequence continues at coordinate 18,998,138 of OX465427.1, read as the reverse complement.
AAAGCTGAATAATCCGAAAAAGTATAAGATGTGCGCTATTAAGTTGATTGCCTTCGAGAATTAAAAAGACGCGCATAACTAAGGTAAATATCACAATTTTGTGTCGACTCATCTAGTAAAAGTAGAGGCTAATAGTCCATAATTTCATTGAAGAAAGAAACATTTCCTGATTTGGATTTTAAAATTGGCTATAATAACGACTAACCAAATATAGTAAAGAACTTATGTATAGGTTGTCTGCGTTTTAGAGTGAATTTCACCAATTTAGGTTTGCTAGAACGCTTTCAGTTTTTTTGTTGATATTTCTCATAAGGTTACAAAAAAATACTGTCTCGTAGAAGTGACTTCTGGATTAATGTAATAGTCAGATAATAGTTTCTCTTTTTTATACTGTACTTTAGTGTTTTCTATTTTTTTAAGAATATGATAACTGGACTGCAATGAACATAGTATTCCATCCGCATATTTTTGTTAAAAGAGGTACAAAGTTTTTTCTTTACATAATTGTTTACAAACAATCATAAACTTAAAAAAATATGAGTAGGTTACACATTAACTGGGGTAGGTTAATGTGTAACCTATTCATATTTGTTTAAGTAATCTATTAAACTTCAATAAATTTTCAACTTTATCACAAAAGCAGAAAGTTCAATCTTCAAGGGAAAATTTGACAGATTGGAGTGGATTAATTTTGGCGTTTGTACTTCAGCCAGTACTAAACCACAAGTCTAGGTTATCCAGGCTCTCATACAATATTCATAGTCCCGTCTCACTTTCCCTTACACTTATATTTTCGCCTAAGCCAGGCACTGCTCGTGAATTTTCTAGCCAATAGAATTGCACGCTCATAATTTTAAGATATTTTTACTGCTCAGCCACGATTCTGTTTTCCCGTAATCTAGTAAATAAAAGAAAAAAAAAATGGTTTCACGTGATTGTGGAGGTATGTGAATCGATCGTGAGTGAATCTGAGATGTTCTTGAAAGGAAGTTGACGTTTCACTATTTTTACTGTGATGAAGTTGGAGGTGAATTGATTGCTCGGCCGGGCTATGAATATGGGTCGTCGAGGTTTGGGAAAAGTTGGGATTTGTTGTCATCACTGTTATCCACCTTTTTTTTCTTCGCAGTAAAATTGTCAAATAAATGAGTCCTCCCATCCAGGGCAGCGCAGGAAGGACTGTTAGATTTGTACCCACGGTTTGGACAGTTTCACGGGCATTTGACCCTCTTTGAGATCGCCGTCAGATTGCTTACAGCTCTTTGAGGCGCGCGTAGAACACGACGCGTCGCTCCGCCAGACCCGGGCATGGTCCCTGATCGGCCAGCGAGCTGCGTGCGTGACTGTGCTTAAGGGTCGTCAAAGTTTGGGAAAAGTTGGGTTCTATAGAACGTCGTTGTTATAGACATTGAAACAAACATTTTGATCAATCGATTTAACTTCACACCACTGTAGTTATTTTATGCGAAAAGTGACAATACTGAAAAAATACACATAACACGTTTCCTTGGCAGACAACTTAATTCACGATCACTGAATTCGTGACCATCTTTTTAAAAGACGAAAAAATAGGAAGAGGTTCTTAATGCGACATGTATATTTTGTTTAGAGCAAATGTTGTTTGTGAAATTTGTTTTTGTTCTCGACATACCTACAGCGGATTTCTATTAATTGCAACCTTAACCAATTTTACAAAACATCAACTCATTGAGATTTTATATTATGGAATTACTTATTTACAAATTCACATAAATAATTCTCAATATTTATCACATTTTCAGGAAACATTATACCAAATCAAAAGCGAAATGAGCGAATCAGCTTAGTAATATAACACAAATTGAAAATATATTCGCTATGTACAACAAATTATCTAAATAAGCCGACAAGAAACAACTCAATATATGGATCTAATTGAGCGAGAAATTGCTTTTCGAATGTTCAGCTTGTTTTCCTGTTACTGACAGAATCCTGACAGTCGTAATAGACAATCTAAATAGGTAAAATCCATACAGTGATCACGGAGATGTATCTCTTTGGTAAATATGTTGATAATGTAGGAAGAAATATAGAGTATTGGAATGACATTATCCAATTTATCATGTCTTTATTTTTTCTTGGGAGATTTACTTGATATGAGGCGAAAGATGACTACAGGGTTATAGGAGTAGTAGTCGCGGGACTATAGAATAACCGTGGCCCCGGAACGTAAAGGGCTATTGAAAGGCACCGTGGATTTTAGTTAGTACAAGTCTGACAGTCCTTCCCGTCCTGCCGTGGGTGGGAGGACTTATTTGAAGATTTTACCGCATACCAAAAAAAATGGCAATGTCTTCGAAATTCAATTTTTTTTTCTTGGGAAAGACGTTAGAAATGGATCGTAAAATTCGACATTTGTAGGTAAGATTTCGGTGGCTCGATAGGTAATAGCGTCGGATGTACTGAACCGGATGTCGCATGCGCAAATCGCTGTCGATTTTCTCTTTCCACAGAAAATCTTTGAAAAAACCATTGTGAGATGAGAATTGACAGGCCTGTTGGTCTAGTGGTTAGTGACCCAGGACAAATGTTTGTGTGTAATTTATCTATAATATTTATGTATTTAGAAATATATAAGTATGTTTATCAGTTGTCTAGTACCCATAACACAAGCTCTGCTTAGCTTGGGATTAGATGGCGTTGTGTGATAGTTGTGGAATATTATTATTACCTATAAAAAAAAAGTATTCCTAACTCATACTTGACCAAAATGTCGCTTATCGCCATACTACGAATAATTTACCGTCGATATGCACTAGAAAGCCTGACCTTTCTATATACTGTGTTTGAACCACTAACCCCACATTAAATGGAACAATAAGCAATAAACTAACAATGTTGATTACATTACCTGTCCGCAACATTGATTATTTTATAATCCAACTATCTAATTAACAGAAGTTATTCACTTTGGCTGTAAAAGTTTAATTTACGCTCCAAACGTACATAGTACATACGAAGTTCAAATTATGTGTGGGTGTAATAAAATAAAACCTTTTAGTTTAGTTTATTCCAATGTTCTATGAATCTATATTTCACTTATCTACACTAATATTACAAAGAGGAAAACTTTGTATTTTTGCTTGTTTGTTTGTTTGTAATGGATAAACTCAAAAACTACTGGACCGTTTTCAAAAATTCTTCACCAGTTGGAAGCTGAAAAGGGGGGGGGGGCGAAGCCGCTGGGAAAAGCTAGTATTATATATTTTGATAGTTTATTTATAACTTGAAATAACAAATAGGATACTTTTTTCCTGATCTGAAAATCCCATGGTATAATTATGGAACTTCACGCGGGCAATACCAGGACACAACAGAAACCACTTGCTTGGAATCTTATTATCACGTCTATTATATCGTGATTTGTTTCTAATATCCATTTGACACTTAATAATAGAGAAAGCTATCGATTATTTTTCGATACTACAAAATTGATAGAAAGAAAGTGCACTAGTGATTGACGATTGAATAATCATCATCATCATCAGCCTATAAATGTTCCCACTGTTGGGACACAGGCCTCCTCTCTGTGAGAGGGAGTGGTCCATAATCCATCACGCGGGCCCAGTGCCCGCCTGATGATGATTATTATTTGGATTGCTATTTGCTACTGAACCAACATTCGTTATGTAGAAACGAACCACATAAGTGAGTTTACAAACCGAGTTTGGTACTTTGAGGCGTGTGTTTCCGGAGGGTTCAAAGGCAAATGTTAATAAGCAGATAACTTTGTAAGTAGGGTCGTTGGTTACTTAGTTCCAGTTCTTGAGTACATAAGAACACTTGGGCACCTTCCAGCGATGATATTTTAAGTATATAAATAAGTATGTATGTTGTCACAGAGGAGCTTGTGGCTAGAAGATCACAGCCTTTTTTTGGTTTCGTAGAATCATCTAATAAGTCTTCCCACCCTGGATAGAGCGGAACAGACTTTTTTTTTATGGGACAAACCCACCACACTATTCCCAAACCACTGCAACTCCTGAGAGCCAGAATCAACAGTGGCAACCACCAGAAAAGCGCCGAGACAATGAAGCTCGACGTGTCCCGGAGAATGAATTTACCTGTCTTGGATCCTGCACGAAATTAAACAGAAAAGAATAGAGGAGGAGTAGGAAAAATGTTTCCACTTCGGAACACAGCGGAACAGACTGTAAGACTTTTACTGACAGAATATTCAACCTGTTCCATAGATTACTTTTTGCGTTCTTGGACCACTGCGCACAGTTAGTCAGCGACCCGCGCTTTGCTGGTTCGTAGATGGCTCACTATCCGGTTTTCTTCGTGCTTCCAAAAGCGTTCGGCTGTCATTTATGGATCTTTGACAGTTGTCACAGGTACCCGAAAATCTGACAACTAGTCTTACCAAACGGGGTCATAATACCGAATAGTTACTGGGTTGAGAAGATCTGATTGGCAGGCACTCCATGTAAAAGACTCGTATTCAGCCTCATCCGGCTTTTCATCGGCATAAAAATTGGAATTAATACCACACTAGCACTAATCCTTTATGGTGGATGCATTCACAAACATGTAAACTCACATATACAAAAAGCCAAACCTAGAACAATTACTTGTAGTTCATACAGCAAATATTTTGTTCCGTGCGGGAATCGAACCAGTGACGCGCAGGCATATACCTACGAATAGATTGTCACGCCTCATAATAGCACACGGCTTCACACCTGTGCTCGTAGTAAGTATAGGCAAAGATTTACCTAAAGTATTTACCATCTACATACATACTTCGCCCGACCCAAAAATCGATCCCCGCCCCACATTCAGTCTAGCGTGTGTAGGAATGGATTGTGACATGTTTAAAAACTAAGAAAAGTTACTTGGAAAACCTGTCTGTTTAGGGTTGAATGCCAATGATATTAGACTGAAAAGAAGTTTGTTAACATATACCTTGATTTATGATGACAAGGACAAGACTAAATACGAGGTATAGGCATATTAATCGTAGTGTATTAAAAATTAAGAGGACGCTAACAAACTGCTCTCGATTTTCAAATTTTATACGATGCTAGCGGCTACTAGCAAAGTCTGAAACTTGAAAATGTAAATTGAAAATTATCTCACGAGTTCTTAATGTCGGGATAAAAGGTATCCTCTGTGTTATTCCAGACTATGACTTTCCTCTGAGCTAAATTCCGTCGCTATCTGTTCACCCTTTCCTATATGAGTAACTAACAAACATCCCTACCATCCATCTATCCATCTAAACGTCCAAACTTTTTCATTTATAATATTATTAAGCTTGCGATATATTTACAAATATTAGAGCGAACCTAACAGTCCTTTACACGAACTCTCTTAATCGTTCATAACAAGAAGTAACTTTATCAACGCCTGCCGTAATACGGCGCGTACACCTGAATTTAAAACTTTCTGCCTTATTACTTTAACCAGGCGCTCGAATAAGTTTATACGAAGTTTTGTTTAACCTTGTTATAAGTTAATTAATGACTTTAGGGAGTGTTATGAAAACATTATGTTGTGTTATTTTTAACAATTTAATTTTAAATCGATATGTTGCGTTTCATTTCGTCTTGCATTATTCTGAAATGCGATTTATTCTATGCTATTGCATGAATCTGTACGATTGCTATTTAATTGCATAAGGTATTTTTTTTAAAGGAACAACTAACAGCTACAATATACAATATAAAAAAAAAACTGAAATCTAGATACATGTGAAATAAGCAATATTGTAGCCCACAACGCTTTCACAGATTAACTGTGGGATATAATATTTAAATAAAAATTAAGTTAAACGCTAGACATGCATAATAACATTAAAAACTAAACTTACTTAACTATCATGCTCACCTTAAACTATACACAATAATATCAAGTGAGCTTCTTAAGAATAAGACCCTTGAACTTACTGGGAGAACATGCAAAAATATCTATATTATGTTCAAAGGTCCTATTGTAGGCATCTATCATTTTGCGAACAGGTGAGCGCAGTCCGGTGTTAGAGTGGCAACTTTGCAGGGCCGTCTGTAAACTGTGAGCCTGGAACACAAACGGCAACCAAAGTAAAAGGGTGGATTTCTAGTCAGTAATAGACTGACAATACCTTCCGTTTCTATGCAGGAGGCCTCTTTTGATGATTTTACCAACCCAAAAAGGTAAGGTACCAAGGTATATTAGCTCACCCTGTTCCAATCGAATAGTTGGGTACTTAAGTAGGTAATATTAAAGGTATACCTCCTAAAAATAGCGTCCAATTTCTTAGCAGAGCTATAAGCTTCATTCATTTGAAGCGCCTTCCATTTGTAAGTAGCAATCATGTAGATCTATGAGATGGATCTAATGTATGTCTTAGTACATGTTTACATAAAGCTACAAGTAAGATTACTTTCATCTACATAAAACATGAACTGAAATCTAGAAAAGCAAATAAAATGTTTGTCGTGTCGACACAAATAAGTGCACTTTTATTTCTGTTAAAAAGTAAAGAAGAGTAATTTTAATCTGCAGTAGAGAACTGCGAGCAGTGCTGGCCCTGTGGTAACGGCCCCGACTTACGAGTTGTGTAGGTCGTTGGTTCGAATCCAGCCATGATACTTTATGTAATTTATTTCATCACCACTACTCTCAAAACGGTGAAGAAAAACATCGTGAAGAAACCGGCATGTCCTGGAACCATACATTGCAAACAGACACAATTTGGCATTTATAAATTTATTATTGGTAGGGAATTGAGCCACGAGTCTAACACACCCATCAAAAAAGACCTAAAAAAGACTCAAAACTTTTGGTCAAAAAATAAAGCAAAAATAAATCAAACAAAGAACTGAATCACTAAACTATATTGCGACTGAACCAAGAAGTTCAAATACCAAGAAGTTTGAATAATAGAGAAAAATGTGTCAGCATACATACATACAAGATGAATCCGAGGCTGAAATATGTTGAGGAATAAATCTTTGTAAAATCTCATACGTTTTCTGTGAATATTGATATCGTCCATTTCCACAATGGTCCACGTTGGGCCAGCAGCCTTTGACAGGTCACACTAGCGTGTAAGGTTTGATGGTCTGATCCTGACTAAAGATTTGTATAGCCAAAACGCATCCGCATTTAAATATCCGTGTGGACTAAACGTTACGTTCTTATATGGATTATTTTTTTAAACATACAATGGGTCTGCTCTTGGCCTTTATCTAGCCCATAAACTAAAATGAAACCTAAGATGGAGTGAGCTTATCCAGAAGGAATTGGCATGTCTGCACACAGACGGAACACAGAAAGAAACAGTTTGCGCATTGGATTCCGATAGGTGGTGGATGGCCCCATTTTTTGAGCTTGGTAAAATCAAATGAGTCCTCCCGCCCTAGATGAAGTTGAAAGGACTATCAGACCGTTACTGAGTATAAAGTTCACCCTATTCCTTGAGTTGCCCATTGCGTATCAGGGACACGGTGTCTTTTCAAGACGGTATCTCGTCTTTTTCCTAAAACTTTAATTGGAAGAAAAACACGCAAATCATCATTAATTATCTGTCTAGCCCTCTTCGAACTATGTATGGTGAGGTTGTCTTTCAGTCTTACTTGATGTAAATATCAGAATATTGCATGTTTTTTCGAAGAAAAAGATACCATATTATTATCATAAAGTATTCTAATGCAGATATGGGTAAATAAACATACCATGCATGTTATTAGTCGTATAAGATGGTTTTCATACGTATTCGATCACATAAGTAACATTTTATGTAGGCGGTGTAAATAATGTATTTATTACATCCAGTCCATATTTTGTTTTTGTATAATTTACAGATCGGCGAGGTTTTGATTTACATTCCTACATTATTCAGCGTTATTTTGCTGATTTCAATTTACATATTCATCAATTCTGCTAGATCTGTCTCTGGAATACAAAATGGCGACGCGCACTACTTTTGTTTTTGTTATTGTAATTTATCTAGTACTAATAAATTGAATTTATGAACTACCAGATGTTGTCAGCGGTGTAGCGGCTTCGCCCACTACACCTCTAAAATTATCCCATGAGAATAATGAATCAGGATAAAAAATATCCTATGTGTTAATTCATGTTATAAACTATCTGTGTACTAAATATCTTGCAATTACGTTCAGTAGTTTTTGCGAGAAAAAGTAGCAAAGAAACATCCATCCATCCTTACATACTTCCACGTTTATAATATTTAAAAGCACATTATGAAGTGCTGTTCATACCCATAAGCAGGGTACTTATCACGAATTTTCACTATTTTACTTTACAGCGTCTTTCCAGAAGCCTTTACCCTTAGCACGAGTTTTCACTCTTTTACTTTACAGCGTCTTTTCAGTATTTACAGCGTTTCTTGTATGAAAAACTGGAACAGCGCCTCTGGTGTGCGATGAAGGAACTAATTTTTTCCTTGAAAATTGACAATTTGAAATTGTCAAAGTTCCAGTTTACTTTACGTCTCAAATACTGAAAACTCGTGAAAGCGACTATGTGTTCAGAGGCCTTATCATGAGTTTTCACTTATTCTGCTGTAAACTGGAACTTTGACATTGTCAATTGACAAATTTCAAGAAAAAGATTAGTTCCTTCTTCGCACACCAGAGGCGCTGTTCCATTTTTCCATACAAGAAACGCTGTAAATACTGGGAAGACGCTGTAAAGTAAACTAGTGAAAACTCGTGTTAAGGGCTCTGTATTTACAGCGTTCCTTGTATGAAAAAAATGGAACAGCGCCTCTGGTGTAGGAAGATGGAACTAATTTTTTCCTTGAAATTAAATATCAAAGTTCCAGTTTGCTTTACGTCACAATAAGTGAAAACTCATGATAAGGCCTCTGAACACATAGTCGCTTTTTCCCGACTGCTCAACTGTAACTGCTCAACTGCGAACAGTTGAGCAGTTGGGATCCCCAATGCTCAACTAATCATTTGGTAGTTTAGAATTTAGACATTTTCATTTCCCCGCTGCTCAACTAAAACAAATTTAAACATAAATGTTTTATTAAAACTTTATAAACTGTCAAAATTAAAACTGCCATACTTATAGAGGCTACACCTACTGTTGTTTATCAAATGAGTCCTCCCTCCCAGGGCAGAGCGGGAGGGACTGTCAGACTCGTACTGACTAAAATCCACGGTGTCCTTCTATAGCCCTTTACGGTCTGGGGTCACGGTAATTTGTAAGTCCCGCGACCCCGGCAGGTTTTGGCCCTCTAAAGGGGCCCCGTCATAATACTGACACTCTGTGAGGCGCGCGTGGAACACAACGCGCCGTCAACTCGGGCATGGTCCATGATCGGACGGCGTACGCCCATTACTCGCCGCCCGCATGCCCGCGCCTAGCGACGTCCGTCGAGATCGTCTAGCGACGTCCGTCGCCGTGGACGTCTATCACTGCGTCTGGGGTGAAGGGAGGACGCTGTCCTCTCCCTCACGCGGCCCGCCTCCTCCTTCGCTAGCATGACTGCTTTGCAGCAGGAGACGACCGCTTTCCATTCCGTCTCGTCCCGCAGAATGGCTTCGACCAGTGCCGGGCGCGAGAGGTCTCCGCCTATCGTCGTCGTGAGGACACGGCGGCTGCTCTGCTCAAGTGAGGCAGTCCTGCACCTTATGCTCCCAGGATTTTCCTCCTTCCTCATCAGACACAGGTACCTCCCGAAACTTCCGTGTCCGGCGAGGACCTGCGTCATGCGGTAGGTCAGGACGCCGTGACGCCTATCCAGCCACTCCTCAAAGAGAGGTTTATCCGCCGCGATTGCGGCATGCCCGTACAGTACAGCCTTGCCACCATTATTGTAAATGAAACATAACTGACCTGAAGTTTCTTCGTCCATACCTTTCTACAATTTCTTTTTGCAACAAATTGTTTAGAACCAAATTGTTATAAAAATTGAGGATTAGTGACTCGGCGACATTGATAATGACATAATTATGTTCTACATGAAGTAGTTTGATCCTTGGAAAAAGTGAGTTCTAGTTATCAATTAAAAGATGTCCCCTTGTCAAATACGAGTAGAGCAGTTTGTAGTTGAGCAGTTGGGAATGTAAACGACACAACTCAGTTGGGCAGTTAGTTGAGCAGTTTCGAGCAGTTGGGCAGTTTAGTTGAGCAGTTGGGAAAAAGCGCACATAGTTGTAAAAATTTTGTAGATTTTCGAAAATAAAGTCGATTTTAAATTTTCCACACAAACAACCAATCATCTTTTTGCAATTATGACATTTTGAAAATGAAAAAGCATTTTCAAAATGTCTGTGACTAACTTTTTAGATCTATGTATCCTGCTTATGAGTTTCATTAAAAACGGTTTAGTAATTTCAGACCTGAATAGCGAACGCAAAACTTAACCCTGTCATACTAACCCTATGACCTCTGGGTCAATATTATAAGATAATTTGAACCCTTATAATTGGAACCCTTTCTACCAAAAGTACATAGTTGCAATAGAAAGGGTCCAGCGCAAGTATCTCCGTGCTATGTACTTCAGATGCAATGGTACTAAGACGTATTTGTCATACTCCCAGCTCCTTGAGAAGTACAAGCTTATCAGCTTGGAGAACCGGCGCAAATACCTGGAGGCCAATGTGCTTTATGATATTGTCCACAACAATTTTGATGCCATTGATCTAGCGAGCAAGTTGTGCTATTCTGTTCCCCGAACGGTTCACGTGCGTCAGGTTCGTGCACGCACTTTGTTCGCGCTAAATTCTTGCCGTACGAATTCTGGCTTACGCAGCCCTATTCATAGATTGTTGGAATCCTATAATTCAAGCTTCATTGATATTGACATATTTGCATGCTCTAAAAATAAATTTAAATCTAATGTTATGGAAATATTAACTTAGTAATGGTATCCTTAAAATTATTATTTACTTTTTGTGTCATTTAAATTAATGAAATTGCTGCTGTATCTGATTTGATCTTGTAGCTATTTGTTATTTGTATCAAACTATTTTTATTTGTTTATTATTATTATTTCTAATTTTTGAGATGTTCTCTAGTGGCAACCACGGATAATATTTAAACATGTTTTATCAGCGGATAATGTTGTGGACTGCAACATTACTTCATATGTTTTGTTAACCTTTGTGATTATAAATATGTTGTAGTTGTTTATTATCCCTAAATAAATAAAAAAAAAAAAAAAAAAAAAAAAAAAAAAAAAAAAAATAAGTGATGAAATCATAAATATTGATTTGAACTTCCTTTTAGATTAAAATTTACTAAAACAGCACAAAATTAACAAGGAAAACTCTAAAATAATTCCAGTGAGTACATAAATAAATAATTTACCTCAACTTCGGCAAAATATCACATGACGATATTATCTATCTTCAATTCTCCACATTGTGTATTGTTTATTTTCAGTTTCGCTGTAATGAACGTAATTATACGTATTGATAACAGAAAAGAACCCACTTAAATTACAAAGTTGTGTTGTTGTGAATTGAAAAAAAAACAGCACTTTTAAAAGGAAACTGCGGCTCTGGACAGTTAAAGGCAATCGGAGGAACAAGGCAGAATCATGAGATGATTTTACCACCGAAAAAAAACCCTGTAAATCCTAATGGGTAATCCAGAGATTTAACTATAGCATCCTTTAGTTAAATCCCTGGATTACCCATTATGGTTTAAAGGGTTTTTTTAATGGAAAGCTATACAAGTGTAGGCCCATCGTCCTACACTTGTAATGCTTTCCATGTGGTAGGTGTGAGCCTATTGCCATCAAGCAGGCATTAGGCAGAAAAAATTTAGACTCTGGACTGTTCATGAAAAGTTCCTGATAAAACTTACGAGTATAACAGTTTTTCCAGGCCTGAGAACTTCACCCATGAATGCATCTCAGCTGTTAACTGCTGAATAAAGGCGAGAAGCCTTTAGAAACCTAAGCAAGAAGGGTTAAGTTGAATATTGGGAGAGTTGTTTGATCAGTAATCAGACTATTTGTTAAATACATTATAATAAACATTGGTTTAAAAAAAAGTACGGGATTTTAACAATATAGTGTAAATATTGATTAAACAACTGGACAACTGGTCCCAAAATTAATAAAACTACCAGTTTACTCGTACCTGTCTAGTAAAATAAAATAAAATTGATTATCATAATTATAGCATAGATACCAGATGACCAGATTTTTTTTCCATAGATGATTTATTCAAGTAAGTAAGTAATCTTTCTTCGACTCCGTGAACCACTGAATATTTAAAATGGTAATATTCGCAGAGCCTATATTTATAGCAGGTGACATTTTCCTCCCATTTCTCGTTATAAAATCGTTTGATATATTATTCAAACGAGATCACTGGGCTGAAATTAAAAGGAAATCTCATAAGAAAAATTCGGAATGATTCAAAGATGTTTGAAATCTCGAAGCCCAAGTTACGTTATGCTATTCCAAGTTGATGTTCTAGAGTCAATGTACTAGTTTAAAGCAACAGAAAACGAATATTTCATTGATGAATTATATCCGACACCTTGTGGGTAATACCGTGACGTATTTAGGCCAACTTTGGCAAGTCAATACCTCAATAGTCACCCAATATAATACTCAGCTAACCTTTGCCTGAGCCCTCGACATATATTTTGAGCATAAGAAAACAATGACGTGAAATCGTCAGATCTGAACCAAGGTCATTACGCTTAATAATGCAGAGAGGAAATTAATCACCTGTTTATTAAATGTTGCCATTTTTTACTTTTAATTAACCTTTTCACTTTATGCTTCGAACAGATTAATCGGCCGACGAGACTTTGCAACTGACAGCTTAAAAATGATCGCCGGATTATAGACTGAAATTTAACAGCGGTGATACGGAGTCACAAGTTTATTATTAAACGTTACCTCTAATGAGATAACACTGGAGAATTTACAAGAATTTGTCTAGAAAACGCATTGCCCATAGCGGTCCGGTGGTTGCGCAAACCAACGCCCCACTGACGCCACCAATGAACTGGAAAGCAAGGTCTTCGACCACACCACATTGTTTTATTTTAGCCGTGTCGTTCTAATTAGGACTAGTCGAAACAATACCACAGGAAGGAAACGACCGGACACGGGCCCCCAGACGCCCTGTGAAAACTATCACACGGCTAATACAAAAACTATTCCGTTCCACCGAATTTAACCTTAGTATAAATAACAGTGCAATACTGAAATGACATCAGTCTCTAAACGTCGGTAACGATCACATCGACAATGATGTTGACACAAGTTTTCACCCTCGCTCTGGTGGCGCTGTCTGCAGCTCAGTTTAACAAAGTAGAGCTAGCGGATGAAAAGACTCCTTACGATTATGTGAAAGCGCGGTTGGACGCTCTCGGTGCTGACCCGAAAACTGGATTGCCTCTGTCCAATAGTTACGAAGTGGAAGAAAGTGAGGATTACCCCGAGCAAATAGAAGGAGCCGCGTCTACTGTTCTGAATACTGTTTCTGGTGTTGGTGGAGTGGGTGGTATTGGTGTTGGTGGATTGGGCTTGGGCCAGGGCTTAGGCCAAGGTCTGGGCTACGGAGGCATCGGCTTAGGAGGCATCGGCCAAGGATTGGGAATTGGTCTCGGAGGAGTTGGCGGTGTTGGCCAGTTGGGCGTCGGTGGTGCTGGTGTTGGTGTTGGTGGCGTCGGCGGTGTAGGTGTCGGGGGCGTTGGCGGCGTGGGCTTCGGCAACGGAGTCGGTCTTATCCACTCCGGAATCGGAGGTCTAGGAGTCGGAGGTATCGGTCTTGGAAATGGCTTACTGTACCACCCACTCATCGGACAACAAGTTGGCGGCGGCTACGTTGACAAGAATGCATACGATGCCGCTCAGAAAAAGGGTGCAGGAGAAAATTTAGAGAAATTCGAGAAGAAAGCTGAAGAGGAAGCTAAACATGGTCAGGAAGGCTATCAACATGGCGCTGCTGCTGCTAGAGCAGAAAAGGGCGATTCAAGTTTCTACAAAGATGAAGAGGCTAAGAAAAAAGCTGCCGGTGATGAGAAATTCTACGAAGGCAATCAAAAAGTGGACAAACATGGTACGTACGCTATAAAATTTTCTCCAAACAAACCAATGCCTTACGCATAGAGCACTTTTTTCCAAACAACTCATTATTTCGTTACAATTTCACGCTCACTTGTCAATCACCAGTTTTTGTCGTCCAATTCGGCAAAACACAACAAAAAACTGAATAATAAATTAATATTTAGTAAACTAACAGTAAATAGAAACCTATTAATATTTACTTAGATGAGGTTTTTGTAGCTATTTCTAAATTTTGCAATATTTTATAGGTGCTAACGAAGAACAAGTAAAAAAGGCAAAGAGCCATAAGAAAGGTCACGTGAGCAAAGGATTCAAGAGTTCCAGTAGTAAGAATGAGGAAGAGAAATCAGAGAGCTTCTATGACGAGGCTCATGATGAAGCTGATCACAAGATTAATGGTCATAATGCTGGTTCATTCGGAGAGGCTGCACAACAAGGATTCAAGGGCGCTCATGAGGAGAAGATTCTGGATGCTAATGCTCAGGGTAAAGAAGGACATCACGTGTCGGAGCAGAAAATCGATGACTCGAAAGCAAATAAGGTAAGAGATATTTTTTTATGCAAGCTTAGAAAGACTAACAAAGCCTAACAAAGATTTGATTTTCATAATAGATTTAACAGCAGATACCGATAAACTGCTTTTCTAATAGTGAGGCTGGATTTACGTAACTCTAATAGCGTATAAACTGTTAATTATATCACACATTAGGTACCTAACTAACTAATATAATTATCGGACTTAAGTAACTCCTTAACTAAATCACTAATATTTCAGGCTACTTTTTTTTTTTTTTTTTATGTGTAATGGGTTTGCTCTTGACCTTAGTCTAGGACAAGAGTGACTAAGACAAGGTCGACGATGGAGCGAGCTTACCCAGAAGAAGCCTGTTTACTCTAACTTTGAAGAGATTAGGGTTGTATGCGTTTGGAAACACAGACGCAGGCAGAGAGTTCCACTCCTTCGCTGTCCGCATTATAAAAGACGTTTGGAAACGCTTAGTGCGAATTGATGGTATGGCAATAAGGTAAGGATGGTAATTTGCCGTGCGTCTAGATGTGCGATGATAGAAAGGGGCTGGTGGGATGAGGTCGTGGAGTTCTTGGGCACACTCTCCGAAGTACAATCTGTAAAAGACCGACAGGCAGGCAACTTTGCGGCGATGAGTCAAGCTATGGAGCTTGGCATTCACCAATTTTTCGTCGCCAACGAGCCTTTTAGCTCTGCGTTCCACTGAGTCAAGAGCGGCAAGTTGATATTTAGCTGAGCCATCCCAAAGGTGGCTACAATACTCCATGCAGGATCGGACTTGTGCTTTGTAAAGAGTTAAAAGCTGTCCAGGCGTGAAGTACCGCTTCACTCTATTTAGGATGCCCAGCTTTTTGGCCGCAAGTTGGGCTTTAAACTCAATGGTGGCGCCAAAGTTAAGACTAGAAGCCAACTCCATGCCTAGGAGCTCGAGTCGGTCATTCACAGGTACAGATGTACCCCGAAAAGTAGGAGTTTGTTCATAAATGGAAGCATCCATTAGGGACACCCGATAAGGTGTTGTAACAAAGTTTTCGTATAACGTATTACACCTGTATTTCGGTCTTATCAGCTTCATTATTTATGGGTCGGTATATTTAGAACTGCTTTGCTATTCTATAAAAGACATATCTGAGCTGTGCACTACGATGAACTCGTCGTCGATTCAGAGGCGATATACTCGTAGCATCGCTGTCAATAGCATAGTGAATTCCAAACTATGGTTTCGACTACAACCTCAGACAATAAGTACTACCGCGCCGGTCCTCGATTTTCGGAGAAAATGTTCCACTTTTTGAAACATTTTCAACCCCTACTCCTTGCAAAGTTAATAGAGATTACCTAAGTGACAGCGGTATCGTCAAAACTACTTAAGAAATTCCAAGCTCAAGTAACTTTAAGTATCAGTTAAACAATGTTCATAAACTCCGAGCAGAAAATTAAACACACAATTTATTCTTAATTCTATGGGAAAATTTATGAGGATGGATGGATCGATGTTTGTTCCTTTTTCACGCATCAATTACTCAACGGGTGTGGATAAAATTTGGCACGCAGCTAGTTATAATCTTGATTAATACATAGGGAACCTTTCATCCCGATAATTTTGTAGTTACTCACAGGCAAAGTCGCTTACAACACCTAGTTTACAATATAGAACAAGTGCCAACTTTTACGGGCACATAAAATGTTACTTTAGTTTTATACATTGTTTAAATTGAAAACAGTTGCCTCTGAGCTCGTTAAAACAGAAATGTCTGCGGGTAAAAGCCATTGAATAAAACCACCAGATGTTTCAGCGACTTTTTAGGGCTCTTCTGCAAAATGATAGAAATAAAATTGTACTAAATTGTTTCGCGAACCTTACTTAAGATTAGAAAAATGGTTCGTCCTGGAAATATAAAATATCCACGCTTTTCTTTTTGATAATCACTTTAGTAATGATTACGTTTTATCGCCGTTCGTTTTTGTGATAAGTTTCTTTTCTTTTTTTGCTTGAGTTTTGTGTTTTATGTGCATCCCCCTACCAGACTAGTCCAGCTCTATATAATACCACATTTCTAACATGATATGACTTCTATTTTTGTCCATGCTTCTTTAGTCTGAACATAAGGCACCGAGATCATTTCCCCGGTCTGCTAAATTGTTATTGGGTTTTTTGATCAGATTTTAAGCAGTAGACTGGCGTCTGGATTTTTGCCCGGTTGCTGGTAAAAGCCTCTTCCCCTATTACATGGAATTTACTCATATCTGGCGACAATTGAGTGTACTACTTTAGGTACACACTGTTACACATCAAGCTATACAAAACCAGTTTGTGTTGACCTCGCATTATTGATCCTTCCACACATTCGCGGGCGTCTAAAGGAGGAGAATCATACATTTTATTTATTACGACTTTAGGATCTTCTTAACGTTTCATAAAACGACAAACAACAACATACTACTTAACTCTTATCTTCTATCCCTTTCTAAATTTTACTACGCTAACATTCCTCCTCCGTTCTCAGGGCGAGTACCTACAGAAAGGCTACAAGGGTGGTGCCGAAGTTCTGGAGAAGTTCAACAACCTCGGAGCTCACTCAGTACATGGACATCAAGAGGCGACCGGAGGCTATCAGCAGAACAAAGGCATACTGCCCATTCACCGTTAAGTTTGGGTCTTTTTGATAAACGGCGATATTAAATAAATTTTTGAAGCTTGGTAATTGGTGCTTTATTTAAACTTGAACAGGTGCCCTACCATGACGTCGAAAGACCGTGACAGGAGACAGCGACAGGCGACCGCGACAGGAGACAGCGACCTGCGACCGCGACAGGAGACCGCGACAGTACTTAACATTAGGCAATGTATGAGCGGCAGTTCGCGAGCGAGACAGCGACAGGAGACAGATACGGTAGCAATCTTCGGTCGCGGTCTCCTGTCTCGGTCTCGCGCGCGAACCGGCCGACCTAAGGCTGCGTTTCCACCAGAGAAGTGCGAGGATGTGTAGCGAGGAATGTGTTTTTAAAGAACCAATAGAATCGCTTCATTTACCTTGCCTCGGTCAGACAGCTCTGGTGGAAACGGCTCACTGGAGCTAGATTTTTGTACATACAAAACAAGTGAAGGATGTGTACGAGGAATGTGTACGAGGAATGTGTGCGAGGTATGTGTTGCGAGGGATGTGTACGAGGGATGTGTTGCGAGGAATCTGTATTGAGAAGGATGTGTTACGAGGTTTGCGCATACTGTACCAGCCAGTCCATAGACGGAGTTTGTCACCGCAACCCCATCGACACATTTCACAGCTTCGCAACGCATCCTCGCACCACACATTAATGCGCATTTTCACAGCTCCGCTACACATCCTAGTAGGCACATTTTCATCGCACAGCTTTGGTGGAAACGCACACACATTTTCACAGCACTGCTAGACATCCTCGCACAACACATTTCCATCGCACATCTCTGGTGGAAACGCAGCCTAAAGCGTGAATGGTTCCGCTCAAGGAACGAGATGGCGCTAGACGACTTGTATAGCTCTGTCTCTTTCCTACAGTGAAACTATTGGTAGACCCCCAGTACCTACCAAACGGTACCTAATAAAAAAACCCGGTTTTTTAAACAAGTATTAAAATAAAGTTTTGATGATCGATCACACACACATAGAAAGAAGCAAAAGTATAAAGACATTATTATAACTAGCTTTGGTCCGCGACTCCGCTCGCAGAGAATTCGTAACAAACAGGCAGACATAATCACTTTGACTGTCTAGATACTGTTTTTCCTTCTCAATTCATAGAGACTTTAGGTTTAGCAGGCTTTTGTAAATTTGTAAATACAGGATGATAATGTTACCGAAACTCAAAATAATTTTTAATTAAATCTTGGAAACTTGTGAAGTCAATCCCAACCAATATCCCAACATAATGTTTAGTGAACCAAAGACATTAAAAATATACGAGCAATCTCTTTGTAGTGAAAGAAATCCCATTTGTAACTCAGTAATAGAGTAAATGAATCTTTTCTAACTCAATATAGGTTTTGGACTAAATGCCTTTTTGTCTCAATTCAATAATTATGTTTCGTAAACTTTTCTTTTGAAGTCCTTTACTTCTTTTTCTCATATCTACTCAAGTATCTGATATTTTTGAACGCTCATTTATTGTGAAAATATTTTATAGAAATCCATTTTAAAAACTCTTCGAGTATCCAAAGCCATCAGGTACTTGAAGGTGTAAAGATAATAAATTAAAAGAGACCTTTATTTAGAGACTTTTATTGCCTTTTCAAAGAACTCAAAGACAATTAGGATATTTACAGCCAAGGTGTACTGTGTAGGTTCCAATAACGTCCAATAGCATATTTAGACTACAGGCCCATGTCCAAAATGGATGGGTCATATGAACCACCAGGTGACGTATATAGGATGATATAAGAGCATAAAATAATAAGATTCAGCACTATGCCGTCACTTGTAAGCTGTCCAACTGAGTGCTGGTGAGAATTCAAAAGTGCAGGTAGAGTGAGTACATGACCAAATCATTATATTTTTGTACGGCATTTTTACCGTCCATAGATCCATGAAAAATAACAAGAAAGCGCGCAGTGCCGTAAAAAAATGGTGCGCCACAAAGTCGGTAATTTTTTTGATTTTCTAACAATTTCCAGGATTTTGGTCATTTCATTCTGTAATTATCGGCCTCGACTTACGAGTTGTAGTTCGTGGGTTCGAACCCCGTCAGGAGCATTACTTTGTGTAATTTATTTCAGCACCACTGTTCTCAAAACGGTGAAGGAAAACATCGTGAGGAAACCGCATGTCCTTGAACCAAAAATCCGAAGACATGTGACATCTACCAATCCGCACTGGGCCCCCGTGGTAGATTACGGCCCACTCCCTCTCACTGAGAGGAGGCCTGTGTCCCAGCAGTGGGAACATTATAGGCTGATGATGATTCTGTACGGCATCAGTTTCATACTGTTTGAATACAGTTTCTTATCCATTATTCCGCAACGCCGTACAAAAATTTTGCGACGAGGGGAAAAACTCGAGGGTTGCAACCCCGGTTCCCGATCACGGAAAAAGAGGAAATTGGACAGCTTAAAAGTGACGGCATAGTGCTGAATCCTATTATTTTATGCTCTTATATCGTCCTATATACGTCACCTGGTGGTTCACATGACCTATCCATTTTGGACATGGGCCTGTAGTCTAATTGGGTCATGCTAAAAAGCTATTGGATTGTTTTAATTCTAGAATGCAACGCCGTCAGTTTCTTGGGCGCATTACCAACTGACTGCGTTGAGGAGCAATTTTTCGATGCCTTTTGATGTTGTGAGTTTAGTTTTATTATATTTTATTATTCGAAATGTCTATTGTTACTTACCTTTGTTTTAAATCAAATATAATTTTACTCGAGTCTAATATGATGAATTCCAGAATGGACAAGAAAAAACGTAGCTGTCTAGTAAGATAATCGGATCTCTGACCTATTACTAAATGGCGTCCGGTACGTTGAAATGCAACGAAACCATAATAGTTTAAAAATTAACTTTGCTGATTCTGCTATAATTATTTAATTTAGTTTTGCTTGTTATACGTAGTGGGGACAATCGGGAAAAATATTCCCATTTGTCACTAGTGGTCACCAGTGGTGAAAAATGGGAATAGGCTGTGGTAACTGAAGACGCGTAATAAGGACAATGTACCTAATAAGAAAAGCTTTAAGCATTAGTGTGTATGGCTAATAGAGAAGAGACTGTCTATGTTGACTGTCTCGCTTGTCTAGTGGTCGCAAGAGCAACTTCTGTACAAAACGGTCAAGGGTTCGATTATCACGATTATTAAAGAATTATCCATTAGAAACTTCTCAGTAGCACGAAGCTTGATGGCCTAGTAGTGTCACAGTGGGAACAAGATGGCGCTAGACGACTTGTATAGCTCTGTCTCTTTCGCATAGTGGAACTACTCTCGTTTTAAACTAGGCTTGTTCCAGCGAGTAAAAGTGACAGAGCTATACAAGTCGTCTAGCGCCATCTCGTTCACTCACTGCAATAAGCCTGGTTTTAAGACGTTGTAATACTCCCCCTGGGCATGTGACATGTGTGTTTAGGTTGGTAGTTCACTAGATGTTTCAATGGTAAATAAAAAAAATCATTCAGTAGCTACAAAATACTAGGCTTACAATAAAAATCCAATAAACAATTAAATTATTTTATTAGTTCAAATAAACATGCAAATTATTGTTTAATGTTCTATCTAACATGCTTAAAATGCTAACTATACGCTTAGGGTCAGTTCAGACCGAGACGCGAAGCGACGCGACGATGCGCGCACACTTTTAAGAGCCATTCAAAATACGACTTTATTTTCTACACCAAAAGATACATATTTCGTTGTGAGAATTTAGAATACGTTGAGATGCGTCGCGATGCGCCGCGCGACGCCTCGCGGCGCAGCGCGACGCATCTCAAAGCAGCGGTGCTGCGCTGCGCCTCTCAAGGTATCACGACGCAGCGCGGCGCAGTGCGGCGCAGCTTGACGTCGCTCGCGCCCGCTCCACGATGCGAGGTGAAGACCGGGAGCTAGAGGTGACTGAGTATGCATAATTGTGAGTAACGAATTTCGCCAACCGATTTAAGTTAAGAAAAGATCAAAGAATAACAATGAGAACTTGCCGGTCAATTTTTTGGTTCATTTTTTTTCGCCCTCTTCTCTTAATCGTAAACGGAATGTATTGAGTACATGATTTAAAATCATTTTAATGATTATTTCCGTAATAATTTATAGAAAAATCAGATCACAGCTTTTTGTGGGACAGATAAAGCGCATAATAATATTATGTTTATGAATTCGGTCATAGTTGCCGTCACTCGGATTTTGCATACTCAACTACCTCTGGCCCCTGGACTATGTAGCTGAGGCCGCCATTTGCAAATGGGACTGCGGGAGGACGCGGGGCGGGGCGGCAACACGTGGAAAATCTAGACACGCTCTGCTGCACCGCGCGGCGTCTGGATGCGCCTCGCGACGTTGCGATGAATCTCGCGGCGCAGCGAGGCGCATCGCGGCGCCGCGAGACATAGCGCGACGCAGCGTGAAATGACAGGCCTCTTCACGCATCGTCGCGTCGCTTCGCGTCTCGGTCTGAACTGACCCTTAAATTAAATTAAAATGCTAACTGCACTTTGTATGTTAAGTAGTAATATTTCGATTTTATGCCAATGCTTTCGGTCAAATTGCTATCTTTATTTTAAGAAGATCGCAATTTAGAATAAAGAAATATAATATAAGAAATTTAAAAAATTAGATGAAAAGTAGTACTTAATTGACTACAGGCACCAAAAACAGTCCTATCACATTTTTTTTGATACTGACAGCTGCAACCCAACAGCGACGACAGAAAAGGTCACTGATTTTGACAGTACTTACTAAAAAGTCAGAGGTAAAATAACTGCGAAAAAAACACTGCGCGAATAGCTTAATGTTCCATTTTGAAAAAGAGTTTACATTTCTCGTAGTGACAAAATAAAATGATGAAATAAAAAAGAACATTTTGAATTATACATGTGTTCCATAGACACTAAATAGAATGAAACCTCATTTTTCTTAAAAAAAAAAACAGTAAGCTCTAATTGAACCTCATAATCTTCATCCTTTTATTGAATGGACATTTTCCGGAGCCATTGCAATAAACACCCGGTGATCGCAAAGGACTGTTTGACATATAGCCCGATTCACTACCGCTACTGAAAGACCTAGAAAATAAATCACCCGATAAAGTTTTTTTACGAAATAGTAATTAAAATTGTTAAATTGATTTGTTATGATCATTCGGCAGAGACAATTGTACGTTTAGAAAAAGTTGATTTGCTTTATTGACCGTGAAGGTTTTTAATGACAAATGAGTCTAAATAATAAAACCAAATCATTCACTCATTGAATTGGCACTAAAATAATATTCAAATGGTATTTATATAACACACAAGAATAAAATAATTTAAAATTATGTCAACGAGATATAATTTTAAATCTACATAATTTCAGATTTGGAACGCCCAATTTCACCCAATCAGCGCGATGATCGGAATTCAATTTGAGGCCAATATAGGTAACGTTATAAGGGTTCGAACACAACATTTTTTGGGAATAATAAATACTTTTAACTTAAAGTACCTACCTCCGACAAAACAATGTAAACAAATCTTTCTGAACAAGGGTTAGGTACACAATATTGTATAACAAAAACCCGACACAGGCTTGGATGAGAGGTATTATTTAGGGAGCAAAATAATCTATACTAATATTATAAAGCTGAAGAGTTTGTTTGTTTGTTTGTTTATTTGTTTGTTTGAACGCGCTAATCTCAGGAACTATTGGTTCGAATTGAAAAATTCTTTTTGTGTTGAATAGACCATTTATCGAGGAAGGCTATAGGCTATATAACATCACGCTATCACCTATAGGAGCGGAGCAGTAAAGAGAAATGTTTCAAAATCGGGAAAATGGATTCCATTTCGAGAGCTTCCGTTGCGTGCGCTGCGTAAACGGTTAAAAATGCGCAAAAATAATGTACTACGGAATTATTCCTGATAAAAAGTTCTAAAATAAAGTCCGGAGCATACATTTATCTTTTAAGGTTAAGTCATTATAACCTTTTTTATGGAAATCAAATTTGATTTTAAAGTAATGCATTACTTGCGAAGGTATTTTCATTAACACAATATTAATCCTAATGACCTAATAATAACCTAATATTATAGGATGGAATAGGATGGAATAGGATGGGACGGGATAGGATGGGATAGGATGGGATAGGATGGGATAGGATGGGATAGGATGGGATAGGATGGGATAGGATGGGATAGGATGGGATAGGATGGGATAGGATGGGATAGGATGGGATAGGATGGGATAGGATGGGATAGGATGGGATAGGATGGGATAGGATGGGATAGGATGGGATAGGATGGGATAGGATGGGATAGGATGGGATAGGATGGGATAGGATGGGATAGGATGGGATAGGATGGGATAGGATGGGATAGGATGGGATAGGATGGGATAGGATGGGATAGGATGGGATAGGATGGGATAGGATGGGATAGGATGGGATAGGATGGGATAGGATGGGATAGGATGGGATAGGATGGGATAGGATGGGATAGGATGGGATAGGATGGGATAGGATGGGATAGGATGGGATAGGATGGGATAGGATGGGATAGGATGGGATAGGATGGGATAGGATGGGATACGATGGGATACGATGGGATACGATGGGACACGATGGGATACGATGGGTCACGCATAGGTACGACCTGCTTCCTTGAAAGAATGACTTTCGCCCATGTCTGCTTACGTCCTGGGGCTGCCAGCGCCGGTAAAGGCAGGAATGGGCAGGCTCCGGAGTCCGCCTATACTACTCAGGTCCCAGAGGCGTTTAAACGTAGATTTTTCTCTTGCACGAGCATGCGGGCGGCGAGTATGCCTGGGTCGACGGCGCGTTGTGTTCAACACGCGCCTAAATGTGTCATCACAATGACGGGCCCCCCCTTAGAAGGCCAAAGCCTGCCGGGGTCGCGGAACTATCGAATTACCTTGACCCCGGAACGTAAAGGCCTATTATAGGATTTATAGGACACCGAGGACTTTAATCAGTACAAGTCTGACAGTCCCTCTTACCCTGCCCTGGGTAGGAGGACTCATTTGATGATTTACGTACGCATATTTATGTATGCTCCAGAATGATGGTTTACAGCTAATGTTGTTAATAAAGAAGCACTAAAAAAATACATTGTTGAGTTCCGACCTCCACGCGAACGAAGTCGCGGGCACAGCTAGTCTACAATATGACACAAAACATTATCATAAACCACACGTCTTTTCCCAAACAATTTCATCCCCATATCCCAAGTCTTGACATAAAATAATGTAATATTCGTGTCATATACAAACGCGCTGTCACACAATGTAACACAGGCCTAAAGAAAATAGGCTGAATAATTCGGTTTTCCAATGCCGCCAGTGGTAATAAAAAATAAATGTGTATTTTTTTATGGAAATTCGCACTGGCATACGCGAGCGAATTTTCGGATGCGTTCAGAATACCATTAGAGATTCTTTAAAAAGTTGGAGTACCCAGCGGACTCGGGAGTTTGCGGAGAGAAGACAGTCGATGAAATCTTATTGGACGTATTCGAACGCTGAAAAAGAAAATATAAGTTTTTAGGAAAATATAATTATAATCGTTTTTGGTCCTGGGACTAACGAATTATACCGTGACCCCGGAACGTAAAGGGCTATTGAAGACGTGGATTTTAGTCAGTACAAGTCTGACAGTCCTACCCGTCATGCCCTGGGTGGGGAGGACTCATTTAATGATCTTAACAAAAATTTCAAAAAAATTGTTGCTCGTTTGGAATTCAGCTCGCAGTTGATGTTTATGCAAGAAATATCGTCGTGGCAACAACAATAAAATGAAAAAGGCGCTTTGTAGTTTCGTGCAGGTTCACATAAAGCGCTTTTGATCGCCGAGTCGGATGAATTCAAGAGCTGCAAATATCTACTTCATATCCCAACTTCCCAAGGCACTATTATTATTTTGAACATTGCAAATAGATTGATATGTAACTTGGTTATGAAATTAATTATGAAAATGAAAATTTATTCTAAAAGTCGGTATTAGAAACATTTAGATAAATAACTATTGGGGAACTGTTTTTATTCAAAGTTCTTATGCCTTTCCTTACTCACTGTCAGTTAATAAATAACTCACGTTGACATAACTTTTGATATAGTCATCATGAATTTACCTGAATGTTGAAACAGCCTTTAAACCCTTCGCTAAGACAATTTTCAACCATAGACCCAAACCCAAAATTATAGAAAAACTTTTAAAAAAAAGCTGATCCATACATTGTTGGGCACAAAACTCAACAAAAGTGTGGAACAAAAGAATTAAGTTTTCGTGTTATTGCCTTGTAAATTGTAATTTTTCCTTACGAATGAGATTTGGTTGCTTCTTACGAAAAAGAATAGACAAAACCTGGAGGTGTTAGGCGCAGGCCAGACAGAAGAGACGTATGACGAGGACGCGTCGCGGACAGGCGCAGATGTATGAGCGTTGAGCCCTCTTCTGTATGTTTTGCGTCGCGACGCTTCTATACATTTTGTAAGAAATGTACGCTGAAGAGACAAAATGTCTTCGCCCCGTCTGCGTCTCACGTCTTTTCTGTGTGGCCAATGCCTTAGACGGCAGCTTCACTAGGCCGCGACGCGATCTCTGATCTCTCTCTCGCGATCGCGATTATCTGCGACTCATGAGTGATTAAAACAAAAAAATGAATGCTCACATAAATGGCTACAGCGTACATCAGCGATACCACGTGCATTGCAAATCGCTGCCTAATACATGTAACCTCAGCCTTAAGCCTAATTATTGAAAAAAATATATGATAATCACCTGACTATGAGAACTCACGTTGGCAGACCTCTGCTTGCTTATCCGGGTCGGAGTCACAAGGTTAGACTGATACTGCTGGACCTAAGATAAAAAGTTATCAACAGGTATATCAGTTTTAAGTGCACGGGAGAACGGGAGTAGGTACCCTGGTAGTTATAGATAAACTGGCCATCTTGGGAAAGGGGAGTCCTAGAGAGTAAGAATATATACTGGGGTAAATGTATGTATAGGCTTATAAATGGATACGATCACAGGAAAATGAAGATAATGATTCTTAAGCCTCCCGCAGACACACGCGATTAATCGCGCTGCGACAACGAGCCAAGCCAATTTCCACTCTAAATGTACTGCGAATGGACCGCGACATGTCGCCCCGCGCGATTAATCGCGTGTGTCTGCAGGAGGCTTTAATGTTCTACGGCCAAAATATTGTGCGACTCGTCAACATAGAAAAAAATAGTTCTTTTTTTTTAGTGTAGCATTGTTATTTCTCCTGTATCGTGCTGGATGAGTTTATAAACATTCAGAAACAAGTTTGTTCAAAGTGTTTAAGCCCCTGTTCGACGTAATAATCCGACTACATTCATGCACAGCAACACAAATCTAAAAGTAATATTTTGGTTTCATGATAACCTCTTTTCTACAGGCAAAGACAACATAAGTCAAGTGTCTCGTGTCAAGTCAATGTATCTAGACTCAAAAAAAATATTTTGTTCTTATATTTAAATAACAGTGTACTTATTTGATTTGAACATTCATTTGGTAGAGAGTTCCATGAAATAAAATGGTACTATGCGATATTTATGCGGAAGGTCACATCAATCTACCTCAATCTGTCAAACTTTAATAGATTTCAACCTTTTTTTTCCTCTTTTGGCAACAGTCGGTGAAGAGAGATTTCAACCTTATCAGAATAGTGGAAGGTTTATGTTCGATTGGTAAAATTTGGAAGATTGGGGTAGGTTGACGTGTTGGCGTCTGATGTAATGCACGCTTTTCTGATAATTGCACGCTCTTAAACAAACAATAATCATGCTAAAATAACATTAACAATATACCTACCAAATAAAGATAATAAATATTTTTAAAGAATAATTTGAATATTAAAGTTAATTTTCGCCACAATAATTGGTATCAGCTTCCCCGTAAATATTCGCATAGTACCATATTTTGTATTTAGGTATTTAGGTTTAGAAACCCCTAACCTGAATATCGACCCTTGAGCCCTTTCGTTATTTCTAAATATAGATTAATGCATACCAGCATTTTCTAATTCCAGACTTGAGCTTCTTTCAGCAGAATTCCTTTAATTTTTCACTTCATTCAAGAGGAGGAATTTTAATTACAAATCGAAACGGCGGGCGAGGCTTTTAATATAACGAGGGCATTATCTTAGTGACACATTTTCCTTATTATGTTCTAATATTATGTGTGATAAGACCCGGGAAATACCTACGTGTTCTGTGAACTATTATGGTAAACAAAACAAATCGTAATTATCTGAAATCAGAGACGTGCCAGCAACTAAGTCCCTTCGTACACTAGGCGACTTAAGTCTCCGATACCTTACCTTACGACTTTGGTATCCATTGACGCGTGTATGTGTACGGATCTCTATGGATTTGTATTGCAACAGTCACCTGAATACCAAAGTCGTAACGTATCGGAGATTTGCGAATCGGAAACTTTAGAATATTATGAGCTTTATATCAATGGAAAACACATTCTGGCTAAACTCTTCAAATGATGATGAAAACCACATCCACAATACCTGACAACCTACATTAATTTAGGTACCTAGATACCTACATCCGAATGCCAAATCTAACAAATCTTCGCTTAAATGACTGTTTCCTTTCCTCATACTATGCCGTCCAGGACTTCCCAGAATCCAGTATAAATTAAATGATTGTTCTGTGTCATACAATTCATAGCGACCATTTCTGGCCATTTTGTAAATAAAAACTCAAGTTTTAATAATCCTAATAGGTGTAGAACCATTTAAGTCATCGTAATTTGAATGAAAATAATTGATATTCGATTTGATAATTGATATTCATAAGATTTCCAGTAAGTACCTAATATATAAGGAACATAATTTTCTTTTTAACGTCTAAAATTAATATTGTAACCCAAACCAATCTTGATCGGTATCATTATGACAGTCGCTTGTGTCATCTAGGCCCAGTAAAATCACCAAATGAGTTCTGTCGCCCTGGATGAAGCGGTAAAACTCAAGCGGCTTGAATATAATTTTAAGAGGATAGTACACCGGCTGCCATTTAAAAAAATAGGTATTTAGAAAAACTCGTGCTGTCGCTACCACACCTCCCCGACCCCCGATCGTGCGATAGAGAGCGTTGCAGCTCGAGACTGACTGTAAGTATTTTTTATATGAAATTTGTCTCTCGGGAGAAAACGTTTTTCACATACTAAATCACGACCAATCTCTTAGATTCTAGCGTCAATCGTTTCAGCATATTATATTCTAGGTTTGTTGCTTTTCTAAAACTTCTTTATTTTTAAAATACAAAGGTTTTACTTCAATGAAGATTTTGTCATAAAAATAGTAACTTTTAGGCGCCTGTAACTTTCAAACTATTATAAATTTTGATGAGATTGAGAAAATGAAAACCTATAAACCTAGTTTTTTACTGTGTCAGAACCATTCTAAAAATCATTGAGATAGGATAACATCTAGGGGCAGGAAAACGTTTTCTCTTTTAGTATGGACGAGCGCTCGGTAGACGATCTTGAATTTTGAGTGACATTCTGTAATCAGGGCCGTAAAGACTCAGATTAGCACGCACATCCGGCAGTTGATTGGTTACAGAAAGATTGAGATACATTATACCTTTTCATTTTAAATTAAGGTCTTTGCTGTCTCCCCAAAAATAACATTCTACAGATTAAATTCAAACTAAAAGGTAGTAAAAAATAACTTACCGAAAATGGCGTACTTTTCGCATTACGCTTATACGTAGGGGTAGTCTGCACGAAACTCGGTGATATGTTGTTCCCAGGCGATATGGGGATGTTGAACGGCGATATTTGCTCTGAAAAGGTATCCCTAGCGTACATATGCGAACAGCCTATAACCTCATATTACATCGGTATCAAAATGCGAAGTTTAATTTTGTGACGATAAAAAATTGTTTATGGTATGTTTTGGTGGTTGTATCGGGTTCCCATTGGAATATTTACTTTTGTTTTTCAACTTTTCACAGGACGATCTAAACTAGAAAAGTTTTTGAATATTTAACTTTAACTTCGTGCAATCAATATTGTTTGAATTTTGTGCTAATTAAGCAATCATTTGCGATTAGGTACTTGAGACACCTTGAGATTTATTTGTAAGATTACTTTTTGTTATTGGGTCAAGCTCAAGCTACTGTCCACACTATTCCTAAATTATTGCAACTCCCGAATGAATCAACAGTGGCGACCAGCAGAAAAGTCCAAGGCAATGAAGCTCGACAAAGTCTCGGGGAATTATCTACTATCTAATATAAATATCAACTGATTAGAAAAGAACTTGTCCGCTAAAGAGTAGAAAACATATTATTTCCTCTTGGTGATATATTTAGACCCTATCCGAAGCTACAACAGATAAATACGTTAATTAGAGGCGCTTCAACCATTAATTTCATATCCTGAGGACCCAAGCCGGACATAGGAATCCTAAGATAAAAATTCCCGTAGTTAATAACTGACATCTATCCATATGTTACATTTAACTCCTTGAAAACTGACGAATTCCCCTTGAATCTGAGGTAATGTCAGGTAAATTGGAATTTATCGAAGAATAAGTAATATTTTACTTATTCTTCGATAAATTCCAATTTAAACACGATTAAATCCGCAGGCAATATCTAGTCTACTAGAAAATCTAAAGTAAGTTATCTGTTACTCGGCTGGCTCGCCAACTGAGCTTCCAAACTCCGAATAGTTCTGTGATACTCCTTCAGTTGGCTGTGCTGCTTCTGACATAACTCAGTCATGCGTTTCAACTCCGTCCGCGCCGTATAGAATTTCTTCGTCTGAAATAATTGAGATTGGTGTCAAAATATTAGAACTAGAAATGCGTATAAACAACTCCAGTTTCTTTTTCTTTATATGGGTCGCGGCACCGTATATAAAGGTAACCATGACCCTGATCCGCATAGTGGTGGATTTTTAGTAAGCAAGAGTTTGATAGCCCCTTCCGTCCGTTCGAAAACACATTAAGTCGAAAACCGCTATATCGAATGACGTTGTCGCGACCACGCTGATTCGAAAAGCTGTTTGAATGGCACGCTAATACAAAAGTCTTGGTATCGAAATCCACTGTTGCGAATAGCATATTCCGATCTGAATTTGTGTGGGGATCGAACTCAAATCAGTTTTCCAAGCAGTTTATAAAAACCATATGTAGTAAAAACTAGTTTCAGTAAGTATTACATTTGACTTTATTTCTCTTGACTACACCATTTTACGTATAATGTATTTTTTAGATTGAAAGGCAAGCATAAAATCATCATCTACAGAATTTAATTAAGTAGACAGTTCAAAGCAAGAAAATTACTCACTGATTGCAATAAATAAGATAACAACCGCCGCCTGTGTTGCCTCTGAAATTGTAACACCTCACAGGACTTTTTAATTAATTCCTCTGGATCGGTGAAGTAATCTTGAATCTCTTGTTTCATCTTAAAATTAAATCGTAAATGAGAAAATTACATTCCAAGGTACTACCTATTGTAAGAAGTTGCTAGGTAATATTTTACGAAATTACATACGTCTGGAACAAGTTTCATGATGGAACACGGTGCTCGGCATATTAAACATGTACTATCTTTACCTCCTACAATAAATGTACATAATATTATTAATGTTTAATATATAATTTATGTACTTGTGTCAATTCTTTTATTTGAATGAAGACGGTAATAATCTTACCTTTCTCTAAGCAATTATTACAAAACATGTGACCACATGATGTTAAATGCAAAGTTGTTCCAGGTTCTAACTGAGTATAACAATTGTTGCAATGAATCCAATCCATACTTAAACAATCATTAATAATCTTTAAAATAAAACGCAATGATCGCCATACAATCATAATAATATTCATACATTTTTTTTGACATTTCAAAACTTTTTTTAAATATCCCGCCAATGTTACGCAATGGAATGTGCCACAGAGCCATACAGACTAAAGCACATTGTAATGTAAAAAATAGATACTTATCATAAAAACAAACGCAAGTAAGAGATTTTTTTAAACAAATTAGTACAACATATTTTCTTAAAGTTTAAAGTATTCAATCCATGCCAGAAACATTAAAAAATAACAATTCAATAGACCACTGACCTTTATAATTACCACTGGATTGGCTGTTCCATACGTTTGATAGCTATAGAAAGTGTGCCTATTTGAAGCGCCACTAGCGGGAGATCACAGAACTAATTATGACGTATATAATAATAATAATATCGATATCGAAGCAATGTATGGGGTACATAGCAGGTTTTGTGATTAGGATCTGAAACGTAAATACGTTTCATTTTCGTTAGTCTGTTTAAAAGTCTGAAGAAAATGAATATATCATAATGTCGTTATTGAGGTCAGATTTTAATACCTATTCTTTATTTTTAATATTCTATTTACCTACATAAAGTTAAGCAATTACTAATGATAAGTGTTTTGTAAATTGTTAATATAATATAGTAAGTAATTATGATAATACATTTATTTATTGTAAACACTTATTAACAAGAGTAAATTTATCGATATTTGTTCCCTGATATCGACATCACTAGTCTTAGTACCAAAAACCCCCGCTACAACAGACAGCGCCAAAATGGCGAATATCAAACGGGCACAAAAGCACTTTGACAGCAGCCTGTCCAGTGGTAAATACAAAGGACACACAAGATCACAAAGTATTTTTTTTTAATTTTCAAAATGATCACAAGCCTTCTTATTTTTAATGTTCTTTTTTTCTTCAATTATTGAATGCGACATGGCTTTTAATTACATATTATTCAAAATGCGAATGATGTAGCATTTTTTATTGAGTTCTTTTGCATTTTAATTTAGTCCAGGAAAATAATACAATATCTTAAAATAGCCGCGTTCGGCGGTATTGTATTATTTAATCAAGCCATGGTCTCAAGCGAGCAATGACGAACTGATCAGTCCGAAGATCGATACGAATACTAGAAATATGCAGAGCTGTTAAAGTAATTTATTTTATTGATTGATCATTTTATTATTTATTTATGTTCAGGTTTGTCCATAATTTCATATAACCAATTATGTTGAGTATAGAGTTTTATAAAAGCAACCCTACCCTTAGTAAATTTTATATGTGAACCTATGCTGGAAGACCGAAAGACGCCTCATAATAAATAATATAATAACATTCCGCACAACTATCACACAACGCCATCTAGTCCCAAGCTAAGCAGAGCTTGTGTTATGGGTACTAGACAACTGATAAAAATGCTTATATGTATATGTATTTCTAAATACATACATATTATAGATAAATTACACCCAGACACAGAACAAATGATCGTGCTCATCACACAAACATTTGTCCTGGGTGGGAATCGAACCCACGACCTCCGACATAGCAGTCAGGGTCACTAACCACTAGACCAACAGGCCTGTCAAAGGCTTTATTTAAACGCACTTCTCACTTCTTATAATACCTAACTAAAGATCTTATCTAATCGATCTTAACTCTGCATCGCGCGCCGTTTTTCAATTTGCCAACACACGTGCGTGCCGCGCAAACCTTACAAGTCAATCGTCTGCGAATGCAGTGTCCACCTCTGTGATCGTTCATACGGGTATTATGTTGAAACAATCGCAGTAAGATAACGTGAGAATATAAAAGAAGTTGCTTGGACGGTCCGCGGTAGTAAGGCGATAGCGCGCGAGCTTGCCTTGACCATGGCATTAAAATACATAATATATGTGATAGCCCTGACATGTGTTTGTGTGCACAGCAAATCGTCATGTATGTTCCATTTTTAAACGTGTTCTATTTTTTTCAAGTGCTATCTCTTTTTTTTTAATTGAAGTTATTTTTTTTTAATTCGACATCGGAGAGAACAGAGTTGCGTCTATTGAAATTCGATTTTCGAATTTGAATAATGATATTGTTTTTTATTACCAAATTAATGTTTTAACACAATATCAGTTCAAGTGTTGTGTCCAAAGTTTTATTGTGTTTTCATAGCGTTTATCATAAATCATAGAATAAAACAAAGGAAGAGATTTATCTCAGAAAGCGATCATAAAAGTAGATAGCAATCTAAGTTGTTATCATAGTGTTCGCGTTGGAAGTATTTCTATAAACGGATTTAGTAATTTCAAACCGACTGGGTATTTATAGGTATCAGTTTTTAGGTAGGTAGCAACGTGAGTAAACATGCAAAAACTTTGACATTTAACCCCTACTTATAATGTGCAAATATTCTCGCGTTCCGTAACTATATTGTTGAGAAACATCCAATCTAATACTTAGCATATTCTTAGAAACAAATAAAAAACAATTTACACTTTTAACAATTTCGATTTCCCGATTCTAATATTTCTAACACAGAATGGGCTATAAATAGCGGGGGTAACCATTCTGTTGATGTATTTATTCGATTCGAATCCGGAATTTCGTAAATCGATTATTGTTCGATTTATGTGTATGGAACTATCTCGATAAATCGTCTAGGATCGAATTGTTTGTAATACTAAGCTGGGAGAAATTTCATTTAATGGTTATATAAAAATACTGGTTTTGAATCTTACTTTTACTATCTCTGTTTTGTGTGTATGCAAAATAATTTAGACATATTATGCTATGCATCTATTACATAAAAGAAACAACAATGGCGGAGGTCGCAAAGTTAGTAAAATAAATCATATCGCGAAGGTCAAATAGCATCGATATTAATCATCATCATAATAAATACACACAAACGTAATAAACACGTAATACTAAGATAAAAACAAAAGTTCATTGACATTGAATAAACTTGAAACATAAATAACATCTATTAATGAATTAGGCAAAACATTAAGCTTTTCTGGAAGAAGAAGGAAAAACTACATTTATTTTATCCTTTAGTCTCAGTTTTTTTTTTCAATATATTTATTTATTGTGTACTTTAAATTAAATAACATTATGAAAACAAGGAATCTTTGGTTGCAAATACGAGTAAATGTTTGCAAAGACTCCAAAATTCAAATATTTATTTTGTGATTTATTATATTTTAGTTAAAATATGCGTCCCATCACAATACCTGAAAGCATGTCAGGACATGGCGAATGCTCCAACGAAGTCCAAGACACAGATTGAATGTGTACCAGCAAGAGACAGGTAAGAATAATGCAGAATTTGTTTTTTTTTTTTCGTCGTATTGATAGCTCCTTTCATCATTATCATCAGCCGGAAGTCCACTGCTGAAAAAAGGCCTCCTCCATAAAGACTCTCTCGATGGTGCCCAAGAGTGCCAAACGCCTGCCGAGATCGTGGATCTGTCCAAACGGGTAAAACAGGCCCAATTGATGGAACATTGTGGATTATTATAGTCAGAACGAGTGTGACAGCCCCTTCCGCGCCACCCAGGAAGGGAGGAGTCGCTTGATAACACCTAAAAAAAGTCCAGAACTCTAACACCATAAGAGCTTTAAGTGACTTTGGATAGGTCCCTTAAAGTGTATGTCCAATATTAACGGTTATATGCCGAATTTATTCCAAATCTATTCAGATGCTTATGAGTTATTGCATAACAAATATGTTCAACTTTCACCTTTTTATAAGGAAAACGTAAGTGTGAATGGAAGGATTATTAATGATAGGTCATTCCTATGTTACGAAGTTTCGAATCTAACTAAAATAACCAGCTGTCTTCTCTTGTGTTGTGTACTCGTAAATGATTGGATTTTTTACGAAAACGTTGCTCCACACTAGAAACTTGTTGTATGTCGTGGTCATAGACAAACTACTTGTAGATCATACACGGATTTGTCACGGGCCTGAATCGAAGCCGCGTCAGGCCGTGCAGCAGTCACACATGGAATCCTGTAAACACACAGAATTTTTGACCACTAAGTAGGATTCTATACCAATTTATATAACTTCAATACATAAATGTTCACACTTCCGACATATTCCACCACGAAAACAACACAAACATCCGAACAATACGGACTTTGCAATTCTGAAACAAAAAACTAACGGAAAAACAAAACAATGCAGATGTCATTTTAAACTTCAGTATTCACGTAACGCTTCGGTTTCATTGTTTTAACTTTGAACACAAAAACATTGTAATAAATGTTTTGGTTTTGTACTTATTTTCTACGTGATCTTGAATGGACTAGGTATTTGTTTACAAGTCTAGTTATCTAATTTATGTATCTAGGTATTAGTAATGGTGTGCTAAGAGTAACGTTATTTATTTGAGCGGATAAGGATAAAATCTTTCTTTCTAGTCTATCTAACCGAATTCGAAAGATAAAAGTATTTTTTTTTACAATAAAAGTTTTGATTATAAAAAATTCCAGATTCCGTGTTCAAAACAAAACGTAAGGTTTTTCTTGAAGCCATTTTTTATACATGAGTGAGTGAGCGTAGTAATAGTCTATGGCACGTTTAGCGCAGTGGCTGAGCAATTGGACTGCTGAGTGCTGCGCTCCGTGTCGCGGGTTCGATTCTCGCACGGAAAAAATATTAGTATGATCTACAAGTAGTTGTTTCGGGTCCGGGCGTTTAATGTGAGTTTATATGTTTGTTAACGCACCCACGAAAATTCGTAGTGTGGGGAAAGGTTTTCAAAAAAAAAATGAGCGCCGCATACAATGTTTTCTTTCTTCCTTTTTTAGTCTTCAATTCTCAGTGGACTACTAGGAATCCGGACATTCTATGTATAATCTGAGGATTAACGGTTTAGTTTGTTGCCTGTCTTGTTTGTCAACATGAATAGGAAAACGATCAAATGGATCCATGTCTAGCTTCTAGCATTTTAAAAGTACCTTTTAAAATTTAAGTAGCACAGTATTTTAATTGTAAAAATTAATGAGGTTAATCCCATACAAATATACACGATCAAAGACTTTTTTTGTTAGCCTGCTCTGTCCCACGCCTGGCCAAAGGCCTCCTTCCACTTCTCGCAAACCAGCGGGTTCACCTTCCAGTTCAGACTGAACCCATCGTGGCCTGCCGCGACTAAATTCTGCTCGAAACGATTTGAAGCCTTTTTCCTTAAGGCTGTATAGTACCTCAATATAATTTTACTCGCTCGCACTTGCACGAACCACGCACTATTGCTTGCTCTTTCTTATAGCTGTCTACACGCAAATCTATTTATTTTACGGCGAAAAAAAAAAAAATTTTAAAAAATAAATTACATAACACCTGCTTTATAGTTAGTTCAGTTAGTATAAAAAGTTTCATGATCTAATTTTAAGTATTTTATGATTGCCATCGGTTTATTGTTCAATTTAGAGGTAACTTTGGGATTTTTTTCTATCGAGAAAATTTTATGGAATCGTGTTTTCGCCAAACATAAGACCTAACATTAATCCTCAACTTTACCATATATATTTATTTCAAAATTAATGCTGCAGTATTTTCGACGTATCACAGGATTCTGCTAAGTCATTTGAGGTAGTATGGGCTCTTAATGACTCGTGGCCGTCATTGTGGCCGTCAATTTGACTCATTAGTAGACCACTTTTCTACTTTATTCACTCGTCAGACGGGCTCTTAGAGGTCCAAAACTGCCGGAGTCCCGGGACTGTCTTATCAGGTAACCGTGACCCTGTAACGTAAAGGGCTATTGAAGAAACACCGTGAATTTTATTCAGTACGAGTTTCACAGTAGGGTGATGAAAAAATTATGAACTCGTATTAAAACCTTTATCTACTCTCATATCGTTAAATTCAAAACTCAAAACGAGTTTATAATGACGTACTTTACACACAGTATATCGAAATGAAATTAAAAAATTAAATTATGACACTATTTCTCTAACAAAATAATGTTATAATAATTTTTTTTTCATTACGATACAGATTACAGATCATAGATACATCCATTTGATTTTTTATCTGTGGCTGCGCGCGCTGTGGCCCATGCGCGGTGATAACGGGAATTTTGGCGCCATAATACTGTGTCAATCTTTATCTTTTATTTGATAAATTCGTGTTCAATGAAAGTAGATAAAGTAGTGTATGAAACTGTACATAACTAGGTATTATACCCTCATTATGTACCAGTTTCATAAACTACTATTTTCTAACTTCTTTCAGAGTGGACTGCCTAAATTATGTCCAGCAACGCCAAGCAGACATCGTGCCAGTCGATCCTGAGGATATGTACTGCGCCACCAAAATACAGAACCAAGACTTCGTGGTGGTACAGGAGTATAGAACTGAAGAGGAACCAGATGGTGAGTCTATGTTCTGGTTCATTTACAGTATTATCTTGGATCAACTCTTGAACGCCCTCTTGTACTGCCTGTACTGTATTTGAAATTCCCTTTCTTTATGTTTTTGTATATCCGCGTGTCCCTTCTAATTAATAAGTAATTTATTTGAAGTCATATAGCATGTTTACTGCTCTCAAAACGGTAAAGGAAAACATCGTGAGGAAACCGGCATGTCCTAGAACTAAAAATTCGTAGACATGTGACATCTACAAATTACCAATACCAAGATAACGGCCCACTCCCTCTTACAGAGAGGAGGCCTGTGTCCCAGCAGTGGGAACATTTATAGGCTGATGATGATGATAGCATGTTTAAGGTTGTCGATTTTGTTTTGATTTTGTCGAAAAAACATCGTATACATTATATTTAATACTAGCTTTTCCCAGCGGCTTCGCTCGCCTCCCCTCCCCCTTATTGCTTATGTCACTCAGGAGCAAAGCAGCTTTCAACTGGTGAAAGAATTTTTGAAATCGGACCAGAAGTTTTTGAGCCTATTCATTACAAACAAACAAAGAAAGTTTTCCTCTTTATAATATTAGTATAGACTAGTAAACTCTGTGGTAAATTAATAAGACTTGTGTACGTGATCGATTATCTATCCTGAAGTGTATGAGTTTCTTATTGAACAATTACTTTCCATCTTTACCAAATACTTAGCAAACTTATCTCCTTGTCTTGTCGAGATCCAGGAATTCCTTTTAACCGACCACTTCTTAAAGCCTTTATTAAGTTCTACTTGTTTAAGGATCTACTCCATTCAAAATGTCGAGTTTCGTCATATTTAATTTCATAATTAAAATCCTTTCATAAAATACTAACTCGTAAAACGACTTTCAAAGTTAGAAGTCCTCATTACTGCCCTCTTCAAAAGATCTCGACAGTAAACTTTAATGAAAACCACTAAATTCTGCTCGGTTGAGTCCCAACTGTTTGAGTTCACTTTAAACTTATTTGCTTTTGAAACGTCAAAGCCCAAAAGTAGTCCTAACTTTGTGAACTATAAAGGGTCAAATAAATGTTAGACGGCGAAACAGGGAACTACGTTTAAATCTTCCTAATTCAACGGTTTTTTGACACTTGTCTTAGCAACTAGCGCCACCGTCAACTGCAAAATTATGTTGGTTGGTTTTAAAAAACTTTTGTTGCTTCTCAAACGTTTTTCAATTTAAGTTTATTAAGTAGATTTGCTTCTGAGGGACGAATTCCTTAATGAAGCCGATTAAGGTGAAATCTTTCTTATTCTGAGTTCTCATTTCAAATTCTTCGTAATGAGAATGTTTATAATTTGTTAACTTTGAAACTGTTTCGTATCATCTTGGAAAAGTTCAGAAACTGAATTTAAATTAAAGTTCGTGAACTAAATATATAGATTTACTTTTACTGTCTTGGAGAACGTCAAGAAAGGAAAGTAGATGCCGTAACTAATCTTCTATTAAATAAATAGCCTTATATGTGAAGAAGGTACCCCTATTTTATCTTTTAACCTGTCTCAGTTCCAAAATATCACGAGCGACCTTTTCTGTACCTACATATTTTATTAAAATACCTGTAGCTCAGCCATAAATATAAAAAGTCCTAACCTAACGCCATAAAACTAACGAAAGGTTGCGAAAATAAAAAAGGTTGAGATTTCTCGTCTGTAATCTATGCTATCACATAGTCCTGAAATATACATAGTGGATTGTTTTCCTATCTCTATGGTAGGGCACTTACGTACCCTCAGCTTTATATCATGAAATATGTATGAACCTCACCCATTTCAGTATATAGGGGGCAAACAAAGGCTAACAAACATATCTTTATGGCGTAAACGTTTACACTGAAATACTAGAAAATATATAGCAGAAAATGGCAGTGAATCCAAGATCAGATACGAAAATAGCTTTAGAATTTTTATTCGGAACCACCACGCCTTTCTGTATTTTACCTATTTGGTATAACTTTTATAAAATTCTGTGACGTGGGTACTCGGTACACGTGTTATACTTTTTTTGTTGATGTGCTAGACAGGCAGTAAATAAAACTCTAAAAGAGAGACCGTATCTGTCTGGCACGTCCTACGAAATTATATCTAAAACCCAGCTGTTTTTCAGAAGAACTGTTAGGTAGAAGTTGTGTACAAATATGTAAAGCGAATAAAATAAATAAAGCACAAACAAAAAAGTAGATATTTTCAGAGACCTTAGCATGCCTTTTCAAGTTTTTGTGATATAAAGAAAACTGCAACTTTGAAAAAAATATTGCTCGTTCGTACACTAGAGACGCTTTTTCAATTTTCCATAGAAACAGTGGACGTCCTACGGCTGATATGATGATGTTGACATCATCATATCAGCCGTAAGATGTCCACTGTTGAACATAGGCCTCCCGTAGACCTTCCATACAAAAAACGCAACAAATACTTCAAATACGCTGTAAACAAAATACAAAAATCTTGTGATAAGGTCTCTGGCATAAAACATTGCTATTACGAAACTAATCCGTATAATTAAAAAAAAAAGTCTTTTAAAATGAGGTTCAATTTATTCAAACAGATAAAATGTTATCAAACGCTTTCAATGGAATCAGTATTACTCAAATAATGTTTCTGGTTGCGTAAGTTTTGATCGAGAGAAAGTTTTAAATGCTATGTCCCTAGGCTATCGGAAATTGTTTTATTGCCTCCATTGTAATAACAGTAGAGATAGTAGAAACATTTAAATACATAGATAAGTTTTTGTAGTAGGCTTAGATTTCAAAATACTTTTTGTGAACGCAAGAACTTACCTATTGAATAATAACGATAATGAGCAGTCGTGTTTCAAAGAGAGACATGGGAAAATCAATAAAAAAGTCAAAGTTATTTATTTCAATTAGGCTGTCAAAAGGCATTTCTTACCTACCGCCTGACGCAGGTCCTCACCGGACGCGGAAGTTTCGGGAGGTACCTGTGTCGGATAAAAAGGGAAGAAACGCCTGGGTGACACCATTGCGAGGATCGCCCGGAGGACACGGTGCAGGATTGCCTCGCTTGGGCAGAGCACCGGCGCGCCGTGTCCTCACGACGGCGATAGGCGGCGAACTCTCGCGCCCGGCATTGGTCGAGGCCATGGTGTGGGGCGAGACGGAATGGGAAGCGGAGCAATTCTTCTGCGAAGCAATCATGCTTTGCGAAGGAGGAGGCGGGACGCGTGGACAGCGTCCACCTCACAGCTCAGCTGCAGTGGTAGACGCCCGCAGCGAAGGATGTTGCAAGACGATCTCCAGCCACCGTAGGCGCGGGCATGCGGGCGGCGAGTACTTAACGGCCGACTCGCTGTCCGACCATGGACCATGCCCGGGTCGACGGCCCATACAGCAAAATGACAGGGCCCCTTAGAGGGCCAAAGCCTGCCGGTATCACGGGACTAACGAATGCCGTGACCCTGGAACGTAAAGGGCTATTGAAGGACAACGTGGATTTTAGTCAGTACAAGTCTGACAGAAATGGATGGGAGGACTCAAATGATGATTTTACCACGCTAAAAAACTAATGTAATTAATTCCTACCTATTAAAAAATTTAACCGCCTTCAAAAACAACCACAAAAAAGGGTAAAATAACCTACAAAATAACTTTTCTTTCGGAAGTCGGTGGCTTTGTTTTTTTTATTTCGTTGTCTTTTATGCCACCGACTTCCGAAAGAAAAGTTATTTTGTAGGTTATTTTACCCTTTTTTGTGGTTGTTTTTGAAGGCGGTTATTTTTTTTTTTTAAGTTTTTTATTTAATCTTTTTAGTTTAAATATTCAACCCAAATTCTTGTCAAATACATCATTTTCTTACATGTGCACTAGAATTTGGTAATCCTTAGCACCGGTATTAACATCGCTCATGTACACAATAAGCTAATAAAATTCCCTATCAAAAATTGCTGAACCGATTTTGATGAAACTTGCAGTGTTCCCTAAAGCGAACTATTCCTCGTACAAGAAAAAAAGAATTTTGAAAATCGGTCCACAATTGGCGGAGTAATCGCGTAACAAACACTCAAAAAAGTAAAGATCATCACATCATCCATCAATAAAAATGCTCACAAAATAAAAAGTACTGAACCAAGTTGGATGAAATTTTTATGGGACCAAACTGCAAGTATACTGCATCGAACGAAAAAAGAATTACACTAATCGGACCAGAAACCTCGGAGTAATCGGTGTACATACATAAAAAAAAAAAAAAACCGGCCAAGTGCGAGTTGGACTCGCCCATGAAGGGTTCCGTAGCAGCAAGCATAGATTAGAGATATAATTATATTGAGATTAGTAAGTAATATACACAAACAATAAAAATAACTTTGTTTTTCATAGTATTTGTATGAATGGCAAAGTTGTATTTGCGGTTTTTGAAAATGTACTATATCTCAAAAACTGCTAACTGTATCTCATCCAAACCAATTTTCGTTGGTAGTTTTGGTTGAGGTCTACATTATATATTTTTTTTAGTTTTATCATTCTCTTATTTTAGAAGTTACGGGGGGGGGGACACACTTTTTACCACTTTGGAAGTGTCTCTCGCGCAAACTGTTCAGTTTAGAAAAAAATGATGTTAGTAACCTCAATATCATTTTTAAAGACCTATTCATAGATACCCCACACGTATGGGTTTGGTGAAAAAAAATTTTTTGAGTTTCAATTCTAAGTATGGGGGGCACCCCCAAAATTTGTTTTGTTTTGATTTTTGTGTGAAAATCCTAATGCAGTTCACATAATACATCTTTCTACCAAGTTTTAACAGGATAGCTCTTATACTTTCGACAAAAAGTGGCTGTGACATACACGGACAGACAGACAGACAGACAGACAGACAGACAGACAGACATGACGAATCTATAAGGGTTCCGTTTTTGCCATTTGGCTACGGAACCCTAAAAACATGCCGACCGAATTGAGAACCTCCTCCTTTTTTAGAAGTCGGTTAAAAATAATAAGTTAATTGTTTCTAATATACGATAAACACGAAATTAATAACAAATTAAAGCCAAACCAACGTTACTGAAGTTTGGAAGTCATGCACAAAAGATGAAAGATAAAGATAGCCGCGGTTACCCTACCCGTAAATTGTGTAACTTTGGGAAAGGTGAGTGAGATAACGTGACAGCAAACATACCAAGTCATTAATAACTTGCCTTCACACCTTCACACGTAGAAAATTATCAACTGAATATATTAGCCCAAGTTATCGCTGGACAGAAACCAATATTTTCGAAATTGCTACCAAATAAATTAAATTGAATATTAGGGGGAAACCGGAAAAGTGTCGGTTGAAGATATAAGAAACTTTTAGAAATAAGCAGTGCCAATGTAATTTTCTTTCCTATTTTTTACCGACTTCAAAAAAAGGAGGTTATCAATTCGACCCGTATGTATGTAATATTATCAGAACTGTCCAGTTTTCATATATGTTAGTCTATATCAGCGTCTGAACAAATGTGCCAAATTTCGTAAGTGTATGTAATGTATGTATGTATGTATGTATGTATGTTTTTATGTTTGTGCACGCATATCTCCGGAACTATAAGTTCGATTTAAGTAATTCTTTTTTTGTTGTACTAGGTATTGTTCAACTTAGGGTACACTGCAAGTTTCATCAAAATCGGTTCAGTAGTTTTAGAGATATGGATTTTTTTATGTGGTGACGGATTACAAGATAAGTGCATATGTAAGAAAATTTTGTATTTTACAAGAATTT
The DNA here is from genome assembly GCA_950005045.1 of Agrotis exclamationis. Taxonomy (NCBI): domain Eukaryota; kingdom Metazoa; phylum Arthropoda; class Insecta; order Lepidoptera; family Noctuidae; genus Agrotis; species Agrotis exclamationis. Next base: position 18,954,930 of record OX465427.1, on the reverse strand, counting down.
GGGTTGAATATGTAATAAATAAACTAACTAAAAAGGGTAAAATAAAAACTTTTTTTTAAAAAAGTACCGACTTCAAAACAAATACAAAAAAGTTTAAAATAACTTTTCTTTCGGAAGTCGGTGGCTTTGTTTTGTTGTGTCATTGACTATTGCCACCGACTTCCGAAAGAAAAGCTATTTTAAACTTTTTTGTATTTGTTTTGAAGTCGGTACTTTTTTAAATAAAAGTTTTTTTCATTCATATTTGTATTAACTTTCTGTGTACATACATAAATAAATAAATATTCCCTACATACAATTATACGTCTCTCTTCACGTATTAATTACCCTTTCAAAGTTATTTTTTAACAGCTCATTCTTATTCCTAAACAACATATTTTTATTCTAGCACCATTTAGATACGAAGCCGTGATAGTAGTCCACAATGATCTGCCCATCAACAACCTGGATCAGCTGAAGGGGCTCAAGTCTTGCCATACAGGAGTCAACAGAAACGTGGGATATAAGGTAAGAGACGATTTACATATTTAACTTTTGAGCTTAATTCTTGAAAAGGAATGAACACAGAGAGGAGAGTAAAAGACAAAATATAATATTTTTAAAGGGGAATACAGAAGTATTAAAGCCTTCCATCCTTACATACTCCATTTTATTCACGATCAGACATCTCATATCTAGTAACATTTTCTAAAAAAATATTTATCCAAATATTATTTTAAAGAAAATAAAACGATTTCCCAAAAACGAGCAGTTTCGATGAACATAGCTCGATTACCAGTACAAATAAGTCGTTTGTTTGTAGTGTATCCTAAATATTTACTGCTTTGTTTTTCTATAAACAACTTAGTCCTCAATACTTGTTATTTATTTACTGTAGGTTATATCAATATTGTATCAGATCCTGCGACCCTGAAAACGATCAGGAAAATCTGATAAACACAATAAACCTATTTATCAACTGTCTTTGTTCGTCCTATTATGTGCTTATTATGCACATATCAATTGTAAATGGACATGTCTTACTTTTTTATTCAAGAACTGAGTTTACTTGCAGAATGCAGATAATGCCATTATGGGTTCAAGGTGGCATTAAGCCTCGTCTTTTAGTTGCAACTAGTATTACCACTTGTCTTTAACCAGTTTTGCTCGTTATGCTTTAAAGCCTAAATTATTCAAGGCGTAGCTTTTATGTGGGCACTTAAATACTTGAATGGTGAATGGTTTTGAAGGTAAAACGATCAATGGAATATTACCATTAAGTTTCCTCATCCGGAACTACTCGAAATTGCAGTGACCGTTAAGTTTATAGGGTTCCATGACGACTGACAAAGTTCAATAAGACATGAAACTTAGGTTTAGTTTTTAGATTACAAAAAACTTCGCCATTCGTGACCCTATGTTACACGTTAATCTCTAAACCAATTGAAATTGCAACGTTTAGTAGTAGCTTCAAAGAAAATAGGATAAGTAGATAATTTAGTTTTGGATCTGATAGGTAGAGCTATGCGAAGGAGGGTTGAATCATTTTACACACTATAACATAAAGCTTTTTTTTTGGGACTAACCCACCACACTATTCCCAAACCACTGCAACTCCTGAGAGCCAGAATCAACAGTGGCAACCACCAGAAAAGCGCCGAGACAATGAAGCTCGACGCTCGACGCTCGACATAAAGCTTGTTAATCGAAGGTTACGGTGTGTACCTTGGTCAAGGTCCTTTAAACACGCCATCAGATCATTAAAATAATATTATTCGCTCTTAATAACTCCCCAGATTCTCGAATATAAATCATACAGCACCAATCGGCTTAGCTAGGCAGACACAAGAATAAATCCTTCCTTTTATTACGGTCATAAACGGAACTTAACGTTGATTAAATAAGTCCTACGGAAAATCTCCCCCGCAAAGACAGGGGAAGTCAAGCAGAATATAATATTAGAGATAAGTAGTCATAAAAGTATACGGTTTAATATTCTGAAGCAGACTTTGTACTAATTCAAGGTTACTGAATAAATAAATCTTAATCGACGAACACAGTCAACAGCAGATTATACAAAACCTTGTTGAAATCTAAAACCCGAATTCCCCAGTTAGTTCTTGCGTAAACCTAACAGATAGAATAATTAATTAGAACCCTATATCGTAATAAACAGAGTTTCTGTTTCCCAAACGGTTCTGAGCTGAAATGAGGGCATGTAACGAATATATTAGTTCCTTCACAGGGGTAAGTAATTACGTAACAGGTATGAATTAATTTCCCTTATAAACCCTCTCGTATGGGTAAGGAACTTGGGATCTAGGCAGACATGCGACTTTTAATTTCGTGGATCACGGCGATTTTTAGGGTTCCGTAGCCAAATGACAAAAACGGAACCCTTATAGATTCGTCATGTCTGTCTGTCTGTCCGTGTATGTCACAGCCACTTTTTGTCGAAAGTATAAGAGCTATCCTGTTGAAACTTGGTAGAAAGATGTATTATGTGAACCGCATTAGGATTTTCACACAAAAATCAAAACAAAACAAATTTTGGGGGTGCCCCCCATACTTAGAATTGAAACTCAAAAATTTTTTTTCACCAAACCCATACGTGTACGTGTAAAAATGATATTGAGGTTACTAACATCATTTTTTTCTAAACTGAACAGTTTGCGCGAGAGACACTTCCAAAGTGATAAAAAGTGTGTGTCCCCCCCCCCCCCCCCCCCGTAACTTCTAAAATAAGAGAATGATAAAACTAAAAAAAATATATAATGTAGACCTCAACCAAAACTACCAACGAAAATTGGTTTGGATGAGATACAGTTAGCAGTTTTTGAGATATAGTACATTTTAAAAACCGCAAATATAACTTTGCCATTCATACAAATACTATGAAAAACAAAGTTATTTTTATTGTTTGTGTATATTACTTACTAATCTCAATATAATTATATCTCTAATCTATGCTTGCTGCTACGGAAACCTTCATGGGCGAGTCCAACTCGCACTTGGCCGGTTTTTTACAACGCTTTCGCTCTAAACTGCAAAGAGTTGACATCAATAATCCAGGTTTTTTGCGTTTTGTAAGCTCAATGTAACTTTGTATAACAACAGACCGCCCTCAATAGAGACTGAAATCAACCAACGCTGAAAAGATTTTTCTGTGGATAGAAAAAGATTGTGAGCAGGATTTGAACCATTTTTGGTTCAGTACATTAGACGTTCTTTTCTCTTACCAACCGAGCTATCGCAGTCATGTTCACAGGCTTGAAATCCTTCATTCCATTTTTTTAACTTCCTAAAGCAACGCAGGCGTTAAGACCCGAACCACAGAATAATTAATAGTACTATACGTACAGAAGGACTACTCCAAAAAAAAAATCAAACAAATGTAAAATCTATATACGAGAGAATAAAGTACATTTTAACTGGCAGCCGTACCGCCCACCTACTTTTATAATAGCCTAAACTTCCCGTGCGCAAGCAAAAATGTACTGAATGGTTACGCCCGAGAGTTTATTTTGGTTTATCTGACGCCAACGACATTAAAAGGTTACTATGGGTCAAGCTCAATAGGGTTGCGACTTGCGAGTTTAGGCACAAATAGGTAGGTACCTATGCGTATTTTATGCATTTGCTAAATTACATTATTACCATAAATACCTATGTTCCTCAAGGAATTTTGTTTTTATCATCAGCCTATATCTTTTTGGTTTCGTCATCGATTACTACATACATTATTGATTGTTAGCACAGAATGATAATAGTAGGTACCTACGGGACCTTACGTGAGGATTAATATTTATAATAATATTATCTTTTCTACCTATTATTGTTATATTTTTGAACATTTATCTTACAAAAAAAATAAATAATATTTAAAAGATTTTTATCGTCTATGGCAAAATAGCCAGTCCTTATTATTTTGCACTCAACCTAGTAACCGACCAATTACTATCGCATACTGTCATAGGCCCCGCGTTGCGTGTCTTTGTAGGTAGGTAAAAAAGTGGCGCAGCGAATTACGACCGCTGGCCTTGAATGCGTAGTGTGGCCATTTTCTGAGTTAGAACTTTTAAACAACAACGCAAACATCTTTCTACTTTCTACCGATCTTAATTCTTAGTACTCAGCTTAAGGTGAGTGAGAGTGTCGTCTTTTTATCTTGGTCGTCCAGTAGGCTCACCCCCCCCCCCCCCATTTAGTATCTCGCCTCATTTCCAAACTTGTAACCTCATGATTAGGTATCATGATCAGTTAAGCCCATACTTCACAAGCAGGGAGATAATTTTGTTGATCATTACTAAATATGTACTATATATTTTTTTCTTCATAATAATATTGTGTTATTAATTTACCAAAAGCACCTAAAGCAAGAAACTTGTGCGTAACTACACGTAACGTAACAAAAATATTAAGGAGACGGAGCGCGTGCGTAACGGGTGGCGCGTGGCAGCCGTAGTGAATGGGCCACGACATAATGGCCCCGCAACTACTTGCAGTTTTATGCCTACACCGCGGAGTGAGACAGGCCTGCCCGAACTGACTACGATTTTAATCGCTTATGACCGCGTAAACTATTGTCACCACTATGGAGCGTCAATAAGATTGAAAATTGAAAAATGATATTTGTGTTGAAATGTGACGTAAGCTGCGAATGGGCATTTATTTTACTGCTTTTCTTTAGATTATTTAAAATATAGACATAAAATTAAATAATGGAAAACCTACTAAATTCTTAAAAAAAAACTGTTGTTATCGCTGGAAATACAGAGATCTTCGACGTCAAAGTTTATTTTTGTTCTACAACTTCCAATTTTTTATTGGGAATATCAAACTATTATTTATTATTCTGTTCAGTTTAAATTCTTCTTTAAACCCTTCTCTGTTCACTGTATTTTTCGCGTTACTTATTTTTATTACATTACGTCATAAACGACGTTCTAAGAAACCAATTTTTGGGAATATTGAGATAACACCGCGCCTTAAAGCAATGTTAAACAATGCTTTGACGCAGTGTGCCGTCATAACGCCATCCAACATTGGGAAAGTCGCAAAATCGCCGATCACTGATGCTAAAAGTAGCATGTTTGCTAAGGTCCTAAGTCGCCAAAAGTAATTACTTGAAGAGTTCCAGCAAAAACGTTACTTAGCGCCGTAGACACGTAAAGTTACTTCATTTGAACATTTTGAACACGGCACAAAAACGCAATTAGACACCATGTTTGTTAATGAACTGATGCTCTAATTTGAAGTAGGTTTCACGAACTTTTTGTAATTTATCAAATAATAATAGAACATACTCTGTTATATTGTTATGTAGACTCAAAATGAATATATTACTAAAAGAAAAAAAGTGTTCTTGTCCATGAGGGATTTCTCAGGGATAATTATTACCTTTACGAACTCCGGAGTCTAAATATTTTGTGCCTGGTTGATAATAATAGGTAGTATCTGCGAACAAAATGAAAACCCATATAAGTACGTCTATTGATTCATCACAAACCCATTATACCCACATATTCCGTTGTGTATGTTCATTTCAGTCTCGTATATCTTATCCGTGCTTCTCAATAGCTACTTGTAATTCAATCGGCATAACAATACGAAATGAACTCCACTCGGTACCGGAGATTAAAAAAAAATACGGCGAACAATAGACAACAAAGGAATATAGAAGGGTTCGCTTTTCAAAGGAGACGCGAACACCTAAATTGGACAGATAGCAATATTCGAAGAAAAATGTAATACCAACCAGTACTTTTCCCAATTCAAAAAAAAAACAGGTATCGTACACAAATTCGGCTACTTGCCTTTATAAGCCTCCGGTTTACTTTGATATATTTAAAACACAATTTAAAAACTACGTACCTAAATATTTGAGTAAAAATAAATTCACTGGTTAAAAAAAATACTTGAAACGGCACCCCAAAGCTTAAAAAAGTGGCTGGCATCTAAACGTTCAGGCCAGTCACGATAAAAATGCAGTCGTTCAAAAAGAGGAGCTGATTTTAAATTAAATGCTGTTTTAGGCTGCGTTTCCACCAGAGATGTGCGAGGATGTGTAGCGAGGAATGTGTTTTTAAAGAACCAATAGAATCGCTTCATTTACCCCGCCTCGGTCAGCACAGCTCTGGTGGAAACGGCTCAGCGGAGCTAGATTTTTGTACATACAAAACAAGTGAAGGATGTGTGCGAGGGATGTGTACGAGGAATGTGTACGAGGAATGTGTGCGAGGGATGTGTTGCGAGGGATGTGTACGAGAGATGTGTACGAGGGACGTGTTGCGAGGAATATGTGATGAGAAGGATGTGTTGCGAGGTTTGGGCATACTGTACCAGCCAGTCCATAGACGGAGTTTTTCACCGCAACCCCGTCGACACATTTCACAGCTTCGCAACGCATCCTCGCACCACACATTAATGCACATTTTCACAGCTCCGCTACACATCCTCGTAGGCACATTTTCATCGCACAGCTTTGGTGGAAACGCCCACACATTTTCACAGCACAACTAGACATCCTCGCACGACACATTTCCATCACACATCTCTGGTGGAAACGCAGCCTAAGCGGTGCTGGTAAATTCATGTTATGCCAGCACATATTTTCCATACACAGCAAACTTAGTTAAACAAATAATTATTTAAGTTTTTACGATGAACTGACACACAAATTGCAAGGCAAATATTTGAACAAAACGAAAAAATATGCTAAATAGAACCTTTCAGACACGTATTTCCATGAATTATGTCGAGTCGGCGAATGTCTGGCAGAACACATTAGTATTACAAAGAGACGGGGGCTATGTTTAAATTAGAATATAAAGTAAAACAAGTTTGATAACGATGGTAATGAGTAAAGTGACTTAAAAGAAGCAAGTCCTGCATAAAAATGAAGTTCTGGATACTAATCTACACATATAAAACTTTATGGCTATTAAAATTTATGAAGCTCTATGTAAAACAAATAAATGTCAACTTTTTACTTTTCATTGGATCTCAAAAGTTTCTTGCTTCAGTGTCACTACTTTACTATATCAGTATAAATAATCAGCTATCTCAAAATTATAACTTCAATGCTTGCTCGACTCAAATATATGGGGCAGTTATACTGCTTTATGCCTTTGAATGTTATTTTTTAGTTTAATTATACAACACCTGCAGTTCCTCCCGTCCTGCCCTGAGTGGAAGGACTCATTTGGCAGCAGTGAGAGTCAGTAAGCGCCACTTGTCCGCGCGGTCATTAGGTACCAACGGATTTCATTCCAATCCCAGAAGTAAACGTCCCGTTGTGCCTATGGCTTTGTTCTGTGTGCTGTTTAATATGGAGGAAAGTGGAATCTGAAACAGTTAAATTTATTCTCCGGGACTTCGTGAGCTTTAGGTATTGCCTCGGAGCTTTCCTGGTGATCGCTTCTAATTTTACCTTCCAAGAGTTGCAATGGTTTGAAAAATATTACGGCGGGATTATCCCATGAAAATGCAAATACGATATAAAATACACTTCCCCACCCAGCCTAGTAGCCTTTTTTTTTTATCGTGGTAAAATCATCAAATGAGTCCTCCCACCCCGGGCAGGGCGGGAGGGACTGTCAGACTTGTACTGACTAAAATCCACGGTGTCCTTCAATAGCCCTTTATATTCCGGGGTCACGGTAATGAGATAAGTCCCGCGACCCCGGCAGGCTTCGGCCCTCTAGAGGGGGGCCCCGTCATCTTGCTGACGCTCTTTGAGGCGCGCGTGGAACACAACGCGCCGTCGACCCGGGCATGGTCCATGGTCGGGCAGCGAGTTGCCCTTTACTCGCCGCCCGCATGCCCGCGCCTACGGTGGCCGGAGATCGTCTTGCGACGTCCGTCGCCGTGGGTGTAAACCACTGCGGTTGGGGCGGAGGGAGGACATTGTCCTCTCCCTCACGCGGCCCGCCTCCTCCTTCGCGAGCATGACTGCTTCGCAGAAGGAGGCGACCGCTTCCCACTCCGTCTCGCCCCGCAGCATGGCCGCAACCAATGCCGGGCGTGAGAGGTCTCCGCCTATCGCCGCCGTGAGGACACGTCGGTGCTCTGCCCAAGCTGGGCAGTCTTGCACCGTATGCTCTACTGTGTCCTCCGGGCGATCTTCGCAGTGGTGACACCCAGGCGTTTCCTCCTTTCTCCTTAGACACAGGTACCTCCCGAAACTTCCGTGTCCGGTGAGGACCTGCGTCATGCGGTAGGTCAGGACGCCGTGACTCCTATCCAGCCACTCCTCAAAGAGGGGTCTTACCGCCGCGATTGCGGCGTGCCCGGCCGTCGGTTGCGACAATCGTCCCCTCCATACTGCCCTGAGATCGCGCCGGACCTCTTCCCGCCGCGCCTCGACTTGTCGGGGCAGCGGGAATTCTCCCCGGCGCTGCGCCTCCACGCGCCACTCATAGACGCGCTGGAGGGCAGTCGCCTCCAGATCCCAGGGCAGTAATCCGGCAAGCAGGTTGGCCGATTCGCCGGCGATCGTGCGGTATCCCCGGATCATCCGGATAGCCATGACCCTCTGGCATGCGACCAACTTTAGTGGTCACGTCCGGATGCTCAGGGCCCACACTGGAGCCCCGTAGAGGGCCATGGACCGCACGACACCGGCGTACAGCCTACGGCAGGAGGCGTTTGGCCCGCTGAGATTAGGCAGGAGTCGCCTGAGGGCGGCTGCCCGGTTCAGCTTTGGGGCCAAACTCAGGAAATGCTCCCTGAAGTTCCACCGGCTGTCGAGGACGAGTCCCAGGTACTTCATCGTCCTCCCGACGCCGATGCGAACCCCCTCCACCATTATGTGGGACTCGGACCGTGGCGCGTTAACGCGGCCATGAAAACACATGGCCTCCGTTTTGTGCAGCGCCACTTCGAGCCCCAGCTGCCGGATCCTATCGACGACTGTCGCAACCGCTTGCGTCGCCAGGTCGGCCGCCGCCTGGTGCGACTCTCCCTCCGCCAGGACGAGCGTGTCGTCAGCGTAACATATTACGCTGACGCCGTCAGGGAGGTCGCCGCGCAGCACCCAGTCGTATCCGATGTTCCACAGGTGCGGCCCCAAGACCGAACCCTGTGGAACACCGCACGACATCTCTCGCCGGTTCCACTCTCCCCGGTGACCGGGGTAGATGACGGCTCTGTCCGTCAGGTAAGCCTCGACTATGCAACGGAGGTAGGTCGGCACCCGGTGATACCGGAGTGCCTCCCTGATGCAACTCCAGGGCAGGGTGTTAAAGGCATTGGTGATGTTCAGAGACACCGCCAAGACGACCCTGCCCCGGGCCACCGCATCCCCCGTCGTGAGGGCTCTCACGAGCATGATTGCGTCCACCGTCGAGCCTAGTAGCCTTAGAGTAATTGTAATAAACATACCTTACAAATTCAATTTATTTTCGGTTTTTCACTTAGGTATCGTATCCGACACGTTAATACTGCAAATGTCTGCTACATTCCCAAAACAAAAGAATTCGTAGAGTAACAACTACTTGTAATTCAGCTCAAATAGCAAGTGTCAGCTGTGAGAAATATGTTTTTATATGGAGCTCGCTATTTGGGCCCTAAAGCGTTATTCGCCACTCGTTTACGTGGATATTCTACTAATACTGAGCAGGAAAACCCAAAAGAATATTTTATAGGAATAACAAAGATATTAATAGATCCCGACTTGGCACATGAGGTTGTTGACATGTGGAATGTAAGCTCAGCTATCCCTGTGCCGATTGTCGTAACGACCAGTGGCCTGATAACCAATAGCTTCGATGAACATCTTTCGAGGCTCTCTTTAGGCGATTGGATCAAGTGTCTGATCCAAAAGGCCATACACCTCGATACGACTCACATTGTGAGGAGGTTTCTATTTCTAGAGCCGTAACCACTGGTAGCTTGGACCACCTAGTTATGGAAGCACAACCAGTGCAAATAGTGCGTATGTCAGCATGAGAGCAGGCAGAACTGCTGTGCTTGCATAATTCCCGGTAAGATAAGCATAGATTGCTAGAACCTAAGTTTAGACCATAAGACACTCCGTGTACGCATCTCAATCTGTGAACACGTGTAGCATTAAATATTAATTAATATATTTCTTAATTTTTATTTTTAAAAAACCGTCTACGACGCTCCCAATCCTGACTACCTTGTTCCCGTCACCGGTGGGCCACCTTTTATTTTTTTAATGTTTTTATTTGTGCTTTTGTGGGTGTTTGTGCTTATGTATGTCAGTTTCTAACGCACCCACGGCATTTATTGCAAACATACAGGAAAAATTCCTAGAAAGGGGCAAGGTTTCTTAAAAAAAAAAACTGTTTGAAAAAGCTAATCTTAAAAGAAAATATACCAATGTCAACAGGGTTTTGTGACCAATAATTTCTGTTCCTAATATCCGCACAACGTAATTGGACTGTCTGTCTTCAAAAGAATCACGTTCTTATTTTGTTCCAAAATGACTTGTGTTTTTCTACATGACGTTAGCAAATGATTACGGTTTTCTTTGGACAATCTATTATATTACGTTAGTAGGTAGGATTGTATCATTGAGAATTTGAATATGGAATTTGATTTGGGTTCATAATGTTACTAGGTTTTTCCCGCGTATTTGCCCGAATGCAAGTAAAAGTTATCTTAATATAGTATCGTACCTGTCTCAAGGTCATGGCAAGCACATGATAATTCATCATCAAAATCAGCAATGTTAGTCTGAGGATACAGCCGTCTCAGCCAGCCAGCCAGCTCGTAAGTACAGCCACATGTACAGCGCTGTACTAGCGTCGAAACAAGTTTGGTGTTCACAAAACTGACGACAGGCAGCGATGTCCTGTCAATAGCTCAATGAATGTCTTTCTCGACGACATGCGACATGGTAATTGTAGCGCACTAGAAAATGTTTTAGAGCACAGCAGTTCGGCACCCACACATAGCTACTTTTTCTTAAAAATAACAATATTAATTACCAGTGGCGGCCTTAGGGGGGGGCGAACCGGGCAACCGCCCGGGGCCTCGCGCTTGCAGGGGCCTCGCGCCAAGCAAAAGAAAAAGTAGTTACTTTTAATTTAAAACTTTTGATTTTGAGCCTAACCAAGTATTTATTATGGATATATAACATATCGGTAAATTAAATAAGATTTTAGTTTTAGGAAAAATTGTAATCATCAATTTTGAAAATTATCATCTTAGTATTCGTTAATTTTGTAAATCTTTTAAGCAGTACAATAATTTTTTCGTCTGAACGTACGGGCTAGTTTAAATCCGGTAGTCCATCTTTTTTGCAGACTTGTTTATGAAGTTGGCTTGAATAATCCAAGTTTGAGACCTCCAGCACCGAACGCTACTTTGTAAAAAAAAAGCCACGAAAACGGTCTTTTTTGAAATTTTTGCATTTATGGCCCTACATACAGGATTAGTTGTTGATTCTATTCTGACTTCTCAGAACGGTTTCAAATATGCCTTTTGCTACAATATGAGATTCGAATTATATCTGTAGGTGTAGACCCAGTAGCTTTCGAGATAGAGTTTTTCCAAATGTATATTCTTTTCGAACTTCGCAATTTTGCAATATTTAAGACACCACTCGAGCAACTCTAGCGGTATCGGTATCTCAAAACAACGTTATTTTTTTACAACAACTGTGGACAAGACAAAAAAAAATCTTTGAAGTGGTTTATCTTGGAGACTATTAGGTCTACAGAGGTATTTTTAGTCACTCTTCATCAGCCTATCTCGGCAGTCGGCTTCTCCCAGTTGTAATATCCCTTTGTGCCTATTGGCCTTGTTTTGTTCAGAGGCGTAGCGTGCCTTGGGCCCCGTATAAAAATTTATTTGGGGGCCCTTAGGTAGGGTAAAGATTAATCACTCCAGAAAAAAAAAATCATTTCTCTGTATCTACGGCGAAATATAAACAAAAAAAAGGACAAAGGTCATCAAAAAAATTCAAGATGCGACTGATCACAGAGGTCGGAATTAGATAGAGTTATTTTAATACTTGCATCGAAATGTTGATATTAATATGGACATTCCCCGGAATTTCATCTAATAGACAATCTCGTACTTAAAATTTACATATAAATAATAATAATAAAAATACCAGAGGTAGATTAGATAAATAAATTGTGTTAAAGTAAATAACTATAATAAATCATTAAGTTTTTATTAATTTTTGTTTACGCATGTTGGGGGCCCCTGTGGCCCGGGGGCCCCGTATAATTGATACGGCAGATACGGCGGTAGCTACGCCCCTGGTTTTGTTCTGTCTCCTGCTTGAGGGAAGTGGAAACATATTTTACTACTCTTCCACTATTCTTTTCTGATTAATTTCGTTGCAGGATCCAAGACAGGTAAATTCATTCTCCGGGACACGTCGAGCTTCATTGTCTCGGCGCTTTTCTGGTGGTTGCCACTGTAGATTCTGGCTTTCAGGAGTTGCAGTGGTTTGGGAATAGTGTGGTGGGTTTGTCCCAAAAAAAAAGCAGAAGGCGAGGACGCCTGTGCGCTTATCCAGCCACTCCTCAAAGACGGGTCTTATCGCCGCAATTGCGGCGTGCCCGAGCAAATTAAGTCCACTTTAGAAAGGAGATACGATAATAATAGAAGACAACTACTATCAAAAACTAACCCTTTAGGGTTCGTGTCACCGAAGTCTAGATAGAGAAAAATTTGGGGCCGCGCCTGTGGGACATCGGCTTCGACTGGGTGCTGCGCGGCGACCTCCCTCTAGACGTCAGCGTAATATGTTACGCTGACGACACGCTCGTCCTGGCGGAGGGGGTGAGGCGGTTGCGACAGTCGTTGGAAGGATCCGGCAGTTGGGACTCGAGGTGGCGCTGCACAAGACAGAGGCCATGTGCTTTCATGGTCATCTGAATCCGCCACCAACAGAGTCCCACATAACGGTGGGGGGGGGGTTCACATCGGCGTCGGGGGTACGATGAAGTACCTGGGACTCGTCCTCGACAGCCGATGGAACTTCGGGGAACATTTCCTGCGTTTGGCCGCCCTCGGGCGACTCCTGCCCAATATCGGCGGGCCAAACGCCCCCTGCCGGAGGCTGCACGCCGGTGTCGTGCGGTCCATGGCCCTCTACGGGGCCCCCGTGTGGGCCCTAAGCATGCGGACGCGACCGGCAAAGCTGGTCGCATGCCAAAGGGCCATGGTTATCCGAATGATCCGAGGATACCGCACGATCGCCGGCGAATCGGCCAACCTTCTTGCCGGATCGCTGCCCTGGAATCTGGAGGCGGTTGCCCTCCAGCGCGTCTATGAGTGGCGCGTGGAGGCGCAGCGTCGGGGCGTATCCCCGATGCCCCGAGAATTCGAGGCGCGGCGGGAAGAGCTCCGGCGCGATCTCAGGGCAGTTTGGAAAGAACGACTGTCGCAACCGAGGTACGGGCACGCCGCAATCGCGGCTGTAAGACCCCTCTTTGAGGAGTGGCTGGATAGGTCCCACGGCGTCCTCTCCTACCACATGACGCAGGTCCTCACCGGACACGGAAGTTTCGGAAGGTACCTGTGTCTGATAAAGAAGGAGGAAACGCCCGGGTGTCAACACTGCGAGGACCGCCCGGAGGACACGGTGGAGCATACGGTGCAAGACTGCCCCGCTTGGGCAGAGCACCGCCGTGTCACCGCAGTCCTTCCCGCCCTGTCCGGGGTGGGAGGACTCATTTGATGATCTTACCACGCTAAAAAAAAATATCTAAACCAAAGAACCAGACCTACTTTCGCTTTATATACTTTTTATGAAGGACAAAGGGCCTCGCAAAGACCTGCCGCCCGGGGCCTCGCAATGGGTAAGGCCGCCTCTGTTAATTACATTCCAATACTTTTCAGACCAAAACCAAGATTTTAATTTCCTATTCTTCAACAGATTCCTCTAACGATGCTGCAGAAGCGATCAGTGTTCCCGAAAATGAACGATCACAGTATTTCACCGAAGGAGAATGAGCTGAAAGCTCTCTCAACATTCTTCTCAAAGTCTTGCATCGTGGGCAAATGGTCACCTGATCCTAAGACCAATTCTTTCTGGAGTAAGTAAATCTAATACTACCACTAATCCTTTATTCTTAATTCTCAAGTCTATCAGCACCTTTAGGGAGGATATTTTTTTCAAAATCCAAAAAAAATAAATGTTAAAAAAAATCTATTGACAATTTCTCATTGCCTTTTAAAAACAGATAATTGGCTAGTTTTGGCTTCATACATAGTTCTCCTACACACTACCAGTACCCTGAGCACGAGTTTTCACTCTTTTACTTTACAGCGTCTTTCCAGTATTTACAGCGTTTCTTGTATGAAAAACTGGAACAGCGCCTCTGGTGTGCGGTGAAGGAACTAATTTTTTCCTTGAAAATTGTCAATTTGAAGTTGCCAAAGTTCCAGTTTACTTTACGTCTCAAATACTGAAAACTCGTACTCAGGGTACTGTACCCTGAGCACGAGTTTTCAGTATTTGAGACGTAAACTGGAACTTTGACAACTTCAAATTGACAATTTTCAAGGAAAAAATTAGTTCCTACTTCGCACACCAGAGGCGCTGTTCCATTTTTTCATACAAGAAACGCTGTAAATACTGGAAAGACGCTGTAAAGTAAAAGAGTGAAAACTCGTGCTAAGGGTACTGTTATGATATTTAACATTAGTTCGTCGTTCGTTGAGGTTGGTTTAAAATTAGAAGTTAATGCTTTATACGATAGAGGCAGAGACAGAAATAACGCTTTACGAAGCCGAAACTTACCAATAATCTCTTTCTTAAGGTTAATGTGGAATATTTATCGTCTGTAAGTAACTTCTTAAAAAGTGCCATTGAACAAAACTTTTCGATCTTTTCCTGGTACCTTGACGATTCACTAATTAAATAACTTATTTCCGAAAAGACCAACTTTGTTATATTTACTAAAATTATGTACAAAAATAAGGAAATTATCTTATTGATATCGTCGAAAGAATAATGTTTTAAAAGTTATTGAAGCGGAAATCAATGGCTACGAACGAAATATTTCGGCACCCAAATTAAAGATTTCGATTTCGAGTCGACTTTCATGAAATATAAAACATGTTACCTCTTATCGTGTTCTTTGAATTTTCTACGATTTCCTACAAGCCCCTTTATGCCACAAAACAGAGACTTTAAGGATTAAACGCGCTCATTTCGGTAACAAAACAATTCGAGCAAATCTAAGAGGATTTGCTAAATCGTATTAAGTCCTAACGTTGCTTTCATGCCAAGAACTCGAAACTGTTGTGTTTGTTGAAGCAATAAATCTCATGTTCAAGTTACTTACACGAAAACATCTACATACTCAAACAAGCAGAAACCTTTGTTAGTTTTCAACGAACCATTTTTCTTTGCCAAATCTTTTTTGTCCTCGGGGAGTTCGAACTTCTAACCCCTTGTTTCTTCAGGGGTGGCGCGAAAAGGGATGTTTTTATAAGGGATATATTTTCAGAGACCCAGTACAATCAACTATGTGCTATGTGTGAGCATCCCGATGTTTGTGACTACCCTGACAACTATAGTGGGTACGAAGGGGCGTTGAGGTGCCTGGCGAGTAATGGCGGACAGGTCGCCTTTACTAAGGTCATTTACGTCCGGAAATTTTTCGGGGTAAGTATTTTAACTTTTATACGTTTTAGCGAGCCCTACGTTGTGAATTGGTAGTCATCATTATCATTTCAGCCTTTTGCAGTCCATCTTTGGACATGTAGGCTTTTGGCCGTGATCGTTAACAAAGCCGTGAATGTTCGCAAAGAATTAAAGACTCTTCTATATTCCACAATGTAGTCCCAAGGGATTGACGTGAAGTAATTTCATCAGTAGATTCGGCCTCGGTCTCTCTTTGTACTTTTCTCTTTGGACGTTTTGTGAGATTTGATCATTTTATTTACTCCTACGAACTGCTAAATTTATTACCTTCCCTAGTTATTACAGTGTGTTCAAATTTAGCTTTGAAATTGAATAACCACTGAGTTTCTATTTCAATTACAGTACGTAAAAGCTTAACTTGTTTTCACAGCGTATCCCACATATCCCACTGAACTAATCTGGGAATCGGATTCTCTGAAATCACTTTGGCCCGTTCAATGTAGACTGACTTTCAAATTTCGGAGCGACTCAGTCACCTGTAAAGCTTTTATATTCGATTATCTGAAGCCGAAAATGCAAATAGCTCTTCGGCTAGAGGAGATTTCGCCGAGGTAGTGGAGGAAATAAGTTTCTGAGATAGGTTTTAGTTTCCGATAGCGGATATTTATCTACCATTGCCAGAAAAAACCTTAGTGATTTTCTTGGGCTTTACGGCTGCAAGTAATGGGTAGCTCGCCGACCGACCAAGGACTAGGCCCGGGTTGACGACGTCACACACGCCCCCAAGAGTTGTCAGCAAACTGACGGGATCCCCAAAGGTAGAAACGCCTGCTGGGGTGGCAGGACTATCTCAGCAGGATACGGTGGGCCTGGCCGTACGAGTCTGATAAATTCTTCCGCTCCACCTAGCGCGGGAGTACTTTCTCATTTGATTATTTTACCACCCAAAAAAAATGAATGTGTCTGTTCTTAGACCCCAAAAAATTAGTAAAGCTTTAAACATGAAGCCGTTGACAGCCTTCAAGTCCTTCTTGATGTTCAGAAAATTGCTATTAGCATGTAATAAAAAAAATCTAAAAGCAGAGATTATATATTCTTTCCTCTATTGAGCCTCATCTATGCACCGACTATCACTCAGGGGAAATCACGTCTGCGTCGAAACTCGAAATGGAAAATGAAACAAGACACTTTAACTGAACATTTCTGCACCTAGTCAAAATTAATGTTGGCATTCTATATGAGTAGAGTTTGTTGGTTGTTTTGCGTTGATTACAGTTTTAATATTAACTACTGTAGTTGTTTTCTGGGTTATTCTATTCGGGACATAAACTTTATTATCTTTTTATAGAATGTTTATCCTTCCCATAACAAATTTGTTCATGATCCGTACAATCGCCTCTTTTTTACACGACTGCCTTAAAATAGGCCTGAATGACTCCTCCTTGTGTGGAGCGGAGAGGGCTATCAGACTTGACTGACTAGAAACCGTCCTGGTCATTCAGTTGTCCATTGCGTTCCAGAACGATCACCTATTCAGACATTCCAGCGGCCCAGGCGTACAATCTTCCCTTAAATATTTTTTGTTTAAGAAAAACTAAAGTACGATTAAACTTGAATGAGGCTAGTAGGTCAATCAAGTGAGTTAACAAGAGTGCTAGGCTTGTCTAAATTTTTTGTACAATTAAAGTTCATTCAGTTACCCACTCAATACAAATCCAGGTTCAATCTAGCGGAGTATGCCAATATACTTTATTTACCAAAATATGATTGATACTCGGAAAAGTATGTGGGCTTATCCTGATTTGATGGATTGGAGTTGCTTAGCTAGAACTTTCCTTCCTGTATTTCCAATTGTGCGTAATACATATTACGTGTGAGTGTTGCGTATTACAATATGATTAACCTTCCCATAATTATTCTTTAAAGCAAATGAAGAAAAATCCAAAAAAAAAAGAAAAGACCAGAAGGTCGTATACCCTACTAGACGACCTTAAAATCCAGTTCATCTAAACTATGAAAATTAATGTTAGTGTAGAGCAGTGGTGGTCCAATATCGATCCCGACTTAAGAGTTTGTACCATGTATCACAACCCTGTAACTGGGTAATACGATACCCCATGGTAAGACCAAATATCAGTCAAACCAGATCAGCAAACCTAATATTTACCTTAAAAATGTCTCCACTTTTCTCCAGCTTCCAGTAGGTAGAACTCCAGCTGGAACTGCAGAACAAAGCCCAGATGGTTACAGCTACCTTTGTGTGGATGGATCTAAGGTGTCTGTGAAGGACAAGGCCTGTTCTTGGGCAGCCAGACCCTGGCAAGGACTGTTAGGACACAATGATGTACTGGCGCAGCTGTCACCTTTGAGGGAGAAGATTAGGCAGTTGTCTGTTATTGGTAAGTTCTTGATACTTCATCTCTTAAATATTGTTCTAATGATTTGGAAAGAACCATGAGTTCGTACCCATTTTTCTATTCTGCTTAGAGATTTACGTTTTGGATTGATATCTTTAATGGCAGATTTACATTGAGTCAGTAACTGACGTCAGTCCACTGACGAGTCAGTACTGACCTGTCACTGCCATAATGTAAATTGATTTCTTGAAATACTGACCTCGTCTAAATAGCATGAGTCAGTTTTCGGCGCCAGCACTGACGTCAGTTACTGACTCAATTTAAATCTGCCATAACTCCTGAGTGAACTGATCGAATCATTAACAATTGAGTAGGTAGTGGCTAAGCAAATGGAAAAAATGCTTCGTTTCAGAAAAGTTTATAATTGTTGTGATAATATGAAACAATGAACAAATGTTGTTATTTTTTAAACAAAATGTTCAGTTTAAATATGACCACCAGATTTTCACAGTAAAAAACAAACCTACCACAGCTTTCTACTTAAAAATGAATTCCCTAAAACGCAAAATTACGGAGTTGTTCAACTGTCAAAAAGGAAAACTTTTTTTCGTCAAATGGAAAAATGAAGAGCAAAGAAAAATTATAATCGGATTAACAGGCAACAAAGTTTTCTTGATTTCTCTCGCTTGACAATAAAACGTCGTTATTATTTTTTATCGGAATTATTTTCAACTGGGGGGTTACCATGGTGTCTTAAATTTCATAAAGCAGTAGGTACTGTTTTATGTTTCTTCGGTGTAAGAAAGAGACGGAGCAATACAAGAGTGCCATGTATTTCCTACATCGGAATAAGATTAAAACAAAACATAGAATAAGACATGACAATGATAACTGGGCCACTTGATGCCTTGCTTGATAGAACATAACTTCATAAAAAATCAAATCCTATTCTTCTATCATAAAAATCACACAACTCCCAGAAAAAAAAAATAACAAATATAATATCGTAGTAACGATTCGATTTGGGTATTTGTGAAATCTTTTAAGGTGAATGCTCCAAAAATGCTTGCAAAAAACACAAGAAATTTTGAATTTCGCGGGCTACCCTGGAGCATTCACCTTAAGTTGCCAGAATTAAAATAAAATGTTTTATATCTCTAGGTGCACGAGACAAGCCATCATGGTTCACCCAAGTGCTAGGCCTATCGGAAAAGATCTACCACGTCGCGGATAACATTCCCATAAAGCCAGCAGATTACTTGGCCAAGGCCAACTACACGGAGGTCATCGAAAGGGGCCACGGCCCACCAGAACTGATCGTCAGGTAAATATTATTGTATTGGTATTTGCATACCGTAGGTGGCACGTCATTGACAACAAAACCAGTATAAACTGGCCTCTGGCTTTGTTACCACTAGACGAACCAGAATAAAGGGCCCATTTACACGCTGCCGCTGCAAGCACTTGCATACAAGTTTGATATTTGTTTGATTAACTGCATTCATTATCCTAATGTAAAGTTTTTATTTATACGCAACAATGCCTGCGTAACGTTTTCGTAAAGGTTTTGTGTAAAGAAAAAATCAGCTGCGATCGATAAGATTCTGGATAAGTACTCCAGACGCCTTACCAATTAGGCTGTCGCAACTCCAGAAGGCGCGAGTTAGAGTCCCTCTCGCAGCTGAATTTTTCTTTCCTCAAAAATCTTTGTCCTAATGTAGTCAAACATGCATGCAGTTTCTAGCATCGTCTAAATGAGGCTACTCTCGGCAACTCCTCGCCACTCTCGCGACTATCATCACGGCGGGCACCGGCGGGCATAGTTTTTACTGTGTGTTCTGTCGGTGCGCAAGGGTTTCAGTTTCTTCTGGGTGTGCTTGCTTTATCCTTGAGGCTAAGAGCAAACCCATTTTAATTTTGGTTTAAATGAACAATAAAACTTAAGTCTCACTGAAGTGACCCACGGGAAGAAAGCGGGGCGCGAGTGTGGAAAGTCGATACCTGAGGCGCGAGCTTCTTTGCATTACCCCGGTCCGACGACTTTTCCGACCCTCGCAAGACGACGAAACGTCAAACGCCCGAGCGATTAAAATTTTACGTTTTAGAATTTTCGGGTTACGTTTTAAATTCTCCCGGCTCGGTATTATTACCGGATCCGTCCACATACGAATCAACCTTACGGCAGTTTTATAGCCCGTCAAAACCACCGGTCCACCCGATAATGGGAATGGAGCCTTATTGTCTTGAAACTCCGTACTAGACTAGGCCAGTAATGACGTGCAGCCTATTGTATTGCATCCATATTTATGCCTAACTGCGTCGTAAGGCAGATTATCTTGTCAGGTCAGTTAAGCCAGGTTTTATCGCATATCGTGTTGGTGGAATGGGTAATTCTTGGGTGTTTATTTGATTGGCCAATAAGTAACCACCTAGTCAGTTCAAATAATCCCTTGCTGAGCAGTGAGCAGAGCCCATTGTTATTTAAAACTACCTATCGTGCTTATGTATGTATACGTACTCAACAACAACATTGTAGTTTAATGTTATTTTTGTTAGTTACGAAATTATGTCCGTCGTTAGACTTGTAATTACTTAGGTATAACCACCTGACTGAAACTTACCACAGGCTGAAAGAATTTGTGATATTATAAACCTTCACATTTCCAATAACTTTATGTAGCTAATAATTGAATTAGGTACAGATATACGAAGACACTAAGACGATGACATTTAATCAATTCCATTCCATAAAAAAGTATCTAAGCCTTTTGAGCTCAGGTATTTTTCAGAATATAGCAACATTGAAACAAGAAAACCCGCCCACAGCTCTACACCCCTGGTTTTAATCTCCCCTTATGAGCGGAAAGCGCGGCCTACATCTGTGAAAGACATTTGACACACTGACCTTACAGGTAATGCGTGACCTCTAGCTCCCTAGGGGGGCGCAAACTACGTGATTATGAGAAAGGAATACATAGATAACATAGTTCTAGATTCTCTTTCTTTTTTTTTTACGTGGAAAAGTCATGAAATTAGTCCTCCCGCCCTGGGTAGAGAGAAATGCACTTACCATACGAGCCTGACGCTCGTATGGTAAGCTTCAGAGAAAACTCACCCCTTTTGGTAGTGACATCACTACCAAAGGGGGTGAGATTTCTCTGAAGCTTTCTGCGCCCTATTCCTTGACACGCCCTTCATCCAAGGCTGTGTCATTCATCTTATACAGTCCCGACACTCCACAGACACTTCCGCGACCCCGCTTTTTTTGACGAAACTTTAAACCTTAACTGGAAATTCTCCCTAGATTTATTTCAAGCTCAAATATATTTCGATATTCGCTCAATGGATCTTTTACCAAAATATTGAAAGAACAAAATATAAATGCATCCACAAAGAGAAACTTCTACTCCAAATATCGTCAACAAAAAAGTCTTCCAAAACAAGATTGTATAACTCGATCGGCTTTTCAAAAGTCGGTCACATAACCTCAAAGCGTTTGCGTTGACTTTGCGAGACAAAGCGAAACACCGACATGCCTTTTTTAATCCCGCTCACATGTTCTGAAAGCTGCTATAGGTATACCTATGCCAGAATATTGTGAGAAACTTGCCTATGGATATTTTCAGGTTTTCTCACTAACCAGGAAATATACATATACTGGTTGGCTGGTTGGTTTTGTTCCAGTCTTGCTATGCTTTGCATGGGAGTTGTGTCGTGGGTCAATTTTGACGCAGTGTCTGTGTCGTTACATCAAATTGCATTAAAAAATAATAGTACCACGAATTTTCGGCAGGATTTCAGTCCTGGCTTGTACTATAAGCAATAAATCATATACCATAATATAAAACATTTCTCTAACTACCCGCAGGTTATGCGTAACATCAAACGTAGCTCTCGCGAAATGTCACCAAATGGCCGTCTTCGCATTCAGTCGTGACATTCGGCCGCGTCTCGACTGCGTTCAAGAGGCTTCTGAAGCCGACTGCCTGAAGAGCGTGAGTATTTTTAGATTACGTAAGGACCTTCATTACTGAGATTTGGAGGACATCTACTTCAGATCTGTTTTGAAGACTGTAATATTTTAATATTTGGGAAAGTCAAATTGAGGTAGTCTATAATAAACTGCGGCTCTTAAATCGCCACTTTATCAACATTGCTGATAACAATGTAGCTAATCGGCTATCATTGTGCCGATTGTCGTTACTACCAATGGCCTGATGGCAAAGAGCCTCGACGAACATCTTTCGAGGCTCTCCTTAGGGGGTTCGATCAAGGGCCTGATTCAGAAGGCAGTGCTCCTCGATACGGCTCACATTGTGAGGAGGTTCATGTCTCTGGACCCCTAACCACCGGTAGCTTGGACCCTGCTCACACACCGGCGGATCACTATTTATATATTTTTAATTGTTTTTTATGGTAGAGATTCTTTTAAAAATATTTAAAAATGTATTTATATGTTTAGGTTGACGAATAAACGGAATGTAGCTAAAATTGTTCTTTAATCAAATTATACTCTATTGCTTGTTGCAATAGAATAGAATAAATATTCCATGTTATGAATTTTATCGCAATCAAAATTCGTAACGTCATAAAGTGATGATTTTAAAACCGCTAATTTCATAGTGGTTTTCCGTCTTTTGGCACCTTTTAGATATTGTATAAGTAATAGATACCCACACGTAAGTTGATAACCTGGTTTTGATTCCATGTTTTATAGGCATTTACTGAAACATTGGCATAAACTGAAATGTTATTGCACTAGTAGAGTAGAGTTTCAACGCTCAACGAATTTTATTGTGGCATTTATTAAAGTTTCGCTTAAGTTAGTGAAAATAGAACTTCAAAACTATGGTTGCTAAAGCAATGGGGAAGGCCGGTCAAAGCTAATTTTAGATGGCGCCACCATAGCTAAATCCTAATCCGACCAATGAGGTAGTACTATTTTGAAGTACCTATAAGATTTGAGCCAATGACGATGCTTGGAACAAGCTATACTAGCGCCATTAGTTCCCCAGTTGCCATCCCCATTAAATATAATAACAGCCGGATGAAAGTTTAATTGCTTGCACCTGGCAAACAACAATATTAGTAGCTTCTTAAGTTATCTGAATCGGATGTGTGCCGGAAAGCTTGTCTCATTCATACTCCCAGCTATTCTTAATTGGCTCATTTCCCGAAAACTTTACCCGTTACGATTGTTGTGTTTGAAAATATTTGGGCTTCATTGATTTTAATTTCCGGTTTTGCGAAACTTCGTTCGGTTATGTTCAAATTTTCTGTGGAATGGCTGAAATTCTTCGCATAGGATTTTTGAATTGTATCTTCAATTTTAAACTTTGTATTTATGTTCAGAAACTAAGGAAGCATTTAATAAATTGTTTTGTAACGGTTAAATTGATGAGTTAACTTTTAGGGTAAACAAAATTAACATTTTAAAAAGATGGGAAAATAAATCATGGAGATACTGGACCTATGCTGACATAACTTTTACATTAACGCTTTAATACATTGACGACCCTTATAAAGTTAACATAACAGAGGTTTTATTATGTCCATTGCTTAACTTGATATAAGTTTCATGGTTACATTATGAGATAAAATTACTGATATGAATATTATCAATTTATCATAATAGCATTTGGGTGCCATCGACCGCGTGGAAGTTGAAAATTATCCCACGGGAATGTTAAAGGTGGAAAAAAGATAATAATAATATAATAATAATAATTTTCCACAACTATCACACAACGCCATCTAGTCCCAAGCTAAGCAGAGCTTGTGTTATGGGTACTAGACAACTGATAAACATACTTATATATATTTCTAAATACATACATATTATAGATAAATTACACCCAGACACAGAACAAATGATCGTGCTCATCACACAAACATCTGTCCTGGGTGGGAATCGAACCCACGACCCGCGGCATAGCAGTCAGGGTCACTAACCACTATACCAACAGGCCTGCTTGATAAACTATCCGTGTGCCAATTTCATCCACAGTCGTTCAGCTGTTTTGTATGAAAGAGTAACAAACATTCACCCATACCTACATTTCATCCTTATTCACTAAATTCACATATGCAATAGTAGGTAGTAAGTTTAAAACGCATAACAACAACATCAAAACTATTAAAATGCATCTCGAAACACCAAAACATTGAGTCACACATTCGAGCTGCCAAAAATCTAGCTCATAATCCCGAACATTACTTACTATCGATGTAAAAAAGACATTTTCCCAAAATACTTACAAAATACATATAAAACAGGTACAAGACAACGGCTCAGACTTGGCAAGTGTCGACGATATGCGAGTAGCGTCCGCAGCCAACAAATACAATTTGCATCCAGTGTTCCATGAGGTGTATGGAAAAGCTAAGACTCCTAACTACGCTGTTGCTGTCGTGAAGAAGGATAGCAGTTATAGGACTATTGAGGATTTGAGGGGTAAAAGGTAAGAAACATTTGGTTTCACATGTGATGACCTTGACCCGCCAGAATTGGCAGAAACGTCAAAACTCCACTTGTTTAAATCTTAGATTTTCACAAAGAAGACAGGGTGACTATAGGGTGATAGATTTCGAAAATCGAAGTTATAGGCACAGCTTGTTGATAAAGATTAAAAAGTTCGATCAGGAGGTTTTCGAAGTAGGTACAGACGCCAGCACATCACCCGCACCAATCTGTCTCTCTTTAAGTCCTCATCTGCTTTGAATTTTGGGATGAGCGGCTGTAGATTCATATTATGATCAAATTAACATAATGAGGTATGTTGATGTGCTAGCGTCTGCAATAGTTTTAGTGTTCCAAGATCTAGCAAATGTTGTATTCATCCCTCATTTTTAGGGTTCCGTAGCCAAATGGCAAAAACGGAACCCTTATAGATTCGTCATGTCTGTCTGTCTGTCCGTCCGTATGTCACAGCCACTTTTTGTCGAAAGTATAAGAGCTATCCTGTATAACTTGGTAGGTAGATGTATTATGTGAACCGCATTACGATTTTCACACAAAAATAAAAACAAAACAAATTTTGAGGGTGCCCTCCATACTTAGAATTGAAACTCAAATTTTTTTTTTTTCATCGAACCCATAAGTGTGGGGTATCTATGGATAGGTCTTTAAAAATTATATTGAGGTTACTGATATCATTTTTTTCTAAACTGAACCGTTTGCACGAGAGACACTTCCAAAGTGGTAAAAAGTGTGTCCCCCCCTGTAACTTCTAAAATAAGAGAATGATAAAACTAAAAAAAAAATATAATATAGATAGACCTCAATAAAAACTTCCAACGAAAATTGGTTTGGATGAGATACAGTTAGCAGTTTTTGAGATTAGTACGTTTTCAAAAACCGCTAATATAACTTTGCCATTCATCATAAACACTATGAAAAACAAAGTTATTTTTATTGTTTGTGTATATTACTTAGTAATCTCAATGTAATTATATCCCTAATCTATGCTTGCTACTACGGAACCCTTCATGGGCGAGTCCAACTCGCACTTGGCCGGTTTTTAATGATTGTATCGGTACTATAACTGATAATAGTACCTATACGTGTAATACTGTACTAAAGTACCTCAAAGCAAGGTAAGAAAAATACCCTAAAAAACAGCAAGTCAATATAACTTAACAAACCAATCAACAGAAAAGAAAACTCAATCCAAGTCCCTACAATATCGCGTAACGAACTACCCTCATTACCAAAAAAAACTTCAAAGAGAAATATCAGACCTTGTTACCGATATCCGGTCCAATACACAAAGTAATTCCTGCTTATTGAGCTTGCTCCTAACAAAATATCCGGTGTTTGGCGCCGACATCGACAGGCCAATCAGAAGAAATCACTAAAACACACAGTTTCTATCGAATTTCCCGAGTCCCTAACATTTTAGGACCTTGATTGAGGAATTTGTTCTAAATATTTTTGTGGACTAGAAAGTCCTGTATGAATGTTTTCTTTTGATTTAGCTTTTACTAGTAGCTTAGGCCTTTCAAAGCATTAGAAGTTGTATTTATTTTTCTACATGATTTTTTGCCTATTTCCTTATGTCTTTATTAGAGTTTGGTAGTAGTATTTTACCGAGTAGTCTTACCAGTACTACTGGGATTTTCCTTTACAATAAAATTACTAGCAAGAAGACCTTGTTGGCTAATTACGATCTTCATTACTTTTTTTTTCTTTATTAGGCATAAGTTTCAACCAACAGCAAGACTAATAAAGTCTTATTTTCAGATCTTGCCACAATAGTTACGGATCCTTCAGCGGCTTAGATGCTCCTTTGTACTACCTCAAAAACAAGAGAATTATTACGGATGATCAGGTGAGTCAACTGAAATAGTTAAGATTAGGTACCTACCCCTTTGTACTTAACTGCCAACCCTTTTTATACCCTTTTCTAAACATTGTAGTGGCAAGCAAAACTTGCATAACTTTAAAAATGTCGAGCATAAAAGCCCTGAAGTGGGTTGTCCGTTATTTATATCTTTCATAAATTGCCACTTCAGCAAGATATGAGTATAAAAGTGGCACTAGGTGACCTATTTTCCTGAGCCGTAAACATCTAGGTAGGTATATTATTTGTGAAACATATTCCTGAACTTCAACATAAACCATTTTATTTTCGCAGTGCATCAAACATTTCGGCGAATTCTTCTCGGGAGGCTCTTGCATACCGGGAATCGACAAGGCGGAAAACAATCCAAGAGGTATTGTATTACGAAACACCTAGGTTACCTAGGCGCCTAGGTACCTAGGCTTTATTTACTAGAGTGGTTTGTGAAGGCCAGTTTTGATAAGGGGTAAGGGGTAAGTTGTTTGCACGGCAGTTTTAGCGGATTATTCCACTCTGCTTCACCAAGGTATCCCGATCCCGACAGAGACAGAGGAACAGTAGGTATATCCGTACAATCCTTTTGTGCCTTGGGCATTATTACAACAATATCTTCCCCTTTTATCTGAAAATCATAAAATTGAATGCCAAATACCTAAGTAAGTACTTACCTATACGCTAAAATGCAAAAATTATGAAGCCTCATCATAATTCAACAGGAAAAACATACTTCGTGGTTTAATGAGTAGGCGAGTGTTCGGTTTACGGATCAACATTCAAGCGCGAAGAATCCATATACTAGGCTTTATTTCACCAACAGCTGTTCATACATAATAAGTATTGTTTCAGGCGATGACGTGTCAAAACTTCGCCAGCAATGTTCGGGTGACAACAGCCCCGTGAAATGTCTTCTGGAAAACCGCGGAGACGTGGCTTTTGTTTCAAGTAAGTATTGCCACCCAAATGTATCAAAAGGAAGTACCAAGCTTAGACAGTGCAGCTGCATTAGTCTAGTGGCCTAGTGCAGTACTGGATTTCAATAGAATGTCAGGCTAAATGATTTTATTGTAAAAGTGGTTAACAATTTGAGCTGTTCTTTTCTATCCAAATGACTATTTAATAATTTTCCTTGAGTCGATATTCTATGTGCATTATGACGTCACTTAAAGTATGTTTCATTAGTTCAAAGTTGAAAGTGTTTGTTCAATATACTTACCTAGAGTTCAATAGATTAAATTCTTATCTCATTTTTATGTCTTCAGATCGCAGAGATTTGCTTTTCCATATAGATCGCAGACACGCTGTCTATATGGAAAAGCAAAGTGGTCTTTCAGTACATACTATTATCAAATGATTAGTGTAAGATAAAGCCCTTTAAGATAATCATTGCGAACTGACATCTAATTTATACTATCGTCAGGTGCGGATCTACAAAACTTCGACCCATCACAGTACGAGTTACTCTGCCTGAACCGGGAAGCAGGTGGACGCGACACCCTTTCCAACTACGTCACGTGCAACATAGCTATGGCTCCCTCTCGCACATGGTTGGCCGCTAAAGACTTCCTATCGGACGTCTCTATCGCACACACTCCGCTCAGTCTGGCCCAGCTACTTGACACGAGATTAGACTTATTTAACATCTATGGAGAATTCCTCAAGAACAATAATGTCATTTTCAGTGTGAGTTTTCATTTCAACACAGTTTTAGGTCAAACATTCAATGAGTGTGCCATTTTTTTTTTAGCGTGGTAAAATCATCAAATGAGTCCTCCCACCCCGGGCAGGGCGGGAGGGACTGTCAGACTTGTACTTACTGACTAAAATCCACGGTGTCCTTCAATAGCCCTTTATGTTCCGGGGTCACGGTAATGAGATAAGTCCCGCGACCCCGGCAGGCTTTGGCTCTCTAGAGGGAGGCCCCGTCATCACGCTGACGGTGTTTGAGGCGCGCGTGGAACACAACGCGCCGTTGACCCAGGCATGATCCATGGTCGGACAGCGAGTTGCCCTTTACTCGCCGCCCGCTGGCCGCGCCTACTGTGGCCGGAGATCCTCTTGTGACGTCCGTCGCCGTGGGCGTCCACCACTGCGGCTGGGCTGGAGGGAGGACGCTGTCCTCTCCCTCGCGTGGCGCACCTCCTCCTTCGCGAGCATGACTGCTTCGCAGAAGGCGGCGACCGCTTCCCACTCCGTCTCGCCCCGCAGCATGGCCTCGATCAATGCCGGGCGCGAGAGGTCTCCTCTTATCGCCGCCCTGAGGACACGGCGGTGCTCTGCCCAAGCGGGGCAGTCCTGCACCGTATGCTCCACCGTGTCCTCCGGGCGGTCCTCGCAGTGGCACCCAGATGTTTCTTCCTTTTTCCTCAGACACAGGTACCTCCCGAAACAACCGTGTCCGGTGAGGACCTACGTCAGGCGGAAGGTTAGGACGCCGTGACTCCTATCCAGCCACTCCTCAAAGAGGGATTAAGGCGTGCCCGGCCGTCGGTTGCGACAGTTGTCCCCTCCATACTGCCCTGAGATCGCGCCACAGCTCTTCCCGCCGCGCCTCGACTTCTCGAGGCAGCGGGGATACACCCCGGCGCTGCGCCTCCACGCGCCACTCCAAATCCCAGGGCATAATTAATGAGTGTGCCATTCAACCATAAACACTTTGTTTTTTTTTCAGAATACTGCAACTGGTTTAGCAACCACTGAGAAGTTGGACTTTGAGAAATTCAAGCAAATTCATGATGTTGTTTCTACCTGCGGTGTAGCCTAAAAGAATATTATAAGATGCTTATTAGTCCCTTTAATGAGGGTTTTTATACATTTAAGTTTAATTAACAAAGAAAACCTGTAAAAAACACTGTTTAACTTCTTTTGGGCAGGTAATCTCAGTACCCCAATAGCAGTAAGTCAGTAAAACTACTAACAAAACATGAAAGGAGGTCTCAAAAACAAGTCTGATTGATTAAATTTTATTCATCACTTAGATTGACAATAAATAAATAATAATACCCAACAATGTGTTATGTTTTATTCTGGTCCTAATGAGATGTGATTATAATGCTGCTAATACAGCTGTAATAACAACGGAGAGACCTAACATAGCATAGCCAGAAGTGTAAACTTCCTTGATTGTGAGTCCTTTAGCCATATCCCAGAAGAGATGTCTGATTCCATTAGCAAAATGGTAACCAAAAGGAGCAGCCAGCAAAAATTTTGCAGAAAAGATTGTTGCCGCAGACAAATTGAGGTTTTCAATTAGGGCAATGTAGTGTGAGATGTCATTTGGCAATACCAGTGCTCCAACGCCCAGCACTCCAAAATAACCCGTTAAGATGATTCCTAGAACAATGTTTGTAAGTAAAACACCAAACTGAATACCACACAATGAAAAATCTACATAATTATAGAATACAAAATTATTAAGTTACTAGATCACTTCACTAAACCAATTAACAGGAACAGGTTTTCCCATTAAATATTATCATTATATACAAGTTCTCATTTTAAAGTTCTTTTATCTAGATAATAATGATGATTTTGAATTGAATCAACTTTGAAATTATTATTTTAATGTCACATGTTTGTAAGCTAGAATAATTTTTGTAAATAATAATATGAAGTACCTGCAGTTCTATGGGTGATCGACAGTATGCTGGTCAGCTGGGGTTGGTAGATGGTAAGATGCGGCGACATGGGACGCTTGAGACGAGCGTTCCTATCATCATGGTTCTCCAACTTAGGCTCCTCAAACTTCTTAAATACAATTTTTGGTGTTCCCGCTGCAGCTTGAGCGTAATTTACGGAGCCTAGCACACTAGGGATCTTATTGAAACTTGCTAACACGGACCGACTGCCCAATCTGCAAAATATTGATTAC
The DNA here is from genome assembly GCA_950005045.1 of Agrotis exclamationis. Classification (NCBI taxonomy): domain Eukaryota; kingdom Metazoa; phylum Arthropoda; class Insecta; order Lepidoptera; family Noctuidae; genus Agrotis; species Agrotis exclamationis. Next base: position 18,924,801 of record OX465427.1, on the reverse strand, counting down.
AATAGTACATGCTACATAAAAAACATAGCCAACTTGTACAAACCTAACCCATGTTACATAATTTGTCAACATACCTTGCACAGCTGAAGAGTGCCATATTTTATTTGAAACAAATTGTTCGACACTTTCGTAGGCTTCTGCAAATAACGATAGTATTGTTGAATATTCTAAATACTCAGATTTTGTAATTAAAAACTAAAAAAATAAACAAATGGGCTCACCACTGAGTCTGACGATTCGAGAGGATTGACAGTGACAGTGACACTGACAGTTCCAGGATTTTTCTTTTTGCCTTGCTCTTGTAAAATTGTCAAAAGAACTTTTTGCCAATATTATTTTAGAAAGTGATATTAATGGATTCTGATACATCAGTAGTTTAGTAACATTTAAAAGAGTTTCTTGTCATTTTGCCCCTTTAATATCTTCTCAAATGGGTATTTATGTATTAAAATGTTGTTGGAACCATTAATGAATAGTGTTTGTTATGGCAATTGAACAATGAGAGGAATACGATTAAGCCATGCGCTTTCAAATTGCGTTCCGATTTGCGAAAAAGAAAAGTAATTTTATAAATGAAATACTTATATAACAACGACTCACAAAATAAATAGTTCATAATAAATTAGAGAATTTATCATAGGTTTTGTAATAACATTTAGAAAGAGTAATCAAAGAATTTATATAACTTGCAATGGAACCGAACCGGAACGTAAATGTCAGAGAGAGCCGGTCGAGAATTTTCTCTTCAAATTCAAATCAATTCATACTTCCCAAATAGTAAATACGCACAGCACGTCTGAATCAGAATATTTTAGTTCATTCAAAAATAAATGTTACGTTTATTAGTTCTAACAGCGTTGACTGCTACTTTAAGAAGCAGCCACGGAACTGTAGCATCAATGACTGCTAGAGCTGTCGACTTCGAAGTGTTTGGCAGGGTTCAAGGAGTATTCTTCAGAAAGGTTAGTGAAAATACCAATGATATTTCATTGGAAAATACCAAAATAAACACCTTAACTTTTATAAGAAATTATTAATTAAATCTTCGCACTTGTGAGATAAGCGCAGTATTGATGAAATGAACTGAATAATAATATTATGTTCATTTATTTTTCTAAAAATAAAATATCTTATATCACAACCCCCACAGGTGCAGGTGTTGTTCCGCATCATGAATAAATTATTGAAGTTGTTCAGTGGCATCTGTGTCTATGATAAAACTCAGATTTTTTACTTGTAAATAATTTAGTTTTTGAAAATACTTAATGATTTTATTTCTTTGTAAATGTGGAGTTGCTAAAGAAAATTATAATTAGATGAGCATCATTCTTATTACTCTTGGCCATGAAGATTACTAAAAAGCATCTTTTTCTGTTGTTTTTTTTTTCAAGCTTTTATAAAAGTACTGAGCATGGGGTCCTGAGTTTGATTCCTGAGTTGACTATAAAGTTAGAGTTAATCCATCAAAGATTTATCAGCAGCAGTCATGGAGTTTGTGCTAAGTTGAAGGCAGTAGGTTTGCTCCTATGACATGACAACTTGAACAGAACTGGCAAATTCAGGCTGTACCTACTATTAGATACAGCTCTAGCAAACCTACTAAAATATACTGGTAGATCAACTTTTAACCACTTCTTGTGGTTAAAAGTTGATCTACCAGTATATTTTGATGTTCTAGTATATTATGTTTTAATTTTTATTTACTTTATTTAGTATCATCACATATCATGCTAGTTCTCTCTTTTAGTTTTGAATAGAAGTCAGAAATGGGCCCTAAGTTTAACAAGGGTAAGTATTTATTTATCCCGCAGTCCAAGTCCAAGCATATTTCTTTTTGACTTTTTTCTCAACATTACCAACCTTTTTGAAACTAAACTTACAATTTAAATCAAAATGACATTTGAATATTGAAGTAGGTAGCTCTGTCATTTATGAATTTTCTGAAAATAATCAGAACGGGCTGTAATAAAAGTTTTGCAAGATCTTCTTCAAGACGCACCATGGCTTTACAATCTATGGACTTTGAAGTGTTTGGAACTGTTCAGGGAGTTTATTTTCGAAAGGTATAATAAACGCTCTTGGTATATTCTAAGGTTTTCCCTGTAATGTTCCCATTGCAGGGCAATACAGGGCTCCACAGATGGACTGTATTGATCCACAAAACTGTGGCTTTCTTAAAATCTTAATACATTCATAGTTAGCAGTTTTATATAACCAATTTCTAATCAAAAGTGCATGTTGTTACTACCTAATTTGTCATAAAAATGCATATTTTTACTACCTAATCTGTAGAAAAAATAGGTATGTGCACACTTCGTTTTTATGGTGTTTTAAAGAAGCAATTAGAAACTGTTAAATGAATACATTTTGATGGTTTACTTATTTCCTTAAACAGTTAAAAATATTTTTGAAATTATAGAGTTAGCAGGTAGTTGCATAGTTGTGGGTCATATTGGCCTTGCATTTGAATAATTCTATCTTGGAAATCATAGAGAGAGGCTGCAGCCTAGCAGTGGGTGGGTAGATACAGGCTGACAGTAATAGCAGTTCTAGATAACTAGCCTCCCTCGCCCCCTCCAAGATCCCATCTATCTCTGTAGGTACCAAAATTCATCACCATCAGTTCAGGGGTGATATGTTTCTTGTAGTTGGAGTAGCACATGAAAGGGCATCAATCATCATATCAAAGCTCTCACCTACTCTAAAAACCCGTCAATTGCAGTCGGTGTGGCTGAAATAGGCTAGATGGCATTATCATCATCATCATCATATAGCCGGAGGACGTCCACTGCTGAACATAGGCCTCCCCCATAGATTTCTTATAGGACTGGTTGGAAGTGGCTGGCATCCAGCGCGATCGTGTGATTTTTATATGGGATCATCGTCATCATAACTTATTGTTAGACTCAATCATAAAGACTTCGTTTTCTGTCCAAATTAATTGATATAGAGGCAGGAGAATGATAAAATAATTAAATAAGAAAAAAGTGTAATGTTGTCTGCATTGTGGCATGTAGCTGAACCAATTACTTATTTAGAAGGTAAATATACGCCGGCACGGTTGGCCCAATGGCTGGGCGATCGGCAGCTGCGCAGCGTATCGCGGTTTCGATTCCTGCACGGGTCAAATGTTTGTATGAGCTACAAGTAGTTTTCCCGGGTCTGGTCGCTTGTGGCATTAGAACATTCGAGACTCCAGTCGCGAGAACTTGTTGCCAATACCCATAGATCACAATAAATCACAACGACATTCAACAGTGTCTAGAAGCCACTGATTATTTTTCGAATTTGACTCAACTAAGTGCATTGAGTTGTGTCAGTGTGCCAAGCAGTGGCGAAAGATTCACGGATCGTCATTTGGACAAAAATTGATGCTCAATAAAACTTTTGATTTTAATGAAATGTCTTGGCAATACATGCTCTAACACGAGCCGCCAAGGTATCTCCAAGCTATTACAAACTATTATTTTGACTGGCCTGTTGGTCTAGTGGTTAGTGACCCTGACTGCTATGCTGGAGGTCGTGGGTTCGATTCCCACCCAGGACAAATGTTTTTGTGATGAGCACGATCATTTTTTCTGTGTCTGGGTGTAATTTATCTATAATATGTATGTATTAAGAAATATATAAGTATGTTTATTAGTTGTCTAGTACCCATAACACAAGCTCTGCTTAGCTTGGGACTAGATGGCATTGTATGATAGTTGTGGAATATTATTACAAAACCCCTTCGATAAGTCCCCATTTGTGGTCTCCGAAATAATGTAAGGCTAATTAATAAATGAGTCGCAGGAAAGGTTACTGCGGCCCTGCCACGAGAACTGAGATTATTTACTGCTACGTCCGCTGCATGTATTCGTGGATTGGATACTCTTGCAGAACAATTTTTTTGTATTGGTATTGAATCTGAAGTTAATGTTCCACGGCTGCCAATCTGTTTTCGTAAATATCGACGCCTCTACATATATTCATGCAACTAATATTGGTTTGATGTTATATTGAACTTGTATTTTTTCTTGCAGCATACTAAGGAGCAAGCCGAAAAGCTGGGTATTCGTGGATGGTGCAAGAACACGGCTCAGGGGACTGTGCTGGGCCATATGCAAGGACCACTCGACAAAGTGGAGACCATGTGAGTTCTATTTTACAACATAATTATTCATTAATGTAAAAACAGCTTCATACAGGAGGCTTCTTCAAACTAAGTATATTTGGTCAGAGATGATACCCCAAAGTCACAGAAAACGGTTCGTGGAACCGCAAAGCATGGCAGCAGAAAGGAGACGACTGTATCTACTATCTAGCAATGTACCTACTTATGATTCCGGGATGAAATGGTAATTCTAAAGTATTATGGGCGCTTCCATCTGAAGTTTCAAAGACATCTTGACCTGTGGTTAATGTAAACGAACAATCAGTCTGTTTTGTTATGGACTTTTTACGTCGTTTACTCCTGGGCAATGGTCGTTATCTGCTCTAGTAGTTTTCAGAAAATATAATTCTCGACGAGTATTTTCCAATGTCTAAATATAAAATACTATTGGCTTTATTGAGATTATGTAAATACTTCCCCAAACTGTTTTGATCTTGAACAAAAACGAAAAATTTTACGAGGGAACGGCAAAGTATTTCTTTGAAATACAGATCGACATTTTTATAGCGGCATATCTGTCAGCTGGCAAGGAATTTTAAGATTCGTTATTTATTTGGTGGGGAGCCAACCAATGCGTCCAAAATCAATTGAAATAAAAATCATTCAATCTTTTTTATGCCAGTGAATATAAAATGTACGAGTTTATCCTGGAGGCAGCTGCATTGTCGTGGTGAGGTGAGGCTGTGGATGGCGATGATAATGAAATAATTGGAGTTCAAATAAAATTTCATCACTGCAGTGTGTCAAGTACTCGTATAAGCCCAGAAAATTAGGACTGTTTCGTTCAGCCTTCCGAACTTTCAACCATTGTTAATTTCCGAGAGAAAAAAATGCAATCTCGAATTTCCTGGCGCCCTACGGCGAATCTCATTTAACGGCAGCTTCTGGAATTCACAACTCGATTCATTATATTTTCGAATTGTACTCTAAAGGTTAAACTTTTATCTTGCTACGATTAAATGCCGCTGTCAGAGGGAAACCTAGCAACTTGTAATGAATACGAACCACGATTCATTACACAGTGAGACCCGCTCGCAAATTAAAGTCTCCGGGACTTTGTAATTAGTTTTCTCGTAATTTCTAGAAAATTCCACTGTCTTTCCAGGATGCAATGGCTGAAGACCACAGGGAGCCCTTCTAGCAAAATAGAAAAATGCGAGTTTAGAAATCAGAAGGACATCGAGGACTTTACTTTTAAGGATTTTGGCATCCGTAAAGATTAACGTAAGAGTATTAATTTTTGCCTTGTATTCTCATATTTATTTCCCTAAAATGTGATATTGGGAGTGTTACACCCATGACTGTAAAGTGGTATAAGTAATTTATTGCGTTCTAATAAATACACTGGGATAATCTTAACTCAAAATGTTTCAATTTAAACCATGTATCATTAAATAATATGAACATTAACATTTAAACATATAATTTATTAACTATTGTACATTAAAACATGGTAGGTAAATGGAACAAAAACTCTGCGGGAATTTTTAATTACATTAAGCTTGCGTCAACCTCCATCTCGAAAATGTGCAGAAAACAAAAGCTTATCTCCCTGGACCGTAATAAAAGGCCTCCACTCACTCATTACTTCAGTAATCAGAAAAAAGAACTCTCAGCTCCCTGTAAATTCCATTTTATCAAATGCTGATGCCACTCCGAGAAAATCTAATCTCACGTTATGCGAAAGAACGAAGGTCAAATGTCAACATTTTGTCGTCAAAGCAAACAAAGTTTGGTAAAGGTGGAACACATGGAAAGTGATGTATTCGCAAAGTAAACAATGCGACAAGGCTATATCTTATTCCGCTGAATACGCAATTTATCAGACAGTAACTTAGTATCGACTCACAAAAATAACTTGGGAACCAGGAGGACCTACAGGTGGTTTTTATAGTTTAAATATTTTATTTATTATCTTGATTGAGTTATTTTTATGCTTAACAGTAGGTAACCTTGCAATAATTATGTCATACGGGGAGGTAAGCTTAATTACTTTGCGTGGTGCGAAAAACGTGGGAGAAAGTATTAAAAATAATGTGCTAGGGTCGCCGGTTGAATGAAAAAGTTTCTCCCGAAATATGTGCTTTGGGAGGCATCCCATTAACGCCTGAAAGACTTTCAAGGTTTATGCTCTGTTGGATTTTATATGAACTGCTTCCATTTAGATGAATAATGGCTGCCAATATGTTTTAACAACATGTTGATCTTCTAGCAGATGACAAATATGAGCTCAGTGACGCAAATACTTATTACCGCTATAACAATAATCCAATTAATTAAGTCCATAAAAGGAGCAAAGCAAATATAGCATTCCGTTGAATCAAAGAATTATATACCATCTGTTAGCTAACAATAGACGTCGACCTTGAAGGCTTTTACGGAGGAGTTTTCCCTCGAAAGGGTAGGAAATAATTACGTTCGAGTCAGTAACCCGGGCGTGCGTTATTGATGGGCCCGCGCGGCGGCGCCGAGACGCGCGGTAAGTGGGTCAGGGAGGAGCGAGGGACGCGCAGTCGCTCCGACACTGCGCCCTCAACCCTCAGCCATGGCGGACGCGCCGCCCGAAGTCCTGGAGCTCAACGTGGGCGGCGTGCACTACGCTACGACGCGCGACACGCTGCTGCGCGAGCCCGACTCGCTGCCCGCCGCCGCGCTGCAAGACCCCGATCACCCGCGCGACGCTCGCGGGCGCATTTTCTTCGATCGTGACGGAGTACTCTTTCGTTATGTTTTGGATTATCTCCGAGACGGCGGGCTCGTTCTTCCGGAGTGCTTCAGAGAACACAAACGACTGGCTCGTGAAGCCAAACACTACAGGCTCCCCGGACTGGAGAATGCCGTGCGGGATGCTGACCCGCGTCCTCCTAACCGCGAGAAAGGCTGCATCACCGTCGGCTACCGAGGAAGCTTCGCGTTCGGCCGCGACGGCCTTGCCGATGTTAAGTTCCGCAAGTTATCACGTATCCTCGTCTGTGGAAAGGTGAATCTTTGCCGTGACGTGTTTGGAGAAACCCTGAACGAGTCTCGAGATCCTGACCACGGACTTGCTGACAGGTACACCTCTCGTTTCTTCTTAAAGCATTCGTTCATTGAACAAGCTTTCGACATGTTGCAAGAGAACGGTTTCAAGCTGACTGCGAGCTGTGGCAGCGGCACCGCTGGCGGGGCTGCCGAGCTCAAACCGGGAGTGGATTCAGAAGAAAATCGTTGGAACCACTACAACGAATTTGTATTCACGCGCGAGTAAATTGTGCGTTGTCTCAGAATGTGATAATCATCTGCTGTTGATCGGAGAGAGGCTTTATAATATTTGAATCGTTAGAAGAATGTTTACGAGCATTATTTTCGTAATGCATCTATCTTGTATCCGGAGTTAGAAGTAATATAACTTTGAAGTTCTCGTAAGTCGTTCGCAATATTTGCGTAACCGGATAAAGCTTAAAATAAACTTTTCTAGTCATTTTGGAATGACTTTCATGACCGCCTTTCATCTTAATTGATCGGCAAGTAACGATGATCATAGATACTGGCAGTAAGCCGTGGAAGTAACATGCAAAAGTTCAAGTAAATAAATGTTTAATTATTATGTAGATAATGAAACCTAAATTGTAATCATGTAACAAATAGGTAGTGTTAAATGTAAAAATATAAAATAGTAGTTAATAACCTCCTTTAGGGCTAATTTCGTGTACTGTGTACCTATTTCTATCAATTTTTTAAATTATTTTATAATCGATTTATAAATTAATGTTAAACGATATATTTTGAGAATACGTGGGCCATCGATTTTGATAAAATGAATACTTATGCCAAATTATGATATGACCGTTATGTATGTATAACGAATTTGATACAGTAGCTCTGAGTTACTACATCATCTGTTGAATATTTTATTAATTACTTCGAGGTACCGTTGTACCGAGTGATGTGTTGTGATGAATACGTTTTCCCTTCCTTCGTCAAGTAGTTTTAAGAGAATTGGATTTCAAAAGTGTAGAAATATTGCAAAATGAGCGCGTGTGAAATGTACCTTGAAAATAATAGTTTGTTAATAGTTGAAACAAATTGTACATCTCAAGAGAGTTAAGATTGTAGCGAGAGCATAAGAACATGAAACTTTTATGTATCAAGTTAAAGACGCAATTATGAGTTGAATATCAGAGCAGTTCAGAGTAAAACTTGGGGAAAATATTGTCGCCCGCACGAGGAACTTTGATCGTTAGCATACGAATTTATTTTAACTACCCTACTAACGTTTTAATTTTAAAAATAACTCGCAGTCTTCTGTTTTCTAAACGTTGCTATGTCGAATTTAAGCGATCGCAGCCATATCATTAGATTACCTAGATATTTTAAGCTGAACTTCCATAAATAATCTTCCTGCTTAAATATGTAGGTAGCCATATTTCGTAGCCAAATACCTCAGTGTAGTTATGGTTGGAGAGCTATATAAAGGGTATGTTTGCGATTCCCGTGTGCTGAATTCTGATGTATAGAATCAAATATTTATAATAGTTAAAAGTGTCAACATAAAACATTTATAAGTTGTTGATTATGCGCTTATAATATAGGTAGATAAGTAGATGCCATTATTATAATCAGATGATTGTGAATTTGAAGAAATTATTTATGTCTCTTTGAGAGCTTTTTATAAATCTTTTTTCTTGAAATTAAACAAATTATTAGACAAAACGCTAATTCTTCAGGAATTATTTTTAGCACTGTATTAACCTGCCAATATTTTTATTATTAATAATTTACTGTACCTACTTATTAAAAATAATGTTTTAAAATTTCGACTACAAGTTGTACTAATAAAAATTCATTGATAATATTATTGTAAGTAAACTTATATTTTTATTAAAAATCATAAAATGTAACCGAAATCAATATAAGTAGAGTAATGTACCAAATTATGTTAGAGACGAATATTTATTGTGTTTAGAAGAATTAGTTAATGTTAGAAAATGTAATAAATGATTGTTTATTTACCTTTATGTAATGGATACTTTGAGGATCCGTTGTGATTGTTATTAACTTTTGTTTGTCTGGAGAAAAAAACAGTGTTGGACCTGGACTCGATAACTATTGTAGGATTTCTAAAAGAATAGTTTTGAGAATAAATTTAGTTAAAAAATATAAATCTCTTTCATTTACTTTTACAGTGTGCCTATTATAAATAATTAAAAAATCTTTCAAAAAGTTAAAATAAATAAAAAATAAATAAAAATTTGAAATCAGGAATGTTGGTTGCATAAAAAGCAGTACTGAATCTCTTCTCCACGTTTATTTATTTATTAACTTATTTATTATGCACAAGTAAAAACATTGTACAACGGCGTACTTAATGCCTTAGGCATTTTCTACCAGTCGACCTTAGGGTGATACAGAGGCGTGAGAGGCAAAAAATAGTAGGTGCAAACCATTTAAGTCTAGGTAACCTAAAGTTGACACCTCTTGCAAAGTATTTCACTGTTGTTAAACAATCTGCTAAACGTGTCTTACGTTGTATGACAACAAAACAGTTTTCACGAGTTATGGTATCAAAAAACCGGCCAAGTGCGAGTTGGACTCGCCCATGAAGGGTTCCGTAGCAGCAAGCATAGATGAGAGATATAATTATATTGAGATTAGTAAGTAATATACACAAATAATAAAAATAACTTTGTTTTTCATAGTATTTGTATGAATGGCAAAGTTATATTTGCGGTTTTTGAAAATGTACTATATCTCAAAAACTGCTAACTGTATCTCATCCAAACCAATTTTCGTTGGTAGTTTTGGTTGAGGTCTACATTATACATTTTTTTTAGTTTTATCATTCTCTTATTTTAGAAGTTACGGGGGGGGGGGGGACACTTTTTACCACTTTGGAAGTGTCTCTCGCGCAAACTGTTCAGTTTAGAAAAAAATGATGTTAGTAACCTCAATATCATTTTTAAAGACCTATTCATAGATACCCCACACGTATGGGTTTGGTGACAAATTTTTTTTGAGTTTCAATTCTAAGTATGGGGGGCACCCCCAAAATATGTTTTATTTTGATTTTTGTATGAAAATCCTAATGCGGTTCACACAATACATCTTTCTACCAAGTTTCAACAGGATAGCTCTTATACTTTCGACAAAAAGTGGCTGTGACATACACGGACAGACAGACAGACATGACGAATCTATAAGGGTTCCGTTTTTGCCATTTGGCTACGGAACCCTAAAAATAATAGTCAGGAAAAATTTAGTTAGCCTTCCGTTCTGAGAACTTATTTATTAGACATTTATAAGCCTGTTGCGTGTCCAGATAAGACTAAAAAACTTGTTTAGGAAATGATTAAACCGTTTCATTTTTACTTTACATTCTGTAAATAATTTACAGAATGTAAAATAGGAGTGCGTTTAATCCTAAAGGCCAGTTTCTTCATTAGTCGTAGAGTTAAATAAACGAAGTTCTTATGAATTAGATTAACATTTTTTTTTTTCAAATCCTGATCTCAGATTCAGAGATTAGCCATAAACAAGCAATCCAAACAGGTTTCAGCTGTATTGTACAATTTATACAGGGTATTTCTTTTAAATTAGCCAATACGAGAATTTAGCAGCCATATTATTATGAGATACGGAGAAACTTTCTTGGGAACCTATAGCTATGTAGACAACTCACACTTGACCAAAAAATAAATAGGGATGCCGAAATTGTTAACATCAAAAAGAGCTAAAGTCACCTAGCAAAGTTGTTTCGCTTATGGATTAGAATATCCCCATGTTGCCCCAGCCAACTTAAAAGAATAACCCTGTATACCTGCTACAAATATAAACCTGCATTTCATTATAAAAAACAATCTGCAGTAACAGTTCATAACTGGCGTTGTGGACGTTGGAATATAAAGCGTTTCCTGCATAGAAACTAAACAAAAGACGGAACAAGCAGGCTGTATATCTACTTACATAAAATGCAAAGCAAAATGATTGCTGGCCCATATTTATTGTGGAAACACACAATGGCTTACATTTTAATTGATTATTATGAGGCTATTTAATTATGTAATAGAGTTTTGTAACAATTTTTCAATTATGTACATAGGATGTCAATTCGGAACGCATCACAATTTAAAGTACTTAATTGATTGAGTGTGAACGCAGCAATGACTGAATGAAGGAGTATGTATGTGAGGGAGAAAAAAGGAACGAACGAGCTAAAGACGAGTAAAACTCCCCTCCTCTAAGGGGGTGAAAAGGGGTGAAAACGTTTGTATGAAAAATCTTATTCCTTGGGTTTATGAACTTGAAACTTGGTACGAATATGAGTATAAGTAAATAAAAAAGATGGGCGTTACTACTTTTTTAAAACTACCCTCCATTGGTAATCTAGACGATGTTAAAGTTTGTATAGGAAAATCACCCCCTAAATTGGTGAAAAGGGATGATTAAGTTTTAAGGGAAATATTTTAGTGCTTGCTTCCAAAATCCAATTATCTCTCAATCGAATAAAGGATGCATATTTATTTATATTTCAATAATCAACCCCTAGCCGGATAAACATTGGAAAATTAGTTTGTCTACACTAATATTTCAAAAAAAGGAATGATTTGATTGTTTGTTTGTATTGAACCTATTCTACTACATATAAACTACTAGACAATTTTTAGATTTTCCAAAAGTATTCTTTATGAAGGGTGACCGGGCATTAAATTCACGAGTTTAAAGTTAGAGACACGCGCAGACGAAGTCGCGGGCGGAGTGCTAGTGTACTTATATATCTTTCTGACGGTTTCAGCGCTAAAAACAAATGTAGCATCTGTTCTATCCTATGCTACATCTTTGGATGCTTCTTGGCGAGGGTAGGATCCAGCTCTTGGTCTTTCAACTGCGGCCACGCACCACATGTTTCCTGCAACCTGGCTGCGGCGTCAGTTGAGCAATCCCATTGGTGGTGGCCTCACTAGGACCGCCTGGTTCGCGACCCACCATCCTGTCAAGCAGTTTTTTTTTCTGTGATTGGGGTAGGTTGATGTGCTGACATCTGTATGTAAATTAATCCATCCAACTTATCAATATCCTCAAGTCCTCTGTAGGGTAAAACTAGTTGCCTAAGCCAGCCTCGCGTGTGGTTCCAAGCAGAAAGTTTGAGTGCTAGAATGACGGGGCTTTTTGTCAACCAGGGCGTGTTACCTAATTTTCCCCTATGTTTCCATTAGCACCCACACCTCAGGCCCCAGTCGATTTACAACACTCGTAGGCACTGGAAGCCTTATGCCTCTGCGGAATCGCGCCAAAATTAAACAGGCTTAATACGTTGTAAATCTACGTGCCCTTAAACGATCATCGTGACAATTAAGTGAGGAAAGGACAAAGGTAACCCTTGTCATCCCTTTTCCAGGCTGATTTATATTCCTGTTGGTCCAATAATACCTGCCTGAATAAAACGGAGTGAGCTATAAAATACTGTAGTTTCACGGACCGACTGGGAAGGTGAATGCACGGGGTATGGCTTTCCCAGAAAAGTATTTCGAGAAAAAGCGATGGCGATTTTGTCCGTTGCTTGTGATTATTTTGTTTTTGGTTACTTTGTAACTGTTGAATAATTTCAGTACTTAGCTTCAAGTACTCTTATTCCGGGGTCGCGAGATTGTCTTATTCGGTAACCATGACCCCGGAAAGGAAAAGAGATATTGAAGGACACTGTAGATTTTAAGTCAGTACTAGTCTGACAGTCTCTCCCTTCCCGCCCTAAAATAAGTACTCTTGTTATTGTTAGATATTCAGGACTTGTAGGTATACGATGGTATATAATTTCGGAATATCTATCATTCATCTGCTTAGCTTTCCTAACTGTGTGTAGGTCGGCTTCAGTCTTACCGTATGCAACTTTTTCGTAATTTCACACGAAAAAAAAAAACAGAATACAACTGAATAGATACTTCTCTTGGAAGCGACTTCTCTATTATGCTACGAGTAAATTACAAGCTGAGAACCCTACAGGCTTTAAACATGGCTTGAATGAAGTGATTCTCTAGGAAAATATTAAATCAAGAAAGTACTGATGGAGAGCCCTTGGAAATGAAAAGCCGTGTCAAATTAAGGCCTGAATTCAGTATTCAAATAGAAAAGTCTTTTTAAAGCTAGACAGTTAAAACCCTCCATGAAAGTTAGGCCTTTGTAGTTTTCAGGTCCTGCTATTGGCACATTTTATTGACTGACAAGTAAATTGAGTTTCTACAATGGAATATTTTCGATGTAAAGGGTTGAAGCTGCTAAATAAATTCGAGTGACCTTTCACTCTTTTACGCCGATGAAAAAAAAGCAATTTGTCAGAAAATGTCCACACAATATATATTGTTATTATTGAAAGATCGATTGGTGTGACCTATACCCTATACGCTAAGCAACTCAGTGAAATTGTTTGGCCTTTTTTCTCTAAATATTTTAGTATGCCAAAACTGTTCTCTGATTTTACACGCGATACCAAAATGGATGGCTATTAATATGAATTATAGATCATGTAGGTGGGAAGTTATCGTCTATTTCAGTACCTATAAAGCCGATTATGATTTGAATTTTTAATGTTTATCTGTCTTAAAATAGACTCTATTACGTTCATAATTTTATTATGCTTCTAGTTTTAATCTATTTTAATTGGGAAAAGAGTTGCTGCTTCAAATAGAAAATACGTTTTTCTGGAGTGTTACAATCATCAAATGATCCTCCCGCGGTGTCCTGCTTAGACAGACCCCGATTGTCCAGTCCCGTTTGTCCCTTTAGGGACCCCGTCAGTTTGATGACAGCTCCTTGAGGCGGGCCTTGATCAGGCGGCAAGCTACCTACCCATTATTCGCTGTCGCCTGTCCGCAAGCCCGGCGCCTAAGGTAGCCAAGTATAAAGTACCTAAAACCTATATTTAACAAAGAGAGTAGGCAGACGTAAAGTAAGCAGACAGTGAAAAATGAAAGAAAGTTATTGTACCCTAACATGGTTTATGGGCCGAAAGATCCTGTCTGCATAAATATTTATAAACATAATTATATCCTATTATAATCAAATCGGCTAATATCCGAGGTTTATAAGTAAAGCCTACTAAACCTTCAAAGTTCATTGGACTAATATGCCTTTGAACGCGTACCTACGCCGAAAGAATGTTTTCACGAAATTATTAGATACGCGTCCCCGTAATACGAATCGAGTTTATCTCAGTAAGCAATTTCTGCCATTTTAAGACCTTCATAGGCTTTATAAAAATTATATTCTGTATTATATCTATACTAACACGAAAGTTAAGCATAAAAAGTCTTTTGGAATAAAAATGCTCTTTAAGGTCCAGGGGATCTAAAAACGCCACCTATAGCAATGTTACAATTGTTCTTTTAACAAAAAACTGTATTCCGGGGCCGCGGGACTGTCTTACCAGGTAACCGTGGCCTCGGAACATAAAGAGCAATTGAAGGACACCATGGATTTTAGTCAGTTCAAGTCTGCCAGTCCCTCCCGTCTCACGACTCATTTGATGATTTTACCACGTAAAAAAAAAGAAAACAGACTGTATTGCTCGAATACTGCTTGCAATAGTTGCAATAGAATAGGATATATTATTCCATTTTACGAATTGTAAAATGTGATTAATATAAAAAGAAGAATTTTCCAGTAGGTTCAGTTTCCTTCGTGAACTCTGGTAAAAACATTTAAAAAAGAAAAAAATCCTGCAAATAGAAAACATTTTTTTGTAAAGTCGGTTAAAATTAAGAATAAGCGTTGCAGCCAATAATGTTACCACTGCTGTGAAACGTCCCTGAGAAAGGGAATGGGCTTACATGTAATCCACCACGAGGGCCCAATTAGCCCAGATTGTTGTGTTCACTGACCTTTGGTATAATTTGGCAAAAGAAATAAAAGCCTCTATTACCCCCGGTCAATAACACAAATGACTACACATACCCCAGGCATACAACATAGCCTATACGTACCCTAGATTCAGATAATTATGGTACAAGCACTAACGTTCAAAGCAATGAAAGAAATGACCTTTTCGCACGGAACTATTAAGACCTCATTTTCCTTATTACCTATAGTTACATTTGTTTGTAATGGAATTCTAGACTGCCAATGTCTAGACTGCGAGTATGTGGAATGAAATACTAAACTGGCATTCTACCTTTGCTTTTTACCGATGCACGATACATTACGCTTTGGTGGAGACCGGGCCTCATGGTGCTTCTACTAGCAATATGGGATCACATAGAATGAAATCCCAAAAAAATACTTCGGACTTAGATTAGTTAGTGCTAAGAATTAAAAGTTGGTGACACCATGGGCGTAGCCAGCCATGGGCTCAGGCTGGGGCAGCAATCTAAAATAATAATGTAACTAGCAAACTATACCAGCGGTCTTTCCCCTGTTATTTTTTTATACAAAAAGATTGAAATAGAACGCATTGTGGTTTCAAATTGTTGGCATTTAGCTACCGATTACTTGAAAGCATTAGAAAGTAGTCATAGCGTGCCGAAACCCACTGCCAGTGTGGGGCAAGAGTGGGGCTCTTGCCCCACACGCCGTGGCTACGCCCATGGGTGACACCATGATTGGACAGAACTTTGTTGTCTCGACTCCATATTTTGTCAGAACTTAATTCAGAATTAAAAGGGAGTAGTTCACTCAAAAGGCTCGGCCGGGCATGATCAAACGGTGAGACACCAGTTAGGTACACGCCGTCCGCATGTCCGCGCCTACGGTGGCCGAAAATCCGCAATGGCTGGGTCGTATGGTACTTAGTCGCTGCCCTGTACCTCACGGCGCCCGCCTGCTCCTCCTTCGCTAGCATGACTGCTTCACAGAAGGAGGCGACCGCTTCACATTCCGTCTCGCCCCGCAGCATGGCCTCGACCAATGCCGGACGCGAGAGGTCGCCGCCGCCTATAACGACATCGACAAGACATGAATTACCTACCATTGTATTAGAGAACACTTTAAAGTCTAAATCTAAAGCCATATCAAAGGGTCGTGGGAGGTTCCCAGAGGCACCTCCACTCCGCCTCTGTTTCGACTTGCACAGATAAGAAAATATTATTTAAAGAATAGCAAAGCAGTACGCCTCTAAACCCAGTTTCGCATTTCAAGTCTTTAATCAACATAGAAAATGTTTTATTCTCAAGGCAAAAGTCGGTTAGGCACAGTTTTTACGACTTTCATTTTATTGCGAAATGGCAGAGCTTGGATAGTCTATGCAAATAACCTTATCGATATTGAGTCTTAACTCTTCGAGACAAAGTTCACAAGCTGCTTTATTAGTTCAAAAAGATTTGCAAAGTAACTAATAGGGTCAGCAGAAGGAAATTCGAGCGGGAGATTTTGGAATTTTAATAGATTAGTGTTGTACTGTCAACGAAAATAAATACCTATCTAGAAGTATGATGACATAGTCAAAACTGATAAAAACCAAAGGTAAATTTTATATTAGTATATTAAACGTTGCTTAACATTTAATAATCCTGGGAACAATTACAAAAATTTACACTAACTGCCAGCTCTAAAACAACTACCTACTTGAAGATCATGCAAATATTTGTTCAGTGCGAGAATCGAAGTCGCGATACGAAACGCAGCAGTCGATTGCTCAGCCACTAAGCCAACCATGTCGCCATATTAATTTTTCGCAAAACCCAAAAATCAACGTGTTCTAGAATTAATCATTCAAATGGCTGTGGGACGTTTTTTTTTTAAAAACGTATGAGTCATCCACAAAACTGTCCATCATATTTTAATGTTCAAGGGGCATTTTCATGACGTCTTAAAGCGAGAGTAGTTCTACTGTGTGAAAGAGACAGAGCTATACAAGTCGTCTAGCGCCATCTCGTTTCCACAATAGAACTACTCCCGCTTTAAGACCGTCATGGTAAGGCCACCAGTTCCTCCCAACAGAAAGGAGTGTAATCCCAACTGGATAAAGCTTCAAAGTTTGGATAAAGCTTCAACATTTCTTCGAGTGTTTTTTCAATTAAATCTATAATTTATTTCGGTTGTTTTATTGTTCTGACAAAATAAACTACGTTGTTATAAAATGAAAATTTATGAAAACTGTACTTATGTTGCTGACCGTACCTACCTCCTTGCCGTCGCATAGATGCTTCGCCGCGAAAAGTTCGATAGGTATAACTTTGCAACTCTGATGGCGGCGGGTGGTGGAAAGTTTGAAAATAGTTTGACAGACACAACATAGCATAGTGTACAGTACCTATAGGCGAAGGACTTAGGCGAAGGGCATTTGATGGTACACACACCAGCACATGAAGCTACCCCAATCTGTCAAAGTGTCAGCCAAGTCAGCTTTATCACAATAATAGAAAGTTCTTCATTGACTCTGACAATTTGATAGTTTGGTAGTGTCTTCTGTCTTCAATCTGTCAAATTTCTTTAATACATTTTCAACCTTATCACAATAGAGGAAAGTTAATGTTCGACTGATAAAATTGACAGATTAGGGTAGGTTGACTTGTTTGCGTCTGTACATAGTACTATTAATTATTCTGTGTCTGTACCACGAATTTTCCGCACGAAACAAAAGGACTTCAGTCGTGACACATCCGCTTTCATTTAGTTCTAAATTAATTATCCTTTAGTTCCTCTACAATGCGACAGGTGTCTCTGTCCGTTTATGTTTCCAACTTCAAGTGTCAATAAAATGGAGGGAAGTTCACATCAAGGAATTTCCGACTACCCTCCAGAATTTTACAGTAGAACTTGGAAGTTCCAAGTTTTGACGATCCATCATAAAGTTCAGGTCAAAATAAACCATTTGTTATGTGTTGAAAATTATTTATTGACTGTAAAAACTTTATATTTAATGGTTGAAGTTCTTTGCGTGACGCCCTTGACTGTGAAGACTTTATTACCTTGTAAGTTGTAAAGGTGTGGTTTCCTGCGAAAAGTTTATTGCGAGGTCTATTAATGAAGATGAACCTTTTTTGAACCATAATTCTTAGTTCTAGGCTGACTTATGGTAAAAAATTGGACGAAGAAGGTAATACTTTTAGCTATATTTGCTGCGTACTTAAGCCGATTGAAGAATAGAAACATATTTTTTCTACATTTTGAACATCGCCATGCCTTTCAATCATTCAATGAGTCCTCCCACCCAGGGCAGAATGAGAGGGACTGTCAGACTTGTACTGACTAAAATCCACGGTGTCCTTCAATAGCCCGTTACGTTCCGGGGCTACGGTTACCTCATAAGACAGTTCCGCGACCTCGGCAGGCTTTGGCCCTTTAAGGGGGGGCCATCAGATTGCTGACAGCTCTTTTAGGCGCACGTGGAACACGAGGCGCCGTTGACCAGGGCATGGTCCATGATCGCACGGCGAGTCGCATATGGCGATAGAAATCTAAATTCTGTCATTTTGTCTATTCTTCTGACGACATAATCCGTGTCCACAGTGTGACAGCCATGCTCGCGTGCCACTGTAAAACGTGATTTTCAGCCCATAAAAAGTCCTTAACCAGCAATGATTTTCGCGTAGTTTATTACACAGTACGTATGTTCAAAACACTTGGTTGATAGCTTCGTGAAAGGTCTATTTACACTTGTGTCTTATCGTCCATTAACGGTAATCGTCTGTAATTGCAGGCAGGCACACCCGTGAAGGCACCATTTACTAAAGTGGATGTTACGAAAAGTAACTTGATAGGTTGGAGAACAGACCCTTTTCTCTATGACAATAACAAACGAATCCAAGATGTTATCTTGTCTCTGGCAAGAGGGAGGGATAATAATATCATTGGAGGGATACAGAATCTGGGGTACTACTGAAGATATTCATAGATAATCTACTTAAATTGGAAGACCATGCCGAAAAATGCCTACAAAATCACGCTCATCTCATCGTCACGTTGATCCTCATCATAATATTACGGGCCTGGTGAAACCTACCATCGTCAGCAGGATCTTTCAGCTGTTAGCGTAGGTTACAGGTAGGATTTGGTGCCATTGCTCGGATTGAACCGCTAGAAGGTGAAACCCAACCACAATATATAGGTAGATAGGTATATCAATAGATAGGTAGATACGTTAGGTTACCAAGACGCCACATACAATACAAAGGTCAAAAGCGTCAAGCCAAAGGTGAGAACAACCCACGGCCCACTAAATGAGGACCAAACTGTCATCACCAGGGGTCCTTACTTCATATTTAATCATAATAACATTCGTCGCGTGTAACAAGACAATTTTGTTATCCCCTGAGCCTCAACATTTTGTCCAAGGTTACTTTCGACAGCCGTAATTTGCCCATCAAGAGTAATGCCGTTCGATTTTGTCTTTAAGTTGCGATAATGGGGTCGAAGTATTAATGACTTTATTTTTTTTGGGCGAGTTTCGAGCGGCGATTGTGTTCTTGGTAAGTATTAGTAGAACAGTACCCTTAGCACGAGTTTTCACTCTTTTACTTTACAACGCAACGCTTATCAGTAATTACAGCGTTTCTTGTATGAAAAAATGGAACAGCGCCTCTGGTGTGCGAAGAAGGAACTAATTTTTTCCTTGAAAATTGTCAATTTGAAATTGTCAAAGTTCCAGTTTACGTCTCAAATACTGAAAACTCGTGCTAAGGGTACAGTGTATTAGTAGAGCAGTGGTGGCCCAGTGGTATCGGTCCCCCGACTTACGAGATGTAGGTGGTGGGTTCGAACCCCGCCAGGCGCATTACTTTGTGTAATTTATTTCACCACTGTTCTCAAAACGGTGTAGGAAACATCGTGAGGAAACCGGCATGTCCTAGAACCAAAAAATCGAAGATATGTGACATCTACCAACCCGCACTGGGCCCGCGTGGTGGATTATGGCCCACTGCCTCTCACAGAGAGGAGGCCTGTGTCCCAGCAGTGGGAACATTATAGGCTGATGATGTAATCATCATCATCATCATCAGTAGAACGGCGAGTAAGGTAGCTTGCCGTCTGATCAAGGACCAAGCCCGGCTGCATAGAGTTGCCCGGCTGAAAGCGCATCGAATTCTGCGCGCGTTTCAAGGAACTGTAATGACGGAACCCAATGATATTATTGACGGAACCCGATAGGATCAAACGCCTGCCGGTGTCGCAGGACTGTCTAGGAAAGGCTACCGCGGCACTGGAATGCAAAAGAACATCGGATGGAACAGGTTGGTGTTTTTTTAAACTGATAACTGACTGTTTTTTTTTTTTTTACTGCGCTTGGTCAACGTGTTGTCACCGACGACGTTGACCGAGCGCAGTACCTATGGATTTTCGACAGACTAAAACATGCCAGATTTTTCGGGTTTTGTATCATTAATTTCTTTTTTGGGGTTGGAATTAAATCACTGCTCCCGATCTGGGTGGAGCGTACGGGACTGTCAGACTCATACTGACTAAAACTTGCCCTATTTCTTCAGTTGCCTTTTGCATTCCAGAGCACGGTATCTCTTAAATGTTTCCGCAATCCTATCGTTCCAAAGTTATCTCTAACTTAAGTTTAAGTAAGACAAACTCAAAAATCTTGATCATACCAAACACTCTTTTCCCATTATGCTTTAAACAAATAATATAATTATGGGAAAAGAAAGTTTTCATGCAATGAAATCGAAGTAAGTAGGTATTTAGCATATTTAGGTAGGTAGGTACTTCGGGCATTCGGGCGGCGAGTAATGGGCGACTCGCTGTCCAACCATGGACCATGCCCTGTCGACGCGCGCCTCAAAGAGTGTCAGCATAATGACGGGGCCTTCCCTTAGAGGGCCAAAGCCTACCCGAGTCGCGGAATCAACGAATACCGTGATCCCGGAACGTAAAGGTTAAAGGGCTATTGAAGGACACTCCTGCCCTGTCCTGGGTGGGAGGACACATTTGATTATTTTAACCAATGATATTATAAGTAAAACATTGATTTTAACACGATAAAAAAATACAGATACACATAGGTAACAAAACTTTGTATAAATACTATGATAATGACGAAAAGGGAAAACAGTATTTTCAATGAAAAATTAACGTGAAGTAAATACTTATGTATTTACTTGACGTTAACGTCACATCACCCTATTCAAATACTCTCAGAATACCTACCAACGAACATACCTACGGTCTACATGTAAGTCGAAGGCATAAAGGCCATATTAGAAGCACATAATGACATAAACAGTATTAGTTTACCCGATCCCTTTCAGAAACCATTAAATAAACCCGATACCCGGGTACCCGCTCCCTTTGACCTTTACGAAAACCCGGGCACACATATGCACAAGTGTGCCTCTGTTTATGATCCCTAATGAGGTTGGTTGGAGGTACAATTAGTGCAAACTTATTGCCGTCTTTGTGAAGGTTGAAAGCGAACGAAAGTGAGGGAATTTAAGAATGCAGCGCGATATTTTACAGAGAGTTTTCCAGATTAAATTAAATTCTTGTAGCATACCTACAAATTAGGGATGCATCGATACGCCTTTTCGCCGATACGATACCGATACTCTTATAAAAATATCGGCGATACCGATACGCATTTTTGAATTTAAAAAAATAAGATAGGTAAATTAAATAAATCGCAAGTCAGATTATTATTTTTTTATTAATATAAAAAGTAGTGACATATTATGTTGATATTAGATAATTATACATTTTAGGAATTAAAATTAACATTAAAAAAAGATATTTGTTTAAAAAAAATATTCTTTAATTTTTCGGAGAAAAGCGATTTTCCAAGTCTGTTTAGCAAAGGTTTCCCCGGGCATAATTCGTCCCTCCTTTACAACGAAACATGAAACACGCTCGTTTACACTACATTTTTAAGTTAGTAAAGTATCGTTGAATCGGTCATAAAAATATCGCCGATACTACAAGTTGCGAGCAAGTTGACTAAGATTGCGAACTATTAATGGTCAATGAGTTCTGTTGGTTGGCGCGGTGGCTGAACGATCAACTGGGTACTGCGCAGCGTGTCGCGGCTTCGATCCCCGCACGGAACAAATATTTGTATGATCTGCAAGTATTTGTTCCGGATTTGGGTGTTTGAATGTGTGTGTTTCTATGGTCAACGCACCCACGATACAGGAAGAAATACCTAGTGAGGAGCAAATATTGAAACAAAAACTGCAGTCAAGCTTGCATGCAATATCGGCTGTACTAGTAACTCACCCATAATATCCTACTTTACAGTAATTATCTTCCCAATTTTTACCAGAGACAAACTCCTACCACGGGCAAAATCCCACTTCGGTAAGTGCCTACCAATCGGCTAATTTTCAATTTGGCATGCAAATTAATCAGCCGGCTGACAATAAATTAACTCGGACAAGCTAAGCTGTCCGTCTAAAAGGTAAATCCGACTGATTGTGGCTAGCTTGCATTTGCATCCAGAATTCTAGACCGAGCTCTATGCAAATGTGATGGCCATTACGTTAGTAATTGAATAGACGGTGACTACTTAGGGAATTGATACGAGCGTTCTGCGGGTCTAAAACCTCCTAACGTGGAAGCTTTGTTCTTTTACAATGTTGTAAATTGTACTTTAGCAATTATAGCTGAATGATAAAATAGAATATTCCATCTAACGAAATTTATCGCAATTAGCAAAGTTGCACTCATTCGTGAGAAGATATGAAAAGTACCTACTTTTTTAGATTACTTGTATTTAATGCTTATACATTTAATTGTTTTTTGGCGTCGTTTATTTTATCTTCTCAGAAATTGATTCATCGTAGCTTCTTTTTTTTGATATTTATTTAATAAACTAGCTTATGCCCGCGACTTCGTACGCGGATCCTGTTGCTTATGCCAGCGACAACGGAATCGTCAAAATCGAAGATCTGAAACTGGTCTGATGTCCAATACCAAGACCCCGGGTAAAAATATAAATGGGAGTTTCGACCAGTAGAGTCAGATTTTTAATGATATACCATCGTCATCGAAAATCAGTCCTAAAGTCTTACCGCCTTCACCGCGTGGAGGTACTCTCAGCTTAAGTTATTTTATAACTACAGTGAAATTAGCGATAGCTTTGATTTCCACATCATATGTTTCTGATCTTAGATTTTTATAAGTCAACAGGAAATACCCATCAGGCCGAGCAACTTTTGCTAAGACGTTATTTCTATATGTGTTTTGGTGTACCGGGGCTCTTGGAGTTCCACAGGTGTTCCAGATCTTCGATTTTTAGGGTTCCGTAGCCAAATGGCAAAAACGGAACCCTTATAGATTCGTCATGTCTGTCTGTCCGTCCGTATGTCACAGCCACTTTTCTTCGAAAGTATGAGAGCTATCCTATTGAAACTTGGTAAGTAGATGTATTATGTGAACCGCATTAGGATTTTCACACAAAAATAAAAACAAAACAAATTTTCTTGGATTGGAATTAAAACTCAAAAAAAAAATTTTCGCCTGACCCATACGTGTGGGGTATCTATGGATAGGTCTTGAAAAATGATATTGAGGTTACTAATATCATTTTTTTCTAAACTGAACAGTTTGCGCGAGAGACACTTCCAAAGTGGTAAAATGTGTGTCTCCCCCATGTATCTTCTAAAATAAGAGAATGATAAAACTAAAAGAAATATATAATGTAGACCTCAACAAAAACTTCCAACGAAAATTGGTTTGGAAGAGATATAGTTAGCAGTTTTTGAGATATAGTACATTTTCAAAAACCGCAAATATAACTTTGCTATTCATACAAACACTATGAAAAACAAAGTTATTTTTTTATTGTTTGTGTATGCTACTACGGAACCCTTCATGGGCGAGTCCAAC
This sequence comes from Agrotis exclamationis, assembly GCA_950005045.1. NCBI lineage: Eukaryota > Metazoa > Arthropoda > Insecta > Lepidoptera > Noctuidae > Agrotis > Agrotis exclamationis. Next base: position 18,900,917 of record OX465427.1, on the reverse strand, counting down.
TCGCACTTGGCCGGTTTTTATAAGTTAAAATAGAGTGCACATCAGATTAAACAACTTTTGCTGAAACGTCATTCCTATGTTATAGTGTAGCTAGGCGCTTGAAATTCCACAACAGGTGTCCCAGATCTTCAATTTTTATACGTCAACAGGAAGTGCTCATCAGGCTGAACAACTCGTGCTGAGACGTCATTCCTTTATATGTTATAGTTAAGCTGGGCTCTTGTAGTTCCACATCAGGTGTTCCAGATCTTCAATTTTTACACGTCGACAGAGAGTGCTCATCAGGCTGAATAACTCTTGCTACTACGTCATTCCTGTACATGTTATAGTTTAGCTGGGCTCTTGGAGTTCCACATCAGGTGTTCCAGATCTTCATTTTTTATACGTCAACAGAGAGTGCTCATCGGGCTGAATAACTTTTGCTAAGGTGTCATTCCTGTACATGTTATAGTTTAGCTGGGCTCTTGGAGTTCCACATCAGGTGTTCCAGATCTTCAAATTTATTCTCTCAGCAGAAAATGCTCATCACGTGGAACAATATTTGCTATGGCACCATTTTTGTATCCCTTATAGTTTAGCTGGTCTGTTGCGGTTCTGCATCAGGTGTTCAAGATTCCAAGATAAGTTATAGCCTATATGTTGGCCAGACTTAATACCTATACCTACAACAAAAAAAAAATCATTTAAATCCGTCCAGTAGTTCCGAAGATTAGCGTGTACAAACAAACAGATAAACAGACACACAGACAAACAGACAGAATTTTTTTTTTGGATTCGTGCTCGATTACTGTTTCTTAACCCCCCTCAATTATTATTTTTTTAATACATTCAATGTACAGACACAGTTTTTATACTGTTTTATTATATGTATAGATATAGATAGATAGATAGATAACACTCTGAATTTATTTAAATAAAAATCGACAGCTTGGATTCCTGACCCAGGAAAACTACCTACTTTTCTCAAATCAAATTCAGTTTAGCGGCATCTACATCGCTCCATGCGAACTACGTGTCATACCAAGAGACTCCACGCAAGCAAAGCAGGAGAATGTGTCCATGTGACGTGGCGCTAGTGTCTATGTCATTACATCTAGTTTTCGCAGATCAAGAGTGGTGGTTATACTATGGTGGTGGTGATGACTCCACGCAGTGTAGGCGATGGCAGCGCCTCCTACTGGCCACATTATTTTGCGACTTGATCTGCTAATTCTTGACAAATTATAAGTATTTTGACTAACATTTTTGGTTTCTTTTTAATTTTTTTTAACCTTGAACAGGTTCATCAAATGAGTCCTCCCACCCAAGGCACGTCGGGAGGGATTGTTAGACTCGTAGTGAATAAAATCCACGTTACCCCAGTTCCGCGAACCCGGCAGGCTCTGGTACTCCTCCGGTACCAGTCAGGCCAGCCAGTCCTCGAAACTAATTCTAAAGCTAGACTGCAGTGCACCTCGATTGGGAAAATATGAGATTAGGGAAGGATTACGTGCTGGCGCCTGTTAAACACTGTCATTTAAACTGCGTAACAAATACTAACATGTAGTGTGATGTTTGAAAGGTTATGATGTTGAAGGAAAATAAAGCAGTTTTACTTTACATTTTATTTTCAGCTAGGTACTCATTAATACCAATTGTGGACTTCTGAGCTAAATGGTCATCAGTTTGGAGTTGAACACAACATAAGGATGCATGACATAATTCAATTAACTATTTCATTTAAAATACCCGTAAAACATTCAATATTTTTGTTCTTCAAAACTTCAAACTTCCGTTTGCAGTTTCATGTTTGACTTAAATATATGCTGTTTAAAGTACTTCAATTCTTCTATACTTTCAAGAATATCATCCACAGATCGGTGTCTAAATTTCTTCTGTGGCATGTTCGAGAACTCTTTTTGATACCATCGCTTCGCCAACTCCTTTATTGTACTGACATCTATTACTCTATAGTGTAAATAATTGTCTAGTATTGGCATATATTTTCTTATAAATAAACGGTCCATGTATACACTGTTGCCACCCAACGGACATTTCTTCTCGGGTGCGTGGGATTTGACAAAGTCCAGAACTTGTTTCTCAGCATCTTTCAGTGAAACATTTGATTTGCGACTAGCCTCCGTCAGTCCGCTCTGTAATAATAACAAAAACATTTTAAATCACACAAGAGTTGTATCTCTCAGTAGCCAAAAAAATATTACAGAATGTTTTATTTTAAAAAAACATCCATGGTTGCAACAATTTGGTTCATGAGTTTAGATGCTTACTATAAAATGAAGTCAATAAAAGTAATATTTTTAACTGATACCTACTTAATTTTATATTCAATTCTTATTTATGGTGAGATCTTTAAATTCCATATTCTCTACTCATCAAAGGCAAGCTACAAGACAATAGACTTGTAAACTGTTGTGTAAAATTTATTAAAATAAATGGTAGTGCATACTGCAATTTAAGAAATTATTAAAATGATAAGTAAATATCCTAAATAGGTTTAGGATGGTAGTTTCTGACTTTCTATAGAAACATCATTGATATAATCAGTTACTTATGTTATCTTGTTCTTTTGAAAACTCCAATAACTGTTTTACTTGGATAAAGCTAGTAGCTAATCAAAGATTATATTTCTTAAGGTCATTTGCAAGAGGTAAGTGTGTCATGTGAAAGTTAGGAAATACTGGTTGGTTTCTTTTTAATATGATTTAATGGCCATTGGAAAGCAAGCATATATCCAGTCATAATTGCTTGCCAGGTTAGGCCATCAATAATAATTTATCTGCTTTCTATCTCAATCAACTAATAATATGGTGTGAGTATTGTTAAAATGTTAAATGACAATAAAGCCATCTCAATTTATGGAAACAAAGCTAGAATCGCTGTTGTTTTAAAAAACATTGCCCTACACCATGAACTAGGACATTCTAGCTTTGTTTTAGATTTTCTGGTATTCCAGGATATTCAATAGTAAACTGTAATATAGACACACAAAGGTTTAAATTAAATTAGTAATTATTAATATTATGTTGAAGAAATCAATACCTCACCATGCTGGGCCACACACCAGTCATTCATTTCGTTCAGAACACTGTCTGGCTGATTGATCACTATGTTAGGTCCTTTAGCAACAACATTCAAGTCCGCGTCAGTCACCACACAAGCTATTTCTAAGATATGGTCCTTTTCAATATCTAGGCCAGTCATCTCAAGGTCTACCCAGACTATTCTTTTTGCCGCATTCTTAACTGCAGATAAATCCATAGCACTAGAAAATTGGGTTTCTGTAAAAAAAATCGCGACATTCGGTTATTAACCAATCTTTTTATTGCATGGCATGTTAGGAAATCAACATTGTATTGTACTTACTGGTCGAAAGAAGCCTAATAGGATGTTTTGTTAAATTAACAAAACTAGATCTTAGGTAGCAGCGTACAATATTCATTTATTCTTGCTGTGAATATGTGTATTAATTATAAGTATTATAACTACAATATTTTTTCAACGGATTACAACATTTAGGTTATGCTCGCGAATAACAATTTGACATTTTGACAATCAATAAACTAAAAATTGGATGTAATAAAACAATGTGGATTGAGTACTCATGCCGAAAAACGTGCCAGCTGAGAGAGCTAATTTGGAGGTAACCGTCTCTTTCTAGTAGGGTGACCATAAGATTCTGGAACAAGATTTTTCCCGCTATAACTTGGCTGAATTTTTTCGTTATTTTTGCGACAAGACACACTGTTTTGGAGATTTAAACAAAAGGAGAGAAAAAATTATCATTGCAATTGAAGTCAAGTCAACTGGAGTTCCAGTACCTTGACTGTGAGTCTCAAGATCATGAACCTGAACTCTAAAATCACTTGACCTTGAACATAATTTCCACTCGACCTTGACCTTCGAGGTATATAAATAATGCCCTCGGGATCATTTGATTTAAATTTCAAAGTCATTTTACCTTATCAATAAGGACATTTGACCTTGACCTTAACGTTACTAACTCCACGAGAATCGCGGATCATGAGTTCATGACTTTCGGATTTGACTTTTACCACAAGATCAAAGACCCCATGCTGTTTCACCACCCTAATAATCGAACATCCCACAAGATCCCGAAGGTTTGATTAGGCGATTATTGATTAAAGTGGAGAATAAGGAAGGTTCCAATTTTTTTTATTTATTTTTAAAAAATAGTACTAAACTTGCAATGAAGCCCATTGAATTTTTTTTTCAATTATCTTCATAAATGACGAAGTTATAATACTTTTCCCGTCCGCTTTAAAACTTCTCGGCGCGCGGCCGGTCAACAATCTCATGACGTCACAAGTCTCATCACTCGCTCGAGTCGAGAAGTCGTCAATGCGCGGTCACCTCAGACGGTTATTACTTTTGGTTCAAACAAGACTGAACAAATAATATCGTTGTGGAATCATTATGGAAACCGTGCAAACTGATGTGAAAGTACATTATAAATATTGTATCGTTCCCAAGTGTACAAATACAACCATAACTCTCTGTAACTCTGTAACCATAAATCTGTAAACTACATCAAATCAAATTCAACCTTACATGCATGTTTTAAGGTCAGAATTACAAAGTGTCGTTAAAAAGCAATAAAACCTGCCAAGTGCGAGTTGGACTCGCCCATGAAGGGTTCCGTAGTAGCAGGCATAGATTAGGGATATAATTATATTATATCTTTATAATATCTTTGTTTTTCATAGTGTTTGTATGAATGGCAAAGTTATATTTGCGGTTTTTAAAAATGTACTATATCTCAAAAACTGCTAACTGTATCTCATCCAAACCAATTTTCGTTGTAAGTTTTTGTTGAGGTCTACATTATATATTTTTTTAGTTTTATCATTCTCTTATTTTAGAAGCAACGGGGGGGGGGGCACATTTTACCACTTTGGAAGTGTCTCTCACGCAAACTGTTCAGTATACGGTGCATCCACACCGCCGGTAACATTTGTAGCTCAACGTTTCCAAATGTTGCTCGGTAACATCCGCCAACAAAATGTTACTAAGTGTTGACGTGTTACTGTAAGTCGAGTAACGTTGCTCAACACTCGGTAACATCCGCCAACATGTTACTAAGTGTTGACGTGGTCGAGTAACGTTGCTCAACATTCGGTAACAATGTTACCCCCATTATGTAACAATTTTGCCGACTGTCGAGCAACGTTACTCGACATACGGCAACATTTGTTGTCGGATGTTACTGCGGTGTGGATGAGTAACAATCAACAAATAGTAACAAGGAGCCACAAAAGTTACCGAATGTTACCGTGTTGCGTTTTGTTGCTCCACAAATGTTACCGGCGCGGCGGTGGGGATGCACCGTTAGAAAAAAATGATATATGAGTAATCTCAATTATCATTTTTAAAGACCTATCCATAGATACCCCCACACGTATGGGTTTGGTGAAAAAAAAAATGAGTTTCAATTCTAAGTATTGGGGGAACCCCAAAATTTGTTTTGTTTTTATTTTTGTGTGAAAATCCTAATGTGGTTCACATAATAGGTACGTCTACTTACCAAGTTTCAACAGGATAGCTCTTATATTTTCGAAGAAAAGTGGCTGTGACATACGGGCGAACAGACAGACAGACATGATGAATCTATAAGGGTTCCGTTTTTGCCATTTGGCTACGGAACCCTAAACATTAACGACCGAACCTCGTCGCTTCAAGGACAAGGAATGATATATAATACGAGTACCTACGACTAATTAAAAAAAATGTTGTTTTCCACTGTTAGACTGTTCACGCACAAATCCACTCTCCATCGTATACTTTAATCTAGTTTTTACTTAGCTAAAAGATAGTATATTATACGAAATATATTAATAAGGTTACTTAATACTTCACACAGACACTCAAACACCGCATTCCATGTACTTACTGTGAGCAACAAACCACGAAATACTCGAACCCCTTCCCGCGCCCCACCCGCGCGTATAGACTTGTGACGTCACAGACCAAATGCTCCGTGTGCATTTCAAAATTAATTCGGGATTCAGTACCCTGAGCACGAGTTTTCAGTATTTGAGACGTAAAGTAAACTGGAGCTTTGACAACTTCAAATTGACAATTTTCAAGGAAAAAATTAGTTCCTTCTTCGCACACCAGAGGCACTATTCCATTTTTTCATACAAGAAACGCTGTAAATACTGGAAAGACGCTGTAAAGTAAAAGAGTGAAAACTCGTGCTAAGGGTACTGTAATAGTAGTTTATGAAACTGGTACATAATGAGGGGTATTATACACGAGTGTGAGTTTAAAAAACGAGCGAAGCGAGTTTTTTAAAAGTATCACACGAGTGTATAATACCTAGTTATGTACAGTTTCATACACTATCTACTTTCATTGAACACGAATTGATCAAATAAAAGATAAAGATTGACACAGTATTATGGCGCCATAATTCCCGATATCACCGCGCCTGGGCCACAGCGCGCGCAGCCACAGATAAAAAATCAAATGGATGTATCTATGATCTGACATCTGTATCGTAATGAAAAAAAATTTTATTATAACATTATTTTGTTAGAGAAATAGTGTCATAATTTAATTTTTTAATTTCATTTCGATATACTGTGTGTAAAGTACGTCATTATAAACTCGTTTTGAGTTTTGTATTTTGAATTTAACGATATGAGAGTAGATAAAAGTGGATTAACTTTGTCATTTTTCAAGTTATTAAAATAATTCTTTCACCATATATATTATAATTTCTTTGCCTTACAATTTTAATAAGTATTTTTATTTTTTGTTAAAATGGAAACTTCCTTATTTATTAAAGTATTTTCATTGTACCCAGTTTAGTACCCATAGACCGCAAAAACACGATTTTTTGTATTTGAGCCTCCCTTAAATATTTGCTCTAATTTAATTATTTATTTTTATAGAAATATATAACTCAATACTTTGTGAATAAGTATTTGAAACGTCTACTTGTTGCCGTTATCGAATAAACAAGAGCAAAAAACTCTGGGCCCTCTTTTTTATCGTGGTAAATTCATCAAATAGGTCCTCCCATCCCAGGTGGGACGTGAAGGGGCTCTCAGACTTGTACTGACTAAAATCCACGGTGTCCTTCAATAGCCCATTACGTTCCGGGTCAACTGATAAGACAGTCCCGCAACCCCGGCAGGCAAATGCCCTGTAAGATTGCTGACAGCTGTTTGAGGCGCGTATGGACCACGCCGCGCTGTCGACCCAGGCATGATCCATGCGGACGGGCGCGGGTATTAGAGCCCCCTTAAATATGATTTTTTTCTTTTGTTTTAGTTTGTTATAGCGGCAACAAAAATGAATCATCTTCATCTGTGAAAATTTCAACTGTCTAACTATCACAGTTCACAAATACAGCTTGGTGACAGACAGACAGACGGACAGCGAAGTCTAAGTAATAGAGTTTCGCTTGGCTTGAAATGGAGTCTCCACACAACATTTTTTGTCACGTCCAACTAAAAAATTAAACTAATCTATAAACTATTGCAATAATGTGATAATTACTCGTCGGTTCAAATTATATTTTCCTTAATTTCCTTAGTTTTCATCGCAAAGTCATGAAATAATAAGTACATTTGTCTTCTAAACTTCTGAAGTATTGTCACACTAAACAACGTTAGGTAACAAAATCTTAAATATTCCATAACTGTGAAATGATAGGTATGCCACAACCAATATATTTTTCACAATAAAAATAGAAGATGCCTGTAGTTAAAACGTATTTTACGAGGCTCAAATTCAAAAAAACGTGTTTTTGCGGTCTGTGGGTACTAAATGGAGTACAATGAAAATACTTTAATAAATCCTCCAATTTAATCTATAATCGCCTAATCAAACCTTCGGGATCCTGTGGGATGTGCCAATAGTAGGCTGGTGAAACATAGTTTCCATGGTTTCCTTGAATTTCTTGCCCATTCTTCTCTATAGAGATCTACGCATTGGAACTTACTATCCCACTGTATTGTGTTTTTTTTTTTTAATTTTACGAGTTCCGAACTATTTTAGTTCTATAATTTATTTATTACCTAGAGGTATAATTAATTAGCAGGCAGGCCCTATTTCCATCCGATAACAGAAATCTGTGACTCAAACTGAGCTTTCCGTAGACATATACGCGGTCTATGGTAAATCCAACAACAACATGAATCCAACTAGTTTAGATTTTTTATCTGTGCTTTATGGAGATGGACTGATTAAAATTATATGCTCTGTGGACTGATTCTATGATTGTCATGGTGTAAAGGGTTGATTTTGTTTTTGTTGTATTTTCAATTTTTCCTGTAGCTAAGCCCTGCAAATAGCGACCAATATGATCAGGCTAATAATTAACCAATGTCGTTGCATCAAGAAATCGAGTAAGTAAATAATATTTTGCAGCAAAAGTAATCGCTAAACCATAACCTAAAGCGGAATTTGATTGATTATTATGTACACTGTATGACTTCATCATGGAAACTGTTATTTTTACATAGGGGTAGCTTGTTTTATTAGTGATACAAACAGGCACTGTGAGTGTCAATGAGAATATAATAATTCTTTCACATTTTTCATTTACAGCATCTACCAATGTTATCTAATTATCTTTTTTTTTTTCATCATGACCATCACATGGCTAGTGCACTTCTGTTTAATAATCAAAACAAATTAAAATAAGTTGATCAAAGGAAATTGACATAAAGGCATCAATTATTTATATAATTTAGCATTTAGCCTGAGCCAGCTTGATTTTATCACTGAATAATCTTACAAAATCTTTTGTTTTGTCACATTGGTATAATTATTGTATGTATGTACTTGTGTGTTTAATTATTATATTATTTTCTAGCAATACCATGGGACAACAGACAGTATCAAAACTTTTCCTACATAACATTTTCAAGGCCACTGTCACATACAATACAGCCTATCGGACTGCATGATGATGTCACACAAAAACCATTCAATACAAAGGTTTACTACCACCCACAGTTTATCAGGCCTTTCTCAACAAGTAGATTTTACTTTGACAAAGAACCACTGAAACCTTCCTCGAAGGTTGAAGCTACTGTTGAATCTATAAAGAGAAAAATTGAAGAAACAATTAAGGGCCCACCGGTAGATGCACCTCCGAAGAAGCCTTTCAAAGAACGCTTTTTAAATGAGCTTAAACATTACTACCATGGGTTCAGATTACTTTTCATAGAAGTAAGGATCTCCACTATGTTATTCTTTAAAATTTTAGCTGGTCACTCATTGACTCGAAGGGAACATAGGCTGCTGGTCACAACAATAGGTGATCTTTTCAGAATGGTTCCATTTATTGTATTTATAATTGTTCCATTTTTGGAATTTTTCCTGCCTTTTTATATTAAACTGTTTCCCAATGCTTTGCCGTCTACATTTGAGAGTAGTGATCAGAAAGAAGCAAAGTTAAAGAAACATTTAAAAGTAAAGTTGGAAATAGCAAAATTCTTCCAAGAGACTTTAGATCAGATGGCTCCGCAGGCAAGTGATAGACATTCAGAGCTGGCCAGAGACTTCTCCAATTTCTTCAGTAGAATCAGAACGTCGGGAGACATTGCAACCAGTGAAGAGATAATGAAGTATTCCAAGTTATTTGAGGATGAGATTACATTAGATTCGTTACAAAGACCCCATTTAGTTGCTTTGTGTAAAGTGGTGAATGCATCAACTATAGGTACCAGTGCCATGTTGCGGTTTAATCTTAAGATGAAGCTGAGATCCTTAGCTGCTGATGATAAAGTTATTGCTAAAGAAGGGGTGGATAGTTTAAACTTTAGTGAGTTGCAACAGGCTTGTAGAGTAAGAGGAATGAGGGCTTATGGTGTCTCAGAGGAGCGTTTGAAAAAGGAATTGAGGAATTGGCTAGATTTGTCTTTAAATGAGAAGGTACCACCATCTTTGCTGCTGTTGTCAAGAGCCCTGATGGTGCCTGAACATGTCCCTACCACTTACAAACTGAAGGCGACCATATCTGCTTTGCCGGAACAAGTTGCTACTCAGACAAAGGCTGCTATTGGAGAGAAAGAAGGCAAACTCGATTTCAAGGTAACAATACTTCTTATTTAAAGCTTTGTTGATGGAAAGAAAAATTTGATGATTGGTTAAGTCACATTTTTATTTATTTAGGGATTACCAATGAGAGAAACATTACAATTTGACTTGCTTAAATAACAATATCCGTAATGCTCGCTCAATTATTATTATTCTTTAGCATACAAACTGGCTGTTCATCATAATCTTTACCATTAGCCTGACCTCATCCTTTGCTAGGTAGAGGCTTTCTTTGTTTATGCCAAATTCTACTTTCATTTGTAAGCATCACATGAGAAATACCCTTAATAGCAACAATAGTTGTTCCAATATTTGTAAACGCACCCATGACAGTGAAAAAATCCTAATGTTGGACAACATTAAAAGGAAAATTTAGGGAGATTGTTATTGTTATTGTTAAGGGCTCCCTTTTCCGCATTTGGACTCATAGGTGGTCCGTTATGCGTGAGGTGGGACGATTGGCTATGTGAGCCAACCCAGCTCCTTCCAGAAGCTCAGAAGTCTCCTGGGACGTTCACAGGCTTCTTGGAGCGACCTTGGAGTGCCAAGGTTTTGTGCCCGTTGGTTAGCAACGCCCTCGCATTCCAGGATTACGTGGGTTGCCGTTTCATCTGCGTTCAGGCAGCCCCTGCACAACGGGCTGTCTGTCGCGTTGATGGTAAACAGATGTTTGTTGAGTGGGCAGTGGCCGGTGAGCATACCCACCACAACTCGTAAGTCTGTTCGTTGGAGTCTGAGAAGTCTGCTGGTCAGTCGCGGTGTTAGTGCAGGTACCGCCTCTCTAGACTGTCTGCAGTCGGTTGTAGATGCCCATCTGGCATTGTGTTTTGTTTGGGTTTGCAGGCGTATCCAGGTCCTGAGTTGACCGGATGGGATTGGCAAAAAGGGTGTGGGTCCGGCCACTTCCACACCCGAGCCTCTCCTTGCAAGTTCGTCTGCTGCATCATTACCCAATGATCCACTATGTCCTTTTATCCATTGCAAGGTGACCCTATTGCGGTTCGAAATTTTTTGCAATGCTAAGTGACATTCATAGATTAGGCTGGACGACACAATATTGCCGTTCAGCGCCGTTAGTACAGCCATACTATCGGATAGGATTCTAATCCCGTAGTTAGAGATGTTCCTTTCCATGACTGCGATGGCAGCTTGGGTGATTGCTACACATTCACATTGGAATATGGAGCTATGTTCCCCTAGCGGTAGAGATATTTTGATGTTGAGATCCATGGAGAATACACCAGCACCTGTACCGGTATTGGTTTTAGAGCCGTCCGTGTAAATACGGACTTCGTTAGCTCCTGATTGATCTCGCTCGGTCTCTGTTAGTTGAATTCGATAGAGCTTATCGAACACGTGAGTTTTGGGGATTCTATCACAGGGCGCTTCAATGTATGGTACATCGTTTAGCGCCCTTTCATGGGAAAGGGCGCTAAACGATGGATGCTAAAGGGGCAATCACACCATAATATGGATTATGGTGTGATTGCCCCTTTGGTTTTTCCACATGCCGGAGTGTCTCAGCCTGATTGCCGCCATACTGGCCTCCTGCTGAATGAAGAGATCCAGTGGCAGCAGACCAAGCATTATCTCCAGGGCATTAGTTGGTGTTGTTCGCATGCATCCTGTGGTGGCTGAGCAAGCCAACCTCTGGAATGTCTGCAGTTTTTTACGGGTTGTTATGAGTTCAGTTCTGGGCCACCAAACTACCGCTCCGTAGGTGATTATTGGTCTGATTACGGACTTATAGAGCCATAGTGTTATTTTCGGCGAAAGGCCCCAGGATTGCCCCAGAAGTCTTCTGCATTGCCAAAATGTTATGCTAGCCTTGTCAATCTTGTGGTCCAAGTGTTTGTTCCATAACAGTTTGCTGTCAATTATGATACCCAGATATTTGACCTCATTTGTTAGGGACAGCTCGGTGCCAAACAGTTTAGGTAGTTGTAAACTGCCAAGATTGCGTTTGTGAGTGAACATGATAAGTTCCGTTTTTGACGGGTTCACTGATAGTTCGTGCTCCAAGCACCATTGTTCGACGATCTTCAGAGCCTGTTTTGCCAGGTTGCACAGTACATTCTCAAAAGGTCCCGTTATGAGAATGGCTAGATCGTCCGCATAGCCTACCGTGTAATACCCATGGTCGGTGAGTCTGCTGATCAGCTCATCGACCACGACATTCCATAGGAGGGGGGAGAGAACTCCTCCCTGTGGACAGCCTTTTGCTACCACACCTCTGGTCGTGGTATTTACGGTAAATTGAATAGCCCTTTGTCTTAGCATATTGTCTATCCACCCGGCAGTCGTGGGTTCGACGCCATGCCTGGATAGGGCTCGGCTAATGCTGTTAAAGGTGGTTTTGTCAAAGGCGCCTTCAACGTCTATAAAGACGCCTAAGGTTGATTGTTTAGATGATAGTCCGTTCTCAATTCGTGATACAACGCTATGTAAGGCGGACTCTGTTGATTTGCCCATACTGTAGGCATGTTGGTTAGCGTTGAGTGGCTTACACGACAGAGCATGCGTTCGAATATCCCTTTCACAGAGCCTTTCTAGGGTTTTAAGTAGGAAGGATGTGAGGCTGATTGGCCTGAAGGACTTCGGCTGCGTGTAGTCACTTTTGCCGGGCTTGGGAATAAATATGATTTTTACTTCCCTCCATTTGAGAGGAGTGTGACCATAAGCAATGCATGCTCTGAACAGGTTCACGAGATGCACTACCAGACTGTCATCGCTCCATTTCAGTAGTCCTGGAAAAAGACCGTCCAGGCCAGCTGATTTGTATGGGAGGAAGCTGTTGATAGCCCATTTCACCTTGTCGTGTGTGACAATTCTCTGGGCTTGGTTCCAGTCGGTATTGGATGCTGAATTGCTGGTTTCAGCTTCCCAGCTTCCTGAGGAGTTAATAACACAACCCGGGAAGTGAGTCTGGAGCAGCAGTTCGCATGTCTCCGCATCCGACTTGGTGTACGTGCCATCCGGTTTTTTTAAAGAACCGATGCTGCGCTCAGGTTCGCTGATCAGAATGTTTTTTATTCTGGTGGCATGGCTGTTGGATTCTATGTTTGAACAGAAGCGTTTCCAGCATTCGCTTTTCCTGAGACGGATACGCTTCTTGTATTGATGTTGGGCTTCTTTAAATTTGTCCCAATCGTTATCCTGTCGGGTGTTTTTAGCTCTATTGAACAGCTTTCTTACCTTGCGACGTAGTTTTTCCAGTTCTGGGCCCCACCAGCTGGTCTCACCTGCGGGGACCCTTCTTGGCGTCACAAGTGGGCATGTTTTTTCAAAGCAGTCCAGTAGAGTCTTGGTAAGCTGATTGTTGTGGGTGTCAATCACCGCGGCGTTGTCATAACTAGGAATTGGAAGTCCCTTCAGACCCTATCGCGTCCGCGTAACTAACCCCTCCACGATGGTGGTTACGTCCAGCTGTTGGCGGGATGTGTCGGGGCGTGGCGGCTAGCTTCACACGCTTGCCTCCGTCCCGGGGCGACATAGTGTCGTCAGGACGAGTCCGCTTAGCGGGCTTGGTTTGGCCGTCGGCCGCACCAGAGGCACCCATGTAGCGCCACCTCTTCCCCGCCCGCTTACCGCGAGGCCGCTTGGCGCCCTTCGCCTGCTGGCCAGCACGGTGGTCCTGGGCTACCTGCGTCGTGCCAGCCGGTCCTGCAGCGTGCTCTGTAGGCCCGCGCTTAACCGGCTTGGCTGGATCAGCATCGATCGAACCAGCAGCAGGCCCTTGCGGGCTGTGCTTATCAAGATCACTGCTGCCAGCGGTTGTCCTCAGGTTACCCCCCGCGCCGGCCTGCCGGCGGGCTCGCCGTTTTTAATTTAGGGAGATCTAACATCTGCCTTATGTTCTTGAACTGTTAAAATTCCAGGCTAAAGCTGATGCTATCAAATTAGAAGTCCAAAAGATCAAGGAAGAACAGAAGGAGCATCAAGAAGCAGAGAAAGAGAAACAGATCCTCGAAGCCATGAAGAAGGAGAAGGAGGAACTCAAAGATAGAGCGCCAATTGTTCATGTTGAAGGTGCTAGCCCAATGGTAGACCCAGCTCCTGTCATTGTTGTTGATGCACCTAAACCAAAATCTGAGGAAGGTATCTCTGGCAAAGACATTGAAGTTATTGAGGATGCTTTAGAGAAATTAGGTAAGTTAACATTGCAATTTTTTTGAGGAGTTCCTTTTTATATGATAACATCTTCAAGGTTTATCTGTGCTTGCTGTGGTCTGTAGATGGGTCACCCACCTATTTGAGTGAGTTTCCTACGTCTCTCACAAAGTATGTACTTGTTTGTCCTTGAAAATTTTTCACAGTCTTTACTGATACTTGAAAGTCTGACTACCAGTCTTATCAACTTTATCATATTATCCAGTTACTGGGTTGTGGAGGTCAGATGGACAGTTAAAAGAAAGAAAGAAAAGAGATTTATTGGCACACACAGGACAGAACAAACAAAATTACATTAATAAAAACAACAAAGGAAAACAAAAATGACATAAAAGAAAAACAACAAAAGGTAAAACCAGACAAATAAAAAAAAAGCAATTTAGTCCTGTGCGAGGCCAAAAGGCTCCTACCTCAGCATGTGCTGCGACATTAACTGCCAAAGCGCTGGTTTTCTGGTAGGGCAGTTGCTGCATGTAAAATAACAATATTCAGTTGCATTTGGGTAGACTGGAAATTGACGACAATATAATTAGGAAAAGTCTAGGCAGAAATTGGCATTGGCAATTTTCCATATTTTTTCTCTATGTACAGAAGTTCAAGTTCATGTTGTTGCCTTCATAATTATTATTCTACACGTTTTGTCACTCGTATAAATAGATTATATTATTTGTGACATGTGCTCAAAACGTGTTTTGAACTTTGAACATCATAGGTATGTACTATCAAACAATTTTAAATTTGAACCCCTATTTTTTTGGGTTGCGACCCAAATCATCAAATGGATTTACTGACTAAAAATCTACCCTGTTGATTCAAAAGTCTTTTAAATCAACAGGGCCACGGGATACCTGCTTAAACAGTCCCGCGTCAAATCTGCACCCCTTAAAGACTAATTCCTGTTGGCAGCTCTAACTTTCGCTTCTTTTGGTCTATTCATAAAAAGGGTTGTCGGACATCAGTGATCATTAATAAAGCTTGAGATTAAAGCTCTAATCTTTTCCAGTTTTAGGGTTCCGTACATCTAAATGAAAAAACGGGATCCTCTTATTAGGACTACTCGAGTCGTGTATCCGTCTATCCGCTCTTTTGAAACAACCTCTTCCTTGTTTTTAAGTCGGCTAAAAATGGCGGTTCACAGACATGTTATGTTATCTTATGCAGGTACACGATTATTTTGAACAGTAAATAAGTTGTTCGATAGTACCTACCTATGGATCATTTATTTTACGAGCGGCTCTATCGCGATGTTGATCTGTTTCCTTCCACTGCGTTTTCCTTATCAACAACGATCCCCTCGTTTGTTAGGCAACAACAAATTTCCGGTTTTAGCCAGTTTTGCATACGTTATCAAATTATCATGCACATTGCACCACTTCGTCCGTATTGGAACATGAGTCAATCTCATGGGGAGCTGATTTCATAATGTTTGTGCTATCTTAATAATTTGTGCAGATAGATTTTAACTGATAAAGTTCGCGAGTCTTGTATTTGAAGCTAAAGTGTCTAAACACACTAAACACGCCGAAGTTACGCGACCGAAGTTCGGCACGATTACGCCTGCAATGCTATTTGAATTACTAACGACACACTATGCCGAAATTACGTCGCGTCATAGCGTACAGCGTAACTTCGGTCGGGCGTAAGTTCAGCGGCAATTTATTCTGTGACCACACATTATACGCGACCGAAGTTCGGTTCGATTACCGACGAAGATCCGGGGGCGGGGAGCAGCAGGGAGCCGCCCGCGCCACCCGCGCCGAATTTCTGCCGCGTAAGTTCGGCACTTAGTGTCTAAACACACTATGCCGAAGTTACGCGAACGAAGTTCGGTGGCTGATTTCACGTTCGACGTATTTGGCTGATATGACACACC
This sequence comes from Agrotis exclamationis, assembly GCA_950005045.1. NCBI lineage: Eukaryota > Metazoa > Arthropoda > Insecta > Lepidoptera > Noctuidae > Agrotis > Agrotis exclamationis. The sequence continues at coordinate 18,884,800 of OX465427.1, read as the reverse complement.
TGTGTCGACACTTAGTTGATCCAGGGCCGGATTTAGAGCGGGAGGCAGGCCGGGTACGTGCCCCGGGCGCAAGCTTTCGAGGGGGGCTCCAAAATCATAAACATGAGGTTGTAAACAAAAATTAGAAATGTCGTAGAAAGGCGCAAAAATGTCGTAGAAAGCTCGCTTCGCTCACTGTTGCATTGTTCTTAGCATTAGTTGCCTGTAGTGTCACAAAGCGACACCGACGTTTTGAGGTTTTTGAAAGACTGGAGAGGGGGCGCCGCTATCGAGTTTTTCCCCGGTTCGGAATTCAATCCAGATCTCGGAGCAAGTACTTGTATGAGCTGCAGGTAGTTGTTCCGGGTCTTCTGTTTGTGTGTGTGAATTTATATGTTTACAAACACACCCACTACACAGGAGAAATGTCTAGAGTGAGAGAGAAAAATCTTCCGACTGATATAGATATATTCTATTCTATTGAATGAATAGAGCAGTGCTGGCCCAGTGGTATCGGCCTCGAGTTGTTGGTCGTGGGTTCGAACCCCGTAAGGCGCATTGCTTTGTGTAATTTATTTCAACACCACTGCTCTTAAAACAGTGAAGGAAAACATCGTGAGGAAACCGGCACCAAAAATTCGAAGACATGTGACATCTACCAATCCGCACTGGGCCCGCGTGGTCTCTCAGAGAGGAGGTCTGTGTCCCAGCAGTGGGAACATTTATAGGCTGATGATGATCATGATTCCATTGAACAATTTTTCGCCTGTTATTATATTTAACTTTTCTAAAAAAATAATGTGCATTGGTATCTCTAGTCTAGTAAAATTATACTGATCTACCGTGGCATGCACACCCACACAAGATATCAATTTATTATCGTAATACGATAACTATTTCACGTCATTTAGCGTCTTGGAATCTTTCCATACGACAAAATATGCCAAGTTCAACCATTTAGGTCTGCTTGCACCACCAATCACTGAATACATTTTAATGCTAAGTGCTAAATCATTCAACTTAAAGCCTGCCGGGGTTGCAGGACTAACGAATTACTGACCCCGGAACGTATTGAAGGACATCGTGGATTTTAGTCAGTACAAGTCTGACAGTCCGTCCCGCCCTGTCCTGGGTGGGAGGACTCATTTATTGTCTTATTGATTTTACCACGATAAAAAAACCTTTTTTGTAATAGCAGAGCTTTTTTATCCAAAGTTAGCCAGACTGACAAACAACTGGGCCTTTTTATATCGTGGTTAAATCATCAAATAAGTTGTACAGCCCCATGCGGAACGGGGGGTACCGTCAGACTCGTACTGACTAAAATCTATTGTGTTCCTTCCCGCCTTTTACGTTTCAGGGTCACTGTTATCTGATAGTCCCGCGACCCCGGCAAGAAACAACTGACCTTAAAGTTTTAAATTTCTGTTTAGTTTTTTTTTTTTTCTATAAATGTGAATGGCGCTATTAGTTTGGCAACATGCAATGTTTTCGCGGAATAAGTCAGATATTTCAGTACCCACGTAAGAAATCAGTGCATTGCATACGCAGACCAATGAATCACAGTGTTTGTAAATAAAGACTTCTAGAATGTTACGGTTACATTGTATAGCTATTATTATACCTAGTACCTACGTAAATAATGACAGATCTTATTTCTGAGGTAATTACTGAACGATTGCTTTTTGTTAAAGATGAGGACTATAATATACTTCTTAATCCTTTACTTATTTTCTATACGTATATGTATTAAATTAGATTTAGAATATTTTAACGAAAGTATAAAAATAAAGAGAGCAGTGGTGGCCCATTGGTATCGGCCTCGACTTAAAGTTGTAGGTCGTGGGTTCGAACCCCGTCAGGCGCATTACTTTGTGTAATTTATTACAACACCACTGCTCTCAAAACGGTGAAAGAAAACATCGTGAGGAAACCGGCATGTACTAGAACCGAAAATTCGAAGACATGTGACATCTACCAATCCGCACTAGGCCCGCGTGGTAGATTACGGCTCACTCCCTCTCATAGAGAGGAGGCCTATGTCCCAGCAGTGGGAACATTTATAGGCTGATGATGATGATAAAAAATAAAACATTTAAAAATTATAAGAAATAGTAGACCATCGGTACCGGAAACAAGTATTAAGCCGAACGTCCACCGCCAGCTAAAATAGCCAGTTTTTCATACATGTGCGTCCACCGCCGGTGGACGCACATGTATGAAAAACTGGCTCAACTATGCGAGCTAAACTAAACTAACTTATTTTAGCTGGCGGTGGACGTTCGGCTTTATACATATATTTATCACTAACTGTTCCCCGCGGTTTTACCCACTCCTTGGCTCCTTTTAGCCGAAGCGTGATGTTATATAGTTTATAGCATTCCTTGATAAATGGACTATCTAACGCAAAAAAAAAATTCCTAAGATTAGCGCGTTGAACTAAAAAAAAACTCTTCAGCTTTATAACATTAGTAAAGATTACTATATTGTCCCACTACACGGCAAATACCTCCCTTCCTTCCTTCCTTCTTTTCGATCTATTACGATTATAGGCCAATCCTTTTCAATTCAGTATATTTATTTGTAAACATAGGTATAATATAACAGATGTTACAGTCAATACAGACCATTTAGGCCCCTCGCCCACGGCAACTTTTTGTAGCGATGCAATCGCGCGTTTAATAAAGGAAAAATGTCTAGAGTTTTTTTTTATATTGCTATAATTATCCATTTTCAAGTTCTTGGCACATATTAGTAAGAAAATAGGAAAGCTAGAACTAAAATAAATATAAGACATCATTTGCTATAACGGTGCAATAACACAGATTTCAAAGAAGATGGTGGCAAAATAATATTATGGGAAAAACCGCTAATTTATCTGCCATAAACCGTTTTTCCCTATAAAGCATGATTGTATTTAATATCTTGGACTTCTGCCAAGGTTCGTATTGCTGTTAGCATCGTCCATTCACCTTTGGTTTGGCGAAGATTTTGGCTACAAACTTACTATCATACGATCTCAGTATTACTGAGAAATTCAGTATTTTGTGCCAGCTTTTCGCAGTATGATTTTACTGATACATTTTACTTGTCTTGTAAAATGACTTGTTTGGATTTCTGCGTAGAGATGTGCCTATGTAAATTGTTGATGAAATTACGAAGAAAAGTTACTACATTTGCCATCGAAACTTTTGCGAAACCCCGTTCATAAAAAACTTCAAAACTCCTTAGTAAGGCTGGTTATCAGGACTAGCCATGACTTTAGTCCTGTTTAAGTTTTAATCTATAATGCCAAATAAAAACTCATCAAATCAACAAAACTTAGAAATGAAAAATAATAAATTCCACAAATAATTGACTGTTTGTCTTGTTTATTTTTTCAAACAGGTTTGAAAAACTGTAACTGTTTTCCATGTTGGTCAAACATTGAACTCATTTGATTCTATCTTATTCACAGCTGAACAAAAGAAGTCCTTACTTCTTGAGAAGGAGAGCATCCAAGAATTGAAGGGAGAACTTCTTGACTACAATGAGGATGTCAAAGAGATGGACGAGATGGTCAAGACTAAGCAAGCCGACCTCAAACTTTCGAAGGGTGCTCGCAGGTATTATGCAACTTATTATTAAATAGACAGTAACAGAATACTGCCCGTATTACTAACACTAGAAGAAACCTAAATTAATCCCTAAATAGGTCACAACTTCTTAGAGCTGGCATTCTGTCTTGTATCGGAAGAATTGGCAGTTAAAAGTAACTGTCCTATGCGTTTCCACCAGGAATAGGATGACCTTGGCGCCGTATTATGTCTTTATGCACGTTTGAACGCTTTTCAAGTATACAATGTGCCCGGTTTCGATCTGTACAAACTCAAAAGGGAGGTAGCTTGCTCAATTTAATAAGTGAATAAAATTATAGCACACGTGGGGTCGGATACCAACCCCTTCTGAATGGTAGCCATTTTTGTTTTTGATAGTTTTGTATGAATCGTGAAAACTAAAAGTACTGAAACTTTGGGATTTAAACCCTAACGATCTTAAAAAATGTAACTACTATTCAGCAGCTCTGTCCTGGTGCCGACTGGCTCAAAATAAAAAATTTACTGCATCCAACCCCATGGACTAATTGTGCAAGTCTATGTTTCAGTGTCATAGAATAGAATTTTTGGTGTCATTATTTAGGTAATCTCAACATTTGTAAGGCGAGTAGGTAAAAAAATAATATTCCCCGGGAAAAAAATTGTAAAAACTTTCACTTAATAAAAAAACGAGGTAATTTTAACGTTATGTTGTTTTTTTTTTACCCGTTATTTAAACATGATGCAGCATTTATTGATAATATTTTAGTTATTTAACCTTCTGTTTATGATTTTCAGTTGCTAAAACCTTTTTTTTATAACAATTTCCTGTAAAAATACCAAAATAAACCATAAAACAAAAAATGGCTACCATTCAGTAGGGGTTGGTTTCCGTCCCCACATGTAGAAGAATTTTATTGATAGAATTGAGCAGACTACCTCCCATTTAGTTTTGTACAGACCGAAACCGGACACATTGTATATGCGCTCTTCAAAAAAACAATAAATAAAACATTAGAAAATAACATTAACAAGTTAAATATCATTAAAATTTATTTAGCACCAAGATTTTTATTGTTAAAAGTAATAACCGTTACAGTATGGCGCCAAGTTCATCCTATTCTCATTAGAAACGCATGATGCAGTATTAATTAATTCACAAGTATCAATTTTATTCTAAAGCACAAAATTTGGATCTAGTTTTCAATGACTGATCGATCACTAACGTAGTTAATTTCCTATCTCAATCCAAATCCCCTTCTAATGTCTATGTCGACTGCTTCTGATTGGAAATCTTCAAGATTTGGATACGCAAATACGGTCGTTGATTAGCTACAGAAAAAAATCCCTATCTCAAAAACTCCTGAACCGATTTTGATGAAACTTGCAGTATTCCGTAAGTTAAACAATACCTAGTACAACAAAAAAAGAATTACTTAAATTGGACTTGCAGTTCCGGAGATATGCGAACACAAACTAAATCAGTCGATGCCTACTCCTTACTGTTAAGGAGTTGTACCTTCCATCATCAGCTCAGCTACATGAGATGATGATTATCATACGCAAGTATTTAAACTACTTCATAAAATTTGCGAAAAACGTTGTGCGGGCCTATAAAATTTGAGGGTTGCCCTCGATTTCCCTGGGATCCCACCATCAGATCCTGACGTGATGATCATGGGACCACTTGAGAAGTATACCCTTTCAAACAAAAGAAAAAATTAACAAATCGGTCCAGGCGTCTTCGAGAAATCGAGGAACATACATAAAAAAAAGATTCCGACGAATTGAGAACCTCCTCCTTTTTTTGAAGTCGGTTAAAAAGAGCTCAAGTCAAAGTGTTCAAGATATCGATCGAGTCAGATTATTATTAAATATTTTCAGCGTGAAAGAGAAGATCATTCTAAACCTATAACTTATTGCGAAAGATGGAATAGAATTATTACTGCGCAACGCCGTTTAAAAATCCGCCATATTTGTTTGAGTTTTGCCCGTACACAACCTTGAAAGAAAACCACTCACATAATTTCTCGCATGGATTCTTTACAGATTGTATAAGGCCGTTAACAACATGATTAGCAAACTGGACGCCGCATTAGAAATGCTAGAAAGCAAGGAGAGAGCTCTGAAGAACACACTGGAACAAACAAAGTCTGAACCCGCAAAGGCGAAGGAACAACTTATCCAGATTGATGAACTGATGCATTCCATTAAGAGTCTACAGAAGGTGCCTGATGAGGCCAAGTTAAAGCTCATACAAGACGTCCTTGGCAGGCTAGACGATGACTTTGATGGGCAGCTGAAGATTGATGATGTTCTGAAGGTCAGTGTAGTATAACTTGTTATTTCACTAACTCCTGAGTTTTATAGCGTGATGTTATATATTTTATAACATTTGTCAAGAGTTGGGCTACCAAATGCAAAAATAATTTCTCAAATCCGACTGGTAATTGCTGAGATTCGCGGGTTCAAAGAAAATAACTCTTCAACTTTATTTTGTTGGTAGTATATTTTAAATTTTCACTGCTGGTATAATGCTCAGTAAAAGTACAGATTGTTTTTACCATAGGACAATCGATAATCTAAAACTTCACGAAGAGGTATGGCAAAAATAAGTCAGGCACGTAAAACCATTAAGTCATATGAAAACAATGTAATAGATAAATAATTAACAAAATCTTTAAAAATAATACTCTGACGAAACTGGACGGATGCTAATGTTCCACTAGAACATAGAGTTAAAGTAATAGTATTAGTTGATACTTTGAATAGGGTTAAAGTCCAACATACGTTTATTATCTCTACAATAAAACACATAGCAACACTAATCTACACTAACTGTTTACATTTGTCACTAACAAACATTACTGCAAACATGCAGTAATACTATTCTGATAAGCACGAAAGTAACTGAACTTGATTGTTTTACCATTTCACTACTTAGCTGCCAAACGAGTTTTAAACACATGTGGACCTAAACTCGTCCCCAGCTATAAACTAAAACAAATCTTTATACGAGAATTTTACTATTTGGATTTATTAGTATTGTTTCTAGAAACATCTACACATAAATCAAATACACCAATCAACATCTGTAAAAAGGTGCAATAACGACTTGCAACAATAGTGTCGTCTCAAGGTCAATGTCAACTTTCCACCACGATGCGAAACACGTGACAAACCGTATGAAACACTCCTCCGGTGATTACAAAACGCGATAACATAAGTATATGACCTCTTTCTGTTCACAACGCTAGACTTCCGTGTTATCGCTTGGTAATAATCTTCACGGTCAACGTAAAAAATATACATTAGCTCCTTCTTGATAAAAACATGACATTTAAGGCTTGATGTGGTGGATCTTTGTCTAAAAAAAACTGGCCAAGTGCGAGTTGGACTCGCCCATAAAGGGTTCCGTAGCAGCAAGTAACATAATATAAAAGTTCTTGCAGTTAGTTGTAACTTTGAAAGGTAAATTGCGGTTAAAAATTTATGATGTATTAAAAAAAACTAATTACTTGATCTCGTTCAAACCAATTTTCGCTGGTAGTTTGCATGGTACTGTACATCATATATTTTTTTGAGTTTTATCATTCTCTTATTTTAGAAGGTATTTGGGGGGGGGGGACACATTTTACCACTTTGGGAGTGTCTCTCGCGAAAACTGTTCAGGTTAGAAAAAAATGATAAATTAGTAACTTCCATATCATTTTTCAAGACCTGTCCATAGTTTTTGAGTATCAATTCTAAGTATGGGAACCCCCAAAAAAATTTTTTTTGTGTGAAAATCCTAATGCGGTTCACATAATACATCTACTTACCAAGTTTCAATAAGATAGCTCTTATACACACATCAAAAGTGTCTAGGGATCAACATATATTTTTGCAATAACTTTTCTCCTGATTGATATTAATTAAAATTTTCTTTAAGGATTCATCAAATAAAGTGTTTTCGTTTGTCACAGTAACGATAAACCAAGTCACCTTTGCATTAATAAAGAAATTTGCCATTTTCCTAATAAAGGGATTTTTGACATTTGAACCACTAACACAAAAGTTCGAAAAAAAGACTGAAATAACAGTTTTCTTTAAAATTTTATTGGGTAACTTAAACAATTAATAATCCGTGTTTCTACCGCGAACACTAACAACACAAGAACATCGGTTTGGCATACTCAAAATGAGTTCATCCAAATCACGCTGTGGAATGGCCGCCCATGTTCGTTGCAACAACAAAAAAAGGTCTTTTTGCGACTGGATACCCTCCATATTCGGCAGAGCTCTTCTCTGTAGGATATCCCATGCATGCTCAATCGGATTCAAGTCTGGCGACTGAGCAGGCCAGGGCAGGACATTGATGTTAGCTGCGGCGAGAGTCTGTCTTACAACTCTTGCGGTGTGCGGTCGTGCATTATCATGCATTAACTGAAATAAGGGACCGATTTGCACTTGTAGAGGAACGATGACGTCTGATACAATCGTCTCAGCATAAATTTGAGCGTTGAGGTTGCCTCTGATCCAAATCAACTCAGTTCTTCCGCCGATCCAAATACCCGCCCATACCATGATGGTTCCACCACTATAAGGATGGACTTCCTGGCAGGATTTTAATCGCTGTTGGCGTCCAGGGGTTCTCCAGTGTCGTATACGTCTTGTATCCGGTCTCATACCGAAACGAGACTCATCAGAAAAGCACACGAAACGCCATTGTTCTTCTGCCCAATTTCTGTGTTCAAGAGCCCATTGATATCGAATCCTACGATTGTGCATTGCTATAGGTGGTACCCGTAGCGGTCTTCGGGAATGAAGGTTCACTTCATGCAAGCGGTTTCTGACTGTTTGGTCGCTAATTAAGTTCCCTGAAGAGTGATGAAGCCTCACGGCTAACATCATGGCGGTTATTGTTGGAGCTCTTCGAGTTAAGATTTGAATGTATCGGTCTTGTCTCCGTGTGGTGCAGCGATACCGTCCTCCATGGCGCTCAGCCACGGTACCAGTGCTTCGGTAACGTGTCCAAAGTCGACTGATAACACTCTGACTTGTATTCAGAGCTAAAGCAACAGTACGTTGCCGGGAACCAGCTTCTATCATTCCCACGGCTCTGAGCATTTCTTCCCTGCTTAAATGACGTCGCCGCTCCATAATAACGTTGGTTTTAATCAGTAGTAGGGAAACAGTAGCACTAATAATGTCTTCAATGCGTTGTATGTTTTTATAGGGAAAATATTGACAGCTGATTTTCATCTTTTACTCGAATTTGATTCACAGTTCCTGATTCAAATTATGAAATGCACCAAAAAGGATCCATATAAATTTATAAAATCATAAATTTATTACAAAGCCACATCTCAATCTCAAGAAATCCGCATAAAAATGCTTGATCCCTAGACACTTTTGATGTGTGTACTTTCGAAGAAAAGTGACTGTGACATACGGACGGACAGACAGACAGACATGACGAATCTATAAGAGTTCCGTTTTTTGCCATTTGGCTACGGAATCCTAAAAAACACGTTTTTGTAGTTATGTAATGCTTTATGAGTTATGACATCAACAAAAAAAGGCAGAATAATATTATTCATGTTCATTATTTGGTTATTGAAAAATTGACGGTGACGTCAGTGACGTTTGCCAGCCGGGCCCCAGTTTACGGGGGTGCTTGCCCCAAGCCAGATAGTAGGTAGGATCAGGGGCCCGACTAGGTTCCAGCTCATACGACCTAAATGCAATGGGGTTGGCAACTGGTTATCTAATGGCGCTAGCATAGCTTGTTCCAAGCATCGTCATTGGTTCAAATCAGTTCAAATCTTAAAGGTACTTTAAAATAGTACTACGTCATTGGTCGGATTAGGACTAACCTATGGTGGCGCCATCTACAATTAGCTTTGACTGGCCTTCCCCATTGTAGAGAAATGATAAAGATAAAGTCGAAAAATAGTTGAACCTGTGAGGCTATCTCTGGAAATTTCTGAAGGGCGATAACCCGGGACCCCGGGCCCTACCGGCCCAAGTCCGACCCTGCTCGAAACTTCTGTACTATATTTCTGAAGTCGTGTTTTTGTTTTGTTTTAAAAATGGACTATGAATAAACCTTATAATCTCTATATTCTTATTATGTGCTTTGTATAATCCTAGGATTATACAAAGCACATAAACACGTGTACATACATGTAAACAAGAAATGTTATTGACATCTAGAAAACGTGGTAAGGTCAGAACGTCTGCATCGGCCATTGACCTCACGGCTTGAGCTGCAAATATTTTTAGTTCAATATTTTATGGATCACGTGTTGTCCGTCTCATTATGACCTATTATATTAATATGTGTTCATAAGTTCGTGTGTAAGAGAATAATAAAGTCGTTTATCAGCTGTTTATCATTCAGTGGTAGTTGCAGGCATTTTAAAATGGCCGTCTTTGACGTAGCTAAAACATAAAAAAAAACTTGTTTCCTAATGAGTCTTGTTTGATTTTTTTAAGAATTTTTTAAGCAATATTACTAATTAGTATACATTAATGTATCGTACATAAATCCTGATATGTTACACAGCACAAAAATAATCAGTGTTTAATGTTCCCAATGATGGGACACGGTCTTTTTAAAACTGGTTGCTGGATGTCATTTTATGTTTTCAAAATTTGGTTCTAAGATCCATGATCTACTGAAGTACGAATTCCTTCACTTGTACTGAAATAACAACTTTTTCCCACATTTCAGATGCTCGAAATAATAGGCAACGAAAACGTGAATCTGTCAGAGAAGCAGATGGCCGAACTGATCGAGTTATTAGATAAGGAAGAGATCCTCGAAGTGGAGAGTAAGATTCAGAAGGCGCTTGATAAAGCAGCTGTGGCTGCTAAGGAAATGGACAAACCCAGCGTCTCTGAGGGGAAGGTAACATCTTGAAGTCATATTAGTAACTCTTGATATACGAAAACCACCCTTATTATTAGAGAATTTAGATACTACCAGTACGAACTGCACTTATAATATGGCACGGTTGTCAATCGATTATTGATCGTGTCTGATTCATAAGACATTGGGGGTAAGGGAAAAGAGATAATTTGGCCTTATTTCCCAAACTCCAGCATTTATAAAAATAAATAATAATACACAGTGCACAATAATATCTCCCGCATCGTCGAGTCTCCAAGTTTGTCGAAGTCGACCAACTACTTGTTATGATTATGAGAAGAAAGTCTATGACGCAAATGGCAAATCTCGAAGTTTGAAGTTTTTTTTATCTTCGGCGTCATATCCTTCACAGTACACCGATGCGCAGTTCGGATGTCATCAAACTTTATCTCGGTCAGCTGTTTCGCATGTATAATAATAAGGAAAGGCCATTTGGGTGATAAAGATGTTTTGTTTTGTGTCACACAAGGTCAGGTTGAATTCGAAAAATAACTTTTATTTACTAGAGTTTATACTTCATATTCGCAATGGACGTGCGTGTATGACCAGATTATATACACTACGCAAAAGGGGTGTGTAAGGATCGTTGCAGATTTTTTTCTGTATTTATCACTTAACTCTTGAAAAAGGTTTGATTGTGTATCTAACTCGTTTAAATATTGTTACAGAGTTTATTCGACATAATACGAGAAGCCCAGAAGCGGCGGGAAATGAAGAGAGCCGCCGAACAAGCAGCGATCGCTAAGAGCGAAGGTATCGTCACCAAAACCGAGGAACAGAGTAAACGGCCCGAAAGCCACTGAGTTATCTAGCATTACTTACTCAAGGTGTAAATAACTATACTAGTTGATTGTTCTTACTCCTGTTTATGCCTTCGTGCTGGTTTAGGTGACGATAAATTAGCTAAGATGGCATTCGGCGTTTGTATTTAAATATGATGCGATCGGATACGTGCAAACACAATTTTGAACGTGATCTATTCATAGATACGGAAAACGTAGTCCACAGTCACGTTTTCTTCACAAAATAGTATTGCACCGTCTGAATGCGTCTTAAATACCCCCGCATATAGCATAGCTGTTGTACTAGAGTAACGACATTACATATTTATGTAGAAGAATAAAATATTATTTACTTAATGATAGTTAATGTGTTACCCTAATGACAATAAGCATTTTGTAACATGTAATCAATCACATTGCATATGTAAATAACGTTTTACTTTTTAAAATATACATTATTACTGAATATAACCTAAACTTTCCATGCCGTACAAAGTTGTTTGTTTATTTTTTCATGTGTTAATTTATTCCTGGTTCTTTTTGTTTCATAATATGTATTACGTTGATGCATTTCTGTGATCACTAAGTTTTATTTTAGTTTATTATAGTGGTTATTATCAAAAATATATATTATGTTGCGCACAAATTGTGTAGCTGTACACTTTTATTCTTTTCAATTGTGAATTGAAATGAACGGATATTATATTATTAATACTGTTAAATCTGTTCCTAGATACCTGATTACTATAAAATTAATGCAAAGTACTGTTAACAACAGTTGACATTCATGTTTGGTTTAATTTACAACAATCTGTTGGTAGAAAATGTCTGGCATTTGTGCGCTTAAAGAATTAAGTAAATAGTTGGTTTATTTATGTTATGTTTACTAACAAGTGTTGAATCTAATGACGTTCTGAACAATGAAGGCACATATTATGAGTATTAACTGTTGTGTATAAAATCAATTTCTAACTGCTTATAGCAGATGATGTAGCACCACTTTAAATATCTTTCCCTTCCTAAGATAAAAACTTTCATTGCATTGTTTATATCTTTCTAATTGCTTTGCCAACAGTATTGGTAACGTTTTTTTTCCAACAAGTCAGTTACTGTTATTCGATGTACTGAGAAATAAAGTTTTAAAGAGTAAGAGAATAAAGAGATCGATATAAATTAACTTGTTTTATTTTCTGCATTGTTGCCTTCGCACGACCGACCTTATAGTATTACCCAACGTTGTTTGGTTGTTGGCCGTATTTGCCTGCGAGATCGATTTAAGTCGTCCTAACGCAATGCTAAAAAGTATTCTATAATTATTATACATCGTCCATCATGGTACACACTGACCTTGAAATGAAACTAAACAAACGATTTCAAACGAATATTTTTGTGCTATTTACAACCATTTTTAAATGTTGCCGCTCCGAGGTGGCGTGAAAGTCGAATATCCGGTTTCGAATACTGACTGCTCATTGGTTGGAATTTTAAATCTACGTACTAGATTAGCCAATAGTTATTTTTCAACGAATCACAAGGTGTATGTAGTGTACTCACAGGCTGCCAGGCCGCCATCTTTAATGATTTTGAAAAGCGAAGCCCTGCCATTGGTCCATATCAAGACGTCATTTCAATCTTTTGACGGAGTTGCGCAAAATAAAATAATTTTGTGTGACTCTCACTCACTCATTGCGGCTGCCATGTTTTTTTTCATGTGGGGTGTGTGTGTATTGATATAACATGATAGTTTAACCCCGTATAAACTGTTACAGGTGAGTAATTTCTCTTAATTCTAATTGTTTTCATGTGTCAATGCGGAAGTAGGTTCATGGCGCGTCCTCAGTGAAAGTGCATCATGTAACACTGTCGCCTTCTTGTGAAATTGCATCGTAGATATCGTAGATGAAATGAGTATAATGAGTGCCTATGAGTCAGTGCCAAACGACGATGAAAGATTTGCCCTAACGCGCGTGATACTATTCTTTGTTGATGTTTAGCAAAAAGTACTGTGCGGGTGACGTTGCGAATGCGAGAAGGCTTCGTCCGCGCTCACCCTCGCTCGAGTGACGTTTTGGCGCCATCGACCCATTTAGCACGGCGGGGCGGGCATGGTACTCACGGCACACCAAATTCTTTGTGCTTGCTAAATCTCAATGACCTTTGTATCAAAACAATGAATGATAGTAAATTAAACTTTTATTTTTGCAGAAATCAGGGGTGCACATAGTGCGTCATTTGTTAACTAGTGACAATGCGATTGCATAAAAATTGAAGCAAAGCACTGCATTAGAAAAAACAGACCCACTAGCAAAGAATAGGCCAAAGAAATTAAGGATGTATTAGTAACAGAGGAATTAAAGGATCGATTTATATCACACGGCCCACGGCAATTGTAAAATGGACTCACGATTATTATACAAGATGATGGTGTTTGATAACGGCAGACACTATCAAGGACAGCATGCGTAAGCATAAGAGAGAGAGTCAGGCGTTTGCCTGCTGGCCTGCCACGTCGAGAGAACTTCATCAAACTCCACACTCCATCATCTGATACCCACACACTTGGTACAGGTAAGTCACTCCGACAGTCTCTTACTGCAGATCATTGCAATTCTATGTAAATACATTTTGTAAAGTCACTATTATGTTTTGTTCAGTCAAAGGCAACACATAGACTCGGCAAGATACCATTTTGTGGCAGACATCTCAGAATGACTCCATGGTTATTACAAATAAATAAACAAAGTACAAAAGTGAATGGAATTTTTTCTAATCAATTAGCCAAATATCATTAGGTATCTTGGCTTAAATAATAAGTGATTAGAAGACAAACACCATAACACTCATTGAAGTAATGATGAAATAGAATTGCCAACTTTCTAGTGATCAAATAATAATCAGTATACATAACTAATATTGTTTTTTCGACTCTCAAGAGGAAATGCAGTGCTCAGTAACACTGGAAAGTGACCATTACAGTGGGAATGTAAAAATGAAGACAATTAACAATTATAAGAATCCTTACAAAAAGGTCGGTTTTGCATCTATTCCAATGTTATGTTATTTTTATAGGCAACATGATTCCATTTATGTTTTTGTCTGGTTATTTGTGTAATCTGAATGTATTTTTTATGATTTTCCTTGTGGGAGTGATTAGACTGTATTTTTGTTATTTATATGTTGCCTAAACCTACAAGAAGTTTCCTCATTAATGATTGTTGCCTATGAAAGCACCGCACCACTGTATTTTGATGTCCCCTTTGGTTTGCACTCTAGTTTAGGAGAATCACATTCTTCCTTTGTTCCATTGTTGAAAGCTACTTGTCATAATTATTTGCATTATCATTGTATGCACAAATTTTATTTTCTGTAACATCTACTTTTTGAGAGTGCATTTGCAGGATATAGAACATGGATTTTTTTATCATGCAACCTGCATTATCTGTTTGTGATTTTTGTTATTTTTTTTCTTTCCACATTCAAAATGATTTTATTTCCAGTTGTGAATTTCATCATTTTGTAGTTTTGGTGTTATTTTCATTCTGTTGTGTTTTTCTCCAATCTTGTGGTACTGTAGCTGCTATACATACTAGACTCCATCTACATAGATTCATGCATCAAAATAAGGGATATCATTTATGTATACTTTACTATTCCGTCTTTAACCAGGCCAAGGTTAAAAACAAAGATATGGAAAAAACTATGTGAAATGTACAGGTAATTTAAATTATGGCTAATGCCAGTGTGGCCTAAAAGCACCATAGTGGCTTTCTGTAAAAGAATGTCTAAAGCTGACTAATTGAGCTGAAAGCAAAATAAATAGTAAACTGTCAGTAAAGTTATCATCACCATTATATAAGCATGTGGAGCAGCTACACTGCTATTGGAGTATTCAGTTGGTAGTAGTAAAACAATACATTACATATCTGGATATTTTTAGTGAAAATCTTGTCTTGATTATTTTCAGGAACCTAATCTTGACAACATTGTTGATCAGCTGTGCACACGACTCCAGGACATCAAAGATCAAGAAGGTGCGTCACGAGTAGGCATGCCAACGTGTTCCATAGAAGAAACTGAGGCTGTTCGTCGATATTACGCTGCGTTTCCGGCTTTAAAGAAAGGTCGAGAGTCGCCACTACCGTATTATCTCCCACCGCCGGCGTGGTGTCGGAAATCAGCGCCAGATTCCAAGATCAAAATGCAAAGCGAATTATCAGTGTCTAAAGATTGGAATTATAAAAACAAGAAACTTACTTCAGGGAAGGAGCGACGTAATTCCTACCACGGTCAGAAAAAGAACAACAAAAAACGTTGCAACAGCTACAGTAAGTCCTTTGACAGCAAAGAGATTCTGCCTGAGTGGGTAACACACGAGGGTGTCTGGGATATAGAAACACAAGACCCAGTGAAGGAGTTCATCAGAGCCATAGCATTAGACGAGGGTTACGGCACGTGCGAGAACACCGTCACGGACGAGATCAAAGAACTTACAGCAGGGAAGATCGGAATGAACGTAAATATGGTGCCTGACTGGGACGACAGCCTCGACCTTGATGGCGGGTGGGTCATCACTGAGGACCTCAAGCCGCGCGTCCGCACGCCCATGGAGGAGGAACTGTATGCTAAGTTCGAGGCAAAATTCGATCGCAGTATCGAAGCTCTGTGGTCTAAAGACCAGAACACACCAGACGATGAGTATCAGGACCTTCCGATAGATTTCCAAGATCTGCTGTCATCTCCATCCGACCGTCTGTTCGCCGATCCGTCCGCCGAGAAATGCAGTCTTATATCTCTGACTGAGAGCATATGGTCCACAGAAGCTGCAGACTTCCCGCCTCCTCTCGACCGTGGAGACTCGCCATCGCGCATTGCTGATGCTCTGCATGACCGCTTCCGGCCGCTCAACCTGACCGACGTGGTCGAGCCAGAGCCGCGCGAGCTCGAGCTCGAGTCGTTCGCACTGTACGAAGGTGACGAGATCTACGACGCTCTGACCACAGTCGCGAACACTATGCGCTCCTTCACGGCGATCAACCACAGCCGCGACCGCAGCGGCTTCGTCGAGGTACCGCCGCGCCGCAGCCGCGACCCGCGCCCCGCCCCGCCCCCCGCCCGCGACCCGCCGCCGCGCGTTCCGTCCCCCCGCCCGCGTGAGGATCTGCTCACATCTGCGCGCACGCACTTCCGCCCCATCCGCCGCGAGACAGACGCCGAACCTCCGCGCTACGCTGACGGCGACACTTTCGACATCTGTGGCGACCCCGACACCGTCGAGTTCCGCCGCAGTGACTCGGGCGGCTTGTACTTGGGCACGGGAACCGAGCGCTACCTCGAGTACCGCGCGGTGCGCAGCATCGACTACGGGCGTCTCAACCTCACTCCGGCGCAGCGCTGCCCGGATCTGGACGAGCCGGGACTGCGCCTGCGCTTCCCGCTGCGCCAGTGCGACGCAGGCGTGCAGACGGACGAGCCGGACGGGACGGACGGGCCGCCCGAGAGCGCCGCCGCCGCCGCCGCGGCCGCCTGGGCGCCCTGCGAGGAGTGCGGCCGCGCTGCCAAGAAGATGCGGCCCAGCGCCGCGCGCTCCATCTGGAGCCAGCGAGCCTGCCGCGCCTGCGCGCCTGCCCCCCCGCCCGCCGCCCCCGCCGCCGCGCCGCCGCCCGACGAGCTGTCGCGCGAGTGGGAGGAGCTGCTGTCGGACATCAGCGCGGCGCACGCGCAGTACGCGGGCGGCGAGGTGCCGGACGAGGGCCGCGGCGACCGCAAGCGGCGGCACAGCGCGGCGCTGCGTTGCGCGGCACAGTGCACGCACCCGCACGCGCGCTTCCTGCCGTGCTGCACGCTCGCGCTCGACCGCCCGCTCACACGCTAACCGCGCCCGCTCCCGCTCCCGCCGCCGCGGCCGCCGCTCACCCGCCGCCGCGTGCAGACTGACGGCGGCGTCACCTGTCGCCGTGGGCCTACACTCTGCTCAGAGAACACCTACTATCGTAACTCGGAGCTCATTACGCGGCCGCTGCGACGGGTGGTCTCAGTTGATCGTTTCCTTTCCTGATCCATCGCCCAATCTGTATATATTCGCCAACTTTGTTCTTCGAGCGTTTTATTGTTTGTATGTCGAAAGTGAAAAATCGCAGCTTTTCAAATTCGAAAACGACGTGCCGCCGTGATCGGTCTCGAGAAGATGTTCTTAGTGGCTCGATTGCTCTTTCAAGTGGCATTAGAATGAAAAAGTTAGCAATAATAATAGGATTAATTAGCGAAGCCTTAAACGTTACTTTCTCCAAGTGTGTAGGGTTGTTGTCGAGGTACAAAAGTGGAAGGCTAGAAGTGCTAACATATCTTATGATTGTAGATATTGACGGGAAGGGAGGAGTTATAATGTAACGTTAATTTTAGTTCAATGTTTTCTTTGTAGAGATTTCATATTGATGTAGGAATGTTTGATGGAATGCTCTCGCTTCATAGTCGATACTCGGCGAAAATTGATTAATGTGCGAAAGTGTTCGGTATTGTGCGTTATTATTAAATAATGACCTTGAAGTTAATAAGCAGCATTTCTGCATCATTATATTTATTTTAAAATGTTTTGTTGGGAAAATATATATTTTATTTGTTTCGTTCAAAATTACCTAATTAACGCAAAACGAGACGATAGCATTCCAAAGCAAACATGATAGGACGATTCTAATATAATTCTTACAATAATATCGTCCCGACTTGTTTAATAATTTGTTAATATAAAATATAAGTAGAACAGGTATTTTATTTTTGTTAGTATTTTTCGTTTACGTTTCCAAGCGATCTAAATTCATTCAAAATTTTATATCGTAAAGTAAATTGTTCTGTTTTCTTTTGCAACATTTTTGAACGCAAACATTAATGTAAGGAGATGATTAGACGCATCTCCCGTTGTCCAGCAGTGGGTACGCCTTTCGGCCGTTGTTCGCGAAAGATGTATCCACAGTTGAAACTGTTTCCAAGCCGAACATGTCGAGATGCGGCTTTATGTCCGAGGTTCTAACGATGTCGGAAGCGGACGTAATGGTTTGTCCATGTTGAATAAGTTTTACACGCGGCGATTTTATTGATTTGCCGCATTATATAATGTAAGGTGGCGAACGCGTCGCGGGTCTTGTGTTCATTGTTGATACCGTGACGACCCGCTGCGTTCTGCCGGATAGTGGTTATTCGAGGTGTTAGCAGTTTTGTATGAAGCTGGACTATGTTAGTGGGGGGCCGAAGCCCCCTGAGTGTCGTCGGATACGATGAACTATGTGTCGTGCTCTTCTTTGATATATGCTCGGCCCACGCTGTTCACCGTTTACGGACGCACGTTTTCATTCCGAAAACGGTAGGTTAACTTTATTTAAGATGTATCGGCATGCCTTGCGTTACATGTTGGCGGCACAACGAAACGGTGAGCAGCGAAGACCATCAATTGTAACATAATTTACAGCTCCAAGTATGGATTGTAACAGTTCATATAGGCGTAACTGTTATTATAGTTCATAAAAATAAGAATTGTATATGTTATATTTTCGTATATTATCATTTTACACGGGGTGTGTGGACGTGCTAGACGTCACCGTACACTGGCAGTAACACAGTCGCAGCGCCATCTTGCGTCGACTTGTCACGCTCGCTCAGTGCACAGCCCCACAACTTATATTATTTCATTTGAAAGCCTTGCCTAGTTACAATTTCATATAAAATTTTAATATTCGTGCATACTTTTCTATTTTATGTGTCGTGTTTTATATATTTATTTTTATGTAGTGTGATTTACTTCTGTTTGTAATAACTGAAAACGGAAAATGTAAAAAAAAATGTCATTGCAAAATTTACACCAGGAAGGCTATCCTTGTATATATTTAGTATATTGTGAATTTAATGTATAGTCATTTTCAGTTCTTTTAAATGATGTATCATTATATGTTCGCTAATTCTTTTGTCAATTTCCTTATCTGAAATATTTGATGTTTATGTTAATGCGGGTAGACAAGTACATCAGTTTACGACTACAATGTTTCAGATATTGAAATGTTCACGTACTGTCTAAAGCTACGTTATTAGAGCGGTTGGGTATTTTTAAACTCATTCAACTAATTAATTCACATTCATTTTCTCGTGTCACGTAATGTATTTCATTTTTTCTGTCATAAGTTCATATTATATTGTACTTATTCCATTAACGATATTCGCTAAAGGATACCTCGATAAAAAATATTTGAAAAAGCAAAAAAAAATGTGTTAGATTTCAAGTTTGCATATAATATTATGTTTGATTAGACTTTAATCTGATGTAATGTGCCTATGCACTTGACTGTCTAATTATCCAGAACAGCAGTGGATAATGTTTTTCAACAAATATTGAAGTAATGATTGAATGTTTGTAGGAAAACAAAAGGAGTTTGCTAAGGTATTCGGCAAAGGGGACTTATTACTATCAGAGATACGCCAGACCTATGCAGGCTCCTTAAATATGGAATGGGACGTGGATAGAACCATCTGGACCACGATCCTTTTATTATGACACCTGTGCAACATCCGATGTTCCTTTGTCTGATGGGTTTATCAACGTCCTATTATAGTCTTTAGGGCCACTTGTGTCAGCTTATGTGTATTCTTTCAAGTTATTTGATTGCTGTGCCAATGTGAAGCTAGCACAAGTGGATCTAAAGGCAGTTAACCGGTCCCCAAAAATCACTACTCTTTATATGCGCCACATGATCATTTGTAAGTGGCATGAACTCGTTTAATGTATGTAACTATTGGTATTTCAACTTTTTTACTGTCGGCAAATAACCAATGTTCTACACAATATCTACTATTTCTTACAGAGAGCAATTTTTTTGTTTATGTAATTTTGACACGTATCAAATCAGCACATGTTAAAAAGTAAAAAAATATATAAATTATTAATTTTGCAATGTAGACTAAATTGGTTCCAAATCTTATATTGCTCTCTCGTCAGGGACAAGTCGGCTTGTAACCGATAGCTCGTGTGGCCTTGGTTACATGCATATTTGTTTAAACTTCATATCAATTTATATCATTTTATTTTCTTTTGAAGTTTCGTAAAATCATTAGAGATTTAAAAAAATATCTTATAGGCCGGGGTAGGAGCAGTACACAAGGGATTTCACATCTTATATTTTGGGCGCCAAACTTTAAAACTGCACCGCAAATAAAGAAAATCTATTAAAATTTAACACAACTCGATAACTTTTAACACTTTGCTATTTTTCTCACAGATAATGATTAAGAATTTTCGATACTTAATAACTATAACTTATTGCGAAAATTGGCACCTTTCTTTTGCAATTAAGTGTAGCTACGATACTAATAAACGACGATAGCATACATTTATGAGCTTTTAAATTAGATTGTACCAAATTATACCTATTTGAAAATTGTTAATTCATTTAGAAGTGGTTATCCCTGAAAATAGTTACCATTTTCATAATTACGTTAGGTTGTGCTCGCTACTCTGGTTCTTGCCACCCGTGGGAAGAAAATAAAAATAAACGATCGATCCACACTTGGTTTTTATTTTCACACCAATATTCCCTGTATATTTAAACACTAGATTCACTAGAAGTGAGAAATTCGAAACCCAGCTTTTTGGGTGCTCTGTAAAAACATACCGCAGCCGGTAAAAAGATTCGAGATGTAAAAATTAGAATAACAATAAAATAGTGGGCGAAGTTGTCGCTCCACTCAAAAAGCTGAACTTGAGTATAGCTTGTCTCTGTCTTTTTCACGCTCGCTAGCGCAAACGAGAGGGCGCTATACAAAAACCACGGTTTACACTTTCATCCATTGAAATGCACGCGGTGCTTCGTTGCGAGCGAGACGCCGGTTCAAAATAACAGTGAACCGTCCGGTCTTATCGAACTAAAATAATAACTCAAAGTAAACGGACGTTGCAGTGATACGAACTGATTTCACGTGTGATATTGTGTTTTGGACGCTGTTAGTGTTTGAACTGTTGTAATCAACGTCTGTTTATCGGAGATTATTTTTTGATTTCGGAGAAAGGTAAGTTCCTTTATTTATTTTTCCAGTAAACTTGAATGGATCACAGCTTCACTTGAGTAAAAAAGTTGCTTGACAGATTTTTTTATATGTTTCGGTTTATTATCTTCATTTTTGAAAACTTGCCAAAGAAACCTAGAATTTGGAATCAAACTACAATAATATCTACCCTTTCATGATGATTTTTTGATTCAACCTGATAAGCAAAAAGTAAATAAGTAGGTAGGTCTTTTCTCTTGATTTTATTGTGTTGTCTCTTAATGACTAGGCCACAGATTACTTAGGCATAGATTTGTAAATATTTAATACGAAAAATCTGTACCAAACCGTTAGGTGACTGATGACTATTTTTCGCAACGTAGAAACAAGAAAGTCGGGTCATAAAACATTATTTACGGCAAAGCTTACCTACTATTCGGATGTCCTCGAATTCCTTATAAGGCATCCTGAACTGAAAATTGCAGTTACAAATAAAACCAATTGTTTTACCTGCTATAAAATTATGGAGTGATAATTACGTACCTACCGTTCTAAACAATCAAACCTAGTTTTATAGCTTTTAAACGTGGCTTTGCCTAGTTTGGAGATAGGAAAATATACAAGAAAAGATGTAGAACTAGATAGGTGGCATTATGAGAATGAATGGATTTTCCGAGTCCTACTCACTACAGATAAGCAACATTGCAAGCAGGATTTGGCATCTATCGATTTTGTTTCTTATTTTTAGAAAAACACCACACTAAGGTTTTTTCCTGTAACTTTCAGTGCCGTACCTACCTAAAAAGCCTTTTATGTGCCCGGTGCGAGCTTCTGTAGCTGTGCTCAGTGCTGTGTCTGAACATTTCTGCGTCCCTCCAGAATCTGCGTCCAGTGCCTGTTGGGACACTCCTGTTTTCAGTACTGGGTGCGTTTACAAACATTGAAACTCACATACACAAACAATACTTAAACCTGGAGCAAAGAAAATTATACAAATATTTGTTTCGTTCGGGGTTCGAATCCGCGATACGCTGCGGCTGCGCAGCAATAGATCGTACAGCCACTTCACAACCGTGCTGTCGTTGTAGTAAGAGCATGTAGGTATGCCGAGTCTAGGGCCTAGAATTCGATTCCTACTAGGAAGAAGTAACAAATAACTGACCAAGGAATTTCCTAGGTCAAGTTATTTGTTACTACTTCTGTCTATTTGTTAGGAATTGGAAAAACTTACTTAATTATGCTAATGCTAGGCTACGAGTCCAACTATCTCTATGAGTTTTATACTAGGAAGACTACACCGTAATTAGCTGTTTTGGCTTCGCATCCACCCTTTCTTATAGCTTTATCATCAAGATCGGTTCACCGACTTTAAAGTGTAAAGAGTACCTATCACTTACAAACATTACCCTCTTTTCGCTTTTAAATGTTTCAATAAATACTAAAATAACCACCTCGAAATACGACAGGCTTATTTTAAAGGTCGATACGTTTTGGGGGTCGCTGAGCAAGCAGAGCATATCTCCTCCAAGAGATTGGCTATAAGCGTATGCTTTGGAGGAGATTTGCTCTATTAAGTATTTGCCAACTTACAAGGCTACAAATAGAACCTAGACGGTTCTGCTATCTTCTCCATAGTGTAGAATCTTTATTTTTCTGACACAATTTTGTTCTTGACATGACGACATTGTTTCACTTTAGCGAGATGTGACCTACTACTTACAATTGAAGTGGAAGAAATGATGGATAGAGTTAGCCTGGCCCGGCTATGAGATTTCTTATCCTCGAATCAGCCCTTGGTGTACTCTAGGTCAGCTCGCCACCCCTTTCTTAACTGGCTCCGGCTGCGCTGTCCATGTTTCGGCACCTATTCTGTGGAGACTCAGCGTCCAGCCCATTGTTCATCTTGCATGCGACTGCCGTGATCGGTCCAATCCCATTTTAGCCTCACAGCATGGTGTTTCAGACTCTGTCCTAACTTTGGACCTTCAAAATACTCGTTCATTCCTTTTGGCAAACTCAAGGAACTTTTCTTACTTTTTATTTATGCCACTAAAATCTAGAACCTAGCTATACTGTTATAGGTAGTAGGCATATTGTTTCCAGATGTGAGATACAGTAGGTACATAATAAATATTACTTCTATTCAATTTTGCTTAGATACGAATTTGTTGACAAGTTTATCCTGTGACATTTTGTTACCAACCATATTTGGGATGTGTTTCATGATTTGAATGTCGAAATTGAGTCTAAGATAGACATTTGCCACTATTGAATTGAATATTTTACTTAAAATGCGGGTGCCGTGCTGCAATTTATTTAATAAAATCATACACAAAGCCACGGGCGTATTGCAATCAAAGTCTACTCATCCTTGTTTACTTTGTGGTTTTTTTTTCAAAATTCTCTTCAAAGACTAACCGATTCTCCGTCCCCTAACTTTCTAAAGACGATGAGGGCACACTCAAATAAGAATTTAAAAAATAATGCTACTTTTTGGAACATAAGTTTAGGAAACACATACAGACATAAGGAGGAAAAAAAACTGTGGTAAATCGTCTCTGGATTGACCTCTTCTTCTTCTTCTTCCTGCCCTTATCCCATTCTACTTGGGGTCGGCGCAACACGTTTTCTTCTTCCATTCTCCCCTATCAGACGTCACAGTATCATTTACTCCTTTTTCTTTCATATCATTCCTTAGACACCCTTAGACAATCCATCCATCTTTTCTGGATTGACCTCAATCCCAGGAAAATAAATAAAAGCCTCCCGCAGAACCACCATTTCGGTTCCAATTATTCTGTTTCGTACCCCGTTTCTAAAAACTGTACGCAACCCCGTAAATCCCGATTAAAATGATGTACCTACTGTTCACCACAGTAGTTCTAACTAGAAGCAAACATCTCATTATCTTACCCAACAGTTCTGTTCTACCAAATCTTCTGCAGTCACACCATGTGAACAAACAAAGCCTGCTTTAATAGACGCTTGAGAAGAGACACAAATCAGCCAGTCTTATTAGCAGGGTGAGATCGCAAGATAGCCACAATAGTCTTGAAGGCGCTATCGCTGCCCACGCCCTGTGCCAGTAATTACCGGGCCACCGGCCCATTGTCCACGCTATACCATAAACAGCGGTATAACCTCCCCACATGTTATTTAAGATCAGAGATATGATATCGATTTTAATTCTTTTTTTCTTGATAGGCGTACCGATGCGGGTGTGACCGGTTGGATAAAATAGAAATATAGGTTCTACCAGGCAGAGTATAGATGAATAGAAAACATCCCTTTTGTCTATTGCGTGAAATATGCAGCCTTTTTCAATCATTTAGGTAGGTAACATCTAGATTCTTCATTAATTTTGCATAAGAAGTATTTCATTATATCCTGTTGCTTTTATTATTTTCAGCTCCCTTCTACATATCGCATTACCTGCCCATTCATCAGTTTATTTAATAAACGAAACGTGTGTAAAATGTACGTCAACAATATTAATGTGCGTGAAATTTTACGATTACTTTTGCATAACTGCAACTTGTTGCAATCGTGAGCAAAACAATTTTGCATACAAACAGTTATTTCGTAACCGCGATCTATTTTTCTGTCAATGTAACTATCTGCTATCAACTTTGCAGCGAAACTCCTTTGTTTAGATGGTTATCGAGACATCTCTAGTTGAACAAAAGATCTACTTGTGTAAGACGATCGTGTTTTGGGCATTATGCGTTCCTCTCGACCTCCAATATCCTTTCACTACTGGGATTAGTCGGTTACGTCAGTTAGGGGCCAAACTTATGATCATGTTTCATGGTACTAATACTCCTTAAGAGGTTTAGGTAATTGGTTCTTTGTAAAGACGCTATCAGTGTTAAATGGCTTATATTTTAAGTAACAGCCAGCTGTGAAGGGACCAATAAATATTGACGTCTTGTATTTCAACGATGCTCCGTTGCGTAAGCTCTTTGTCCAAAACAAAGCTATCGGATTACGGATGTGACCGGAACGAAATTATGAATTGTAGTCAATCTTTTTAAATGTTTGTATCTTGTTTTCTTTTTCGACGATTTTTTGTGTAATTTGTGGTGAGCTCCATTCATAATTAAAATACGGGAAATACTACTTTATAGGTACCGTCCTCTAAAAACTTACGAATACTTTTGTTTGTAGTTTGGTCTGTGCCTGTGGTGTCGGCTAAGCGATCCCACTGGCAGGTCTCACCAGTTTATTCTGGGTGAACTCGCTCCATCTTAGGTTTCATCGTTGCTTCTAGGCTAGATTGAGGCCAAGACCAAATCCAGCCATCATCATCATCATACGAGTCCAGTAAGTGCGCTGCTGAATATACACCGTGTTCTTCACGTTATCCATGAACTTTAGCAAATACTTCTATGGCTTTTACAAATCAAATCCAACAAAGGAAGTAGTACTTAAAAAGGCTTCGTTACAAAGATATTTGTAATTTCATTTAATGAAATTTAATTGAGCTATGCAGTGAGAAAGTATCTTAATTTGGCCTATGTTGCCGCTTAGTGCAATTAAAATGATAAATCTATCAAATACTATTTGCATTTCATTTGTTTCAGCCCGCCAAATGTTATGAATGAAAATACGACGTTGCCAATTCGGATAAAGAGGCATGCATATCGGGTTATTTACGTCTAGGTATTTAGTTTGTATGAAAATTAACAAAAAATAAAAAATAAGAATTTATTAATGTGTCCATAATGAAAAATGCTTACTTCCGTGGTTTGAACATCTGGTCGAAGTTTATGTATATCGTCCGGAACACGGTGTATAGGCCTCCCTAAAAATCTTAAAAGTCGTGCTTGGGCCTCTGTTTAACTTCGGCGGTCACTTTAATTTAACAATTAAACCTTAATTAAACTACCAAGTTATACAAATCCGACACAGTATCATTAGAAATCATCTTCTGACACTGGTATAATATTTCCGGTACCTAGGTCCGGTATCAGGTTTCTTGCTGGAAATGTCACAGAATACTTAATAGTACAACAGAAGTCCCACTCCAAAAAAAAATTAAACAAATGTAAAATCTATGTACGAGAGAATAAAGTACATTTTAACTGGCAGCCGTACCGCCCAACTACTTTTATAATAGCCTAAACTTCCCGTGCGCAAGCAAAAATGTACTGAATGATTACGCGCGAGAGTTTATTTTGGTTTATCTGACGCCAACGACATTAAAAGGTTACTATGGGTCAAGCCCAATAGGGTTGCGACTTGCGAGTTTAGGCAGAAATAGGTAGGAACCTATGCGTATTTTATGCATTTGTTAAATTACTTTTTGTCATCGATTACTACATACCTACATTATTGATTGTTAGCACAGAATGTTAATAGTAGGTACCTGCGGCACCTTACGTGAGGAATGATATTTTTAATAATATTATCTTTTCTACCTATTATTGTTATATTTTTGAACATTACGTCTTACAAAAAAAAAAAAAGAATAATATTTAAAAGATTTTTATCGTTAATGGCAAAATAGCCAGTCCTTATTATTTTGCACTCAACCTAGTAACCGACCAATTACTATCGCATACTGTCACAGGCCCCGCGTTGCGTGTCTTTGTAGGTAGGTAAAAAAGGCGCGCAGCGAATTACGATAGCTGACCTTGAATGCGTAGTGTGGCCATTTTCTGAGTTAGAACTTTTAAACAACAACGCAAACATCTTTCTACTTCTACCGATCTTAATTCTTAGTACTCAGCTCAGTCGTCTAGTAGGCTCACCCCCCCCTCCACTTAGTATCTCGCCTCATTTCCAAACTTGTAACCTACCTAATCATGATC
Organism: Agrotis exclamationis; assembly: GCA_950005045.1. Lineage (NCBI taxonomy): Eukaryota > Metazoa > Arthropoda > Insecta > Lepidoptera > Noctuidae > Agrotis > Agrotis exclamationis. The sequence goes on along the minus strand of OX465427.1, from coordinate 18,857,715 downwards.
AATTAAACCCATACTTCACAAGCAGGGAGATAATTTTGTTCATCATTACTAAATATGTAAGTACTTTATTTTTTTTCTTCATAATAATATTGTTTTATTAATTTCCCAAAAGCACCTAAAGCAAGAAACTTGTGCGTAACTACACGTAACGTAACAAAAATATTAAGGAGACGGAGCGCGTGCACAACGGGTGGCGCGTGGCAGCCGTAGTGAATGGGCCACGACATAATGGCCCCGCAACTACTTGCAGTTTTATGCCTACACCGCGGAGTGAGACAGGCCTGGAAATGTTGCAAATGTTCCCATGAGCTAGCGAGCCGTTGAAAAAATATCTGGACCAGTGTTCATGTTTATCTGTTGTTCATTAGTGAAAAAAATGTCTACTAACCCGTATATTGCCCGTGGTCCGATCGAAAAGTTTCTAAGTAGAACTAAACTCCAATTGGAAACATTAATGCCTTCACTCATCAGGTATATAAAAGCTTCCTTACCTTCTTTATCCACCTCACAGCCTTCGTAGAGCTGCAATTAAAAAAAAAAAACAAAAAGAAAAGTGCATCGCGCAACATTTAGCTTACAAAATAATTAACTTGATAAGCATCACCAATAAAGATCGGAGACCTCATCTAGTTATTCCCAATTTTCTTTCCACGACAGAATAGCAAACCTCACGAGTACGCCGCCATATTGTTTCGAGATAATCACCATAGACAGATGAGTCACGAACGATCCTCAGATATCTGCGTTCAAATTGACTCCCTTTGTCAAACCGCTGGCTTACGGTACCACTCTAACTTGATCTCTATCAACACAGATGGCCGCTAATCCTTCCGATTTTCAATCTTAAGCCCCAACAAATAAGGCTTATGGTAGTCGTAAGTAGCTTGCAATGGTTGGTGGTCGGTCAACCGGCAAAAAGCTTTATTCGTCTCAGCGGCGCGGGCGCCGTCAAAACTCGTGCGGTACAGAATCCGAAGCATTTCACGGCGTTCTCTTGCGAAATATAATAAAAACTTTGAAAACATTTCGTGCGCGAGTTTTCTGAGAAATGAACTTGAGAATTTTGTTACAATAGTTCAGCGTCTATACCTATTTGGATCATGAAATATGCTGCCGGCGTCAAATGTCAATGTCATGTCGCGAATTCTCGATAATCTTTGAGGATTAGCTTTAAGTTCAGGATTTTGTGGAACCTTCTGGTGCGTTCCAATTTGTGCTAGAAGTAAGTACTTAATTACTGTTTGCGGAGCTTTTTCCTTGCTAAACTTGTCTCGGTCAGTATCTACTTTCCAACATTTTTCCTTCGATCTCTCGTTGGGAGAAACAAAGTCGGTTAACATACAGAGTATCGACAGGAGAAACCTATAAGTTTTATCATAAAACAAGTAACTCTATACAACTTTTTAGAAAGTTAGTATCACTTGTAACAATTATACGGCTTGTAACATAAGTGCGGCGTGTTGTTTTGAAACCAAGCCGTAGTTCCCACGCGGCGGGCGGCGCATGCGTCGATCCGGTCAGATAACCATTTATTTATCACCTATACGACGCCGCGACCACCGAGGTAGGTAATGACGCTCCATGAACATCTGGGCTCCCACTAAGTACCTACTGAAGTTCCTGCTACATTACGTCGCTTATTTCGCGACTGCCGTAACTTGCAGGAGTCAATCGTAAAACCACGAATGAAATACCTACTTAAACATTTTTTTCTGGACGAACAGATGGCACGGCTAAACGAACAACCAACAAATAAATCGACTCATCCGTAGAATAAAGCCCGATGTGACCATAGTGCAAAAACCAGTTAAATAGCTTGATGAGATAAGGAATGAAAGCTCTACAAACGTGTGTTTTTAGAATTTTGATATTTTATTTAGTTTCGGAAATATAGAATCGAATAACGTCACATCTGAAATTTGTTCCGCGGAACAACGCACGAAGTGTATAAGTGACGGTACGCAGGCATCTGGGGCCGCGTCCCTTCATCAGATCGGCCACTGTTTGTTGGAGGGAGAATATTTTCGTTGCATGAACGTATTTTTATATACTTTTTAGTCTAAGTCACACATTACGTTTATATACTTTTTAGTCTAAGTAAACAGTTGTGGTCTGTCGATGTTTACATAGAACGATTTTTGACAGAAACGTTCAGAAACGCATTTTTTTGCGCGATAGTATGATTATTTTTGTAAATATTCACTGGTTATTAGTTCTTTCTGCAATCATAAGTAGTAGAAACAGTAAAATGTGGAAGACTTATGAACTCTTAAGACGATGTCATACGATTTTAAATAATCTTCTAAGCGTTTTATTTTAAAATAGAACTTTTCTGTACGGAATCAGTGATATGATTTATGGGTTCCATGTTAAGATGGGACGTTGTTACTGGGAGAATGAAATCAGTTAGGACGTTGTTCTTTTAAAATGTTTGCTAAATATTAAAAAATATATATTTATGATTAGGTAAATTAATTACTAGGTGCAAAGTCTTGCACTCCTCATAAATGGTATTTCTTGAATATTCTTTTTTACAGTTATATTTTATTTCATATGTTAATTTCGATGGAAATATCAACGAGTCCTTTTTGTGGCCTTTGCGTCCTGATGCAGAGTAGATAAGCCAAGAATTAGCAGAAATATTAAATGAAGAACTTCTACGTGAAGGTCATAACACCAAAGAAATCATCGGTGATAGCTCAAAACAGGTTGTCACGTCAACTCAGACTGCAGAATATATTTACAGCAATCAACCTAGTACATTTTCTTTGGAAGTGCCTTCTAGTCTCGAAATTTCACCATTAATACAACATGAGGACTTAGAATTTTCTCATCATATATATAGTATCTACCCCAGTTCATTTAGAACTATCAGAGCCAACTCCTATCATTGTTCATTCGATCTGCGATAACTTATGTAGACAATTTCTCTGCGATTCCTTTTTCGTCATTAGGCGCCACAAATTCCCCTGCTACTTCCCTTCTATTGGAAGTCACTCTTGTATGAATATCTTCCAATCCATACAAGACTAGTACGCAAATAACCGCGTATACTTTGTAGTAAATTAATCAACTACCTTACTCCAAAACATACAGTGCCAGTACGCATACGGACTAATCGTGTATAGATCGGAATGCAAAGCAGTTTCATGCTTGCCATTTTGATTTGTTGGCCTCTCCTTCAATTCCATGGTAATGCCTTCTAAACATTGCATCATACAAGCCCATTTATTACGCGTATGAACCAGAAGAAGACGGTCAACGTCAGGGCACCCCAAGGTTTGAAGACGGTAATAGGCATTTCTGTTGACTTGACGTTGACTGCCCTGCATCAAAGTCCCCGCCTCCGCCAACACTGCCGCACCCCCGCACTACACACCTTCAATTATTTCACAAGACTTAATCAAGTCGACGGAGCCATTGGCGGGACTCCTATGTCTGCCTGCATTGTTTATAGGAACCTAACCAAATAGTTCGGTACGGTACGGTTTGGTTTGGTTTGGTTTGGTTTTCGGTCCTCACCCTTGAAGTCGGTTCTTCTCGTTCAAAAAAGCACAAAGGTCACAATTATTATATTTAATTAAACATTTTAAACTCTTTTCGCCTTGTCAGCTAGGTGATCGAAGTATGCAGTGAAGTTTCGTCATGAAAATAATGTAGAGTTTAATTTTATTTTAATGTACGGATTGAAATCTCGATTCTGCTTTCTGACTAAACAAGGGCACGGAGCTTCGGATAGTAAAATAATAAAGACTGAATTTGTAATATGAATTAAGATATATTAATGTTTTGTGCGTTGTTCTAATAGGTACTCGCACATTTTTGTCATCTCTAGGTTTAAGAATAAGTTGAGCAGTATGTAATTGAGTTCTAGATTGACGGAGCGTTTTGTCAGCTAAGGCGTATTACCTAGTTTTACCATACAGATTAATTATTCCCTAACTGTGATGTGATTACTGTTATAGGTGATGCTATCTCATCATTTCAGCCTATTGCAGTCCATTGCTGGACATAGGCCTCTCCCAGGGAGCGCCACAGCGCACGATCTCCAGCTTTTTTCATCCAGCCACTGCCAGCCACCTTCTTCAGGTCATCGGTCCATCTTGCCGGGGAGCGTCCCACCCTACGCTTACCTACACGCGGTCTCCATTCGAGAACCTTCCTACTCCACCTATCGTCGGTGATGCTATCTAATGATAATAAATGTTATCAAAACCGGTATACGTTAAACACAATGTTTCTTAAATCTATGTCAAGTTCACTAAAATGATATATGCCTGAACTAGGTATTCCTGTATTTCAGGCAGAGGAAGGTTTAATGACGAGGCGTAACGGTTATGTTATGCTACATATTTGAGATTTTTTCAAATAAATAACCTTTCTAAATAATAATATCAGTTTTATTGACTCTAAGGAAAGGTAATTATCTTTTACATCTAAAATTATACTTAAATATTTCAAGGTTGGTATTCAGATAGGACTCATCAGGGGTGGGACATTCCAACAAAAAGACACTCATGTTAATATAGAACGTCAATAAAATGCAGGCGTTTCCGTAAAACAACGTCTTTTATTCACTACGGACCCACTTTTTCCTTCGTTCTTTCGCTATAAAACGTCTTATGTTGATATGGAACTCACTATATCGTATATTGAAAGGATTATAAATATACACTACCGGTCATTTAACTAGTCTAGGGTGATATAATAACTTACCAAAAAATCTAAATGTCAAGTATCGTAGTTTTCGAGTTATACAAGTCAACAACTTCTTTAAGCTCTACCGAAAACTATCAATCTTGCAAATCGGACTTTATTCTACGGATGAGTCGAAATATTCCACTGTCAGAATTTTAAAGTATGCAATTAGAAATGGAACTTGTTATCCCACAAATGCCATATGGACGAGAATTGGATCATGTAAATTAATTTTGTCAAAACCATTTCCGGCTGCGTAGGCGAAGATATGCAGAACGTTGGAAATTTTGTCATTTAATAAAAATAGTTATTTGAGACAACCTGTATCTTAGAGGCATAAATCAATATTTTTTATAATGACCAGAGACTGTCTATGGATCGACGCCCGCGCAATTGGCCGAGCGCAGCCGAAGCCGTTCGGTCTTTATCGGCGCATTAATAATGGCCGACGAGACGTTGCGATCTAATGCCTGCCAGTAAAAAGTACAAAAAGCTCCAACAACTTCATGAGTCGTGGTTCGTTTAACTGCAGACGATTCACCCTCTATAATTTAAGCCGCTGCGCTAGCGCAACGGGCCTTTTATAAATAAAGGATTGGAATTCGGTGTCGGCGTGTCTAGGCACTACATTTATTTCCAGATGATTCGAGTGAGATTTTACTTGTAATGTTTCTTTATAAATTCAATTATTAAAGCAAGTCTAAAATGATGGATCTCCGTTTTTTATTGGAGGCTAACGAAGCTTACTAAACTAGGTTGCACTGATGAGTTATTTAAACAAATAACCCGTTCAATAAATTGTAACGGCCTCTTTCAGAACTAAAGGCCTCTTTTGAAATTCAATTTATTGGATTGTTTTCCACATAATGGTCGGAAAGATGATTGATGGACGGCCGACATTAGACCGGTATAGAATTAAAGGAAACCTAATCAACCGATAGGTAACCATTATGCTAACGTTACAAGGCCGTATAATCTATTTAAAATGGAGGAATTTTAATAAGTAGGTAAATTGACTATTTTTGTTACAAACGTGATGATATGGGAATTAAGTTGAGCCTACTAAAATCTATCAGTGAACTATAGTGTAAGTAACCTCTCGTAACTGAATAAATACAAGAAATAAACTTGACTATTCATGACTTCACGAATCTGGCTGAAATCTACATAACTTCATGAACTCCTCTACTTACTTTTTTGGGAAAAACAAAAAATTACCATATTATCATAATTACTCTAGCTGTCACACAGTACTTAGGTAGTTAGATTTTGAGAAATTCAAATCATACCTAAATACCTACCTACTCGTATAAAATTTTAAAATACAAGTTAAAGAAAACTAGCATGACTTTTCCCGTTTTTGTGACGTCAAGTACCTAAATAATAAATATCTAAACGAAAATCCTCTGACTGAACGCAAAGACCTTCCCTTGCACAACTCAAGTCTGTCGAGAACAGGTAGGTAAATGGGTAACCTCGCATAATTATTCAGAACCATCGAGTCTTCATTTCGCCATGTTGCAATACTGACAAACAAGATACTTAGCATGTAAACTAACAAATAATTAGATATTAAACACAGAAAACTTGATAGAACTGACCAGTTTCACTTGAAACATTAGGTAATGGTTAAGGTAGGCTAACATGTAGGTGTTAAAGAACTTGTGACATCTTTGATCTTTCTTGTAGGGGAACAGTGTATAAAACGGGGACACGAGGTATGATGGGAAATCACACACCTAAGGCAAACTTAACACAAAACTAACGTAGCACAAGAACCAACAGGACGCCATTTGCAAAGCCGCTTGCAAATGACGTCGCGCTATTTTTAAATGTTGTTAATTTTTTCCCAAATGGTACGAAAAGTAGAGTGTTTACCTCGGTGATAAAGCTGTTTTAGTCTTGGGGGAACTTAAATCCCTCGCTACACTCAGGACAAATTCTCTATCCGGTTTATGGTAACATTTGTGAAAGTGTTAAAATGTCCACATGTCATAATAACCTAATGTTATATTTCTATTTTGTTAGAATGAAGTTTTGCTGTTTCCCCGCGAATAAATAAAATAGCAACGCCGCCGCGCGCGCCGGTGGAAGGCCTGTTTGAATAAATACTGGGTTATAATATCATTGGGTAACAGGGTGGCTTTTACTCAATAAGACTCTGACAGTCCTTTCCGTTCCAATCAGGGTGGGACAGATATTTGATGATGTTAACAGCTCTGCTAAGTGCTATGCTATTCTCTATATGAAATCTCATCGCTGTACTCTACGATGTGCTCTTCGACGAGGCAGTTTTGGCATCGTCCGATCGTGCAAAGCGAGCAGTAAGCGCAAGTATCGCTATCAGTCACTTCGTGAATGCAGCTAGGCGTGAGTAGGGTTACCAACTTTTTTTTCTATCAAATATAGTATTTTTGAACTTAAACTTAACTTTATTAACTTAAAAAAAACAAAAAAATTAAAAAGAAAATAGTATGTGGTTAAAATATGTACTTTATTTTTAAATGAATATTTTTGCTACTCTGCGTCTTAATATTTTTTTTTAAGCATTCGTATTGATTGCCTTATTATATTGCGCGGTAGACCCCCAGTGCGGGCTTTAGTTAAGGCTGCGTTCCGCTTTACACAAAATATAGTAGTTTCGCCTATTTTTTAGAAATATAGTATTTGATCCCTTGAAATAGTAGGATCCTACATACTAGGACACTACTACTACATATAGTAGGGTTGGCAACCCTAGGCGTGAGCGCTGCAGCCGCGCTGTCATAAGTCTGTGTTTATAGAGAATACTGAATAGGCATTGCTAGCAATAGTCTTGAAGGCTAAATTAATGCCTACTTATACCCCATATTCCACATAAGTAATAACTCTTTGTCTGTAGCTATTAATCAGCTCATGAATAAAAGAAACCGTCGGTTTGGGTTCGTTAACTCTTATAATCGGATGAAATTGTAAGTGGAATTACGCATAATGTGAAAACTGCTAGAAATATTACAGACCACAGTTTTTATACCAGTTTATTATTTGAAATTGTTAAAGTTATGGTGGCTAGTTTAGTTTTGATTACTGAGAGCTTCCTCTGTGTATTATAGGGTTGTTTAGCTAGCAATTTTCATTAAGCAACAAGCTGCCAGGAAACCCAAGTGTTAAATTATTATAAGTCATGGAGTAAGGCGTTACTTTTTGGAATTCCATGTCATTAATTGTTATGTAAAATATTTATTTATAATATTCTATTTGTATATTCTATTTAAATATTTACCTATTTATAATTCTATTCGTCTCGCAGAATTTAAAATACCTACCTAAATATTTCACATAACGTTTAATTACCTAAATGTTAATGTTTTCTGGGTTTATATTATAGTAATTGACAGATATAACCTATGTCTGTTTCAATGCATGAAAATGAACTCTTTGCAAACATAGAAATAAAATTGTTTCCGAACGAGATCAGTATGTTTACAAGAAAATCTATTAAATAAATTATACTTTCGTCGTTGACGACTTAGAGAATAGCATAGCTGCACCCATTGATCAAATAATTATTCTTTAAAAAAAAAGAAATTTATAAAAAGCATATTGATATACAAAATAAATAATTTATTAATCATGTATGGTAATTTTTAAATGAAAATAAATAGCCTATCATTTTCTTATTATAATTCGATTTGTATCAATTATGAGAAGAGTTACTAAGGTAATAAGCCTTCGTCACAAATAATATAGTCTGAGATAAATATGAAACATGTTTTATCTGCCGGTTTGGGTACCATAAAAATCAAAACTTAGACAAGTCTAGCCTAGAGTCCGCAACACCACTCATGACCTTTTGTCGCGACGCTAGTGTATATGTCATTACATCAAATACTTAACATTAAAAAAAAATAGTACTACGAACAAGATAACTTCAAAAGGATCTTCTAGGCTCTTTTTCATTTTAAACTTCGAATTGCTCCAACTACTCGATCGATTCTCGAACGTATTATCAATCGAGTTATTAAATTATAGTTAGCTTATAATCAGAGGTGAACAAACGACCTCGAGAAGCAACCGTTGGTTTCCAATCACCATATTCACAATACAAGGCAGACATCCGCAATCTTTTCACAAAATCATGTTTTTCTTGTTTTCAAACAAAAATAGGTAACGTTAGATTACCAAGAACGTTCATTCTAAAACCTAAAAAAACAACAAAGGATTGTGTACTTTATACTGTAAATCCTAGAGTTCTAAATACGTTGTTAAAGAACTTTCTCTACATGACCTCCCTGTTCTACGCTAGATTCTGAACCGATTTGACACACTATCATGTTTTAATTGAGTTTTAAAATGGAATTGGATGTGAAAATGATTAATGTAATAAATGTCGTGTAAAGTCACGAATCATGATATGTATGGGCATCGTTTGTAGGCAAAGTGGGTAACTATACCAAGACCAAGTGTACAAGTTTTGGTTGTTTGTATGTGTGTCAACAGATCATCAACATATTTGGTTTCATGGTTGAAATTGTCTTGTTTTGTTTGGTTTAGTGACTAGTATCGCTGCTGTACATGATGTCTTGAGTTTGATAATCAGCACTGGCGAATAAATTTTATGTTTTTGCTCGAAGAATTTCCCAATATCAGGCATTTATTTTTTTGGGGTGGAACATCATCAAATGATGATTCCTCCCGTTCTGGGTGGAGTGAAAGAAACTGTTAGACTTGACTGACTAAAAGCCACCCTGTTTCTTCAGTGGCCTGTGTGTGTGTATGCGTTCCTGAGCCACGATAACGACCCCGGCAGGAAACCTCTGCCTTCCTTGACCAGTGCCGGTTTTAGCACTACCAGCGTCCTGGGCGCGATTTCTACGGCGCCCCCTAACTGCAATTCAATCCCATAAGAAATAAGGAAAAGGACCTATAATGAAATTAACATTTATTAAAACTAGTAAAATTTTACATTTCCAGCCTTCGATGTCGAGGTATTCAGCAATTTCATTTCGATTTTCGATTGACAAAGTTGCCAAGTTTGTCAAAATTCTACCAGTTTTTATTTAGAGATTGATAATGTTTTTCTCTATGGTCCAGGATTTTCAGTAACTTAAACTGCTATGCAGTGCAGTGCAGTGCTCCGAAATTGACACTGAGTTCCATTCTAATCTTGCCACCATAACGATTTTTTCGCTAAAGGGCATTTACGGGAATTAAGTAGACCTGTGGCGCCCTTTTATATCCGGCGCCCTGGGCGGTCGCCTAACCGCGCCTTACGCCGTTATACTGTGCTTGACGTTTTGTGCTAATAATATATGGACTCGCACTTTCTTACTTGTGACTAAAAATAACCTTTATAAGTGAGAAGTATTTAAAAAGGTAATTTTCATTTTATTTTGCAAAAAACGCTACATTTATCATAATCTTTACCTTATCCGAAAAAGATTAAAATTCTAATTGACAAAAAATCAGATAAGCCTACTTTTACTTATCTAAAAACTTTAAATAACGAAAGCAAGAATTTCCATAAGAAGCATTAATTGGATAAATAGATACATTTAAAGCACTTTATTGCCAAAGTTATCGTTAAAATTGGTGAACTTGGCAATAAAGATAGCTTGTTTTAGAAAATTTGTTTAATGACTTTACAATCACATGATGATAATGATGATGTTTTACTTTTTAGTAGGTATTATAATTGGAGATATGCCAAAAGTCGGCCATATTCATTCATTTTAAGTCAAGAGTGAATATTTATTTATTTAAACTTCATGTACAAAAAGTGGTACATAGGCGGACATAATGTCACAAGGCATTCTCTACCAGTCAACCTTTGGGTTAAATGAGAAAATATTGTGGTAGAGTACAAAAATCTAAAATATAGGTTATTTGGGTTATCAAGAATATAGGTTACTTGTAAGCACGCGTGCTTCACCGTCAATCACATCATTGCTTGCCATCAGGCGAGATGGTGGAACGCGAGCCAAAAGTGCTAATCAGTCGGCTCAGATATGATAAATGTAACGCCAGATGTCGCTAGCAAGCCAAGCTAAGCCAAGCCATGTCAAGCCAAGCCATGCCAAGCCAAGCCATGTCAAGCCAAGCCATGCCAAGCCATGCCAAGCCATGCCAAGCCAAGCCAAGCCATGCCAAGCCATGCCAAGCCATGCCAAGCCATGCCAAGCCATGCCAAGCCATGCCAAGCCATGCCAAGCCATGCCAAGCCATGCCATGCCAAGCCAAGCCAAGCCATGCCAAGCCAAGCCAAGCCATGCTAAGCCAAGCAAAGCCGACTGTCAAGCCCGACATGTCAAGCCAAGCCGGCTGTCAAGCCCGACATGTCAAGCCGGCTGTCAAGCTCGCCACGCCAAGCCGCTACGTCACTTCCCTACCACGTGAGCCATCCCCGCCAAATGTTGAGTCGGGGGGGTGGGGTAGCCGCCAGCCAGTGAGTTATATAAAAGCCAGGAGCGATGATTTTGGTTGTTCAGTTTATAATAATAATTGTAAGGGAAAACTCTGCCCAAATAAAAGTGTAAATCAAGTATTTTCGATTTATTTATATCACTGTCGTTTTACTCAGAAGTGGGATAAAAAAACCTACGATGAAACGACGCTCTGCTACACAATAACCTCGACGGTCGTCTTGTCTGGAGGACGAAGATTCTGCTGTGGTAAGCCAGATATCTGAAAATAAAAACGAAGAAGGGCAATGCACACCACCCGCAAGGAAAATATTGAAAAGTCTCCTTTATTGCACAAGAAGTTGAAAAATCATTCAATGATCTGGAACACGAAGTCCCTACCCTCATCCATCGGAAAAAACACCATGCCGCATCGTTAATTCCGTTAATGATCGAGTTTCAAGAAGTATTCTTCTCGCTACCAGCAACGCTTCTCTGTGGAAATGAATGCTACCTCAAAGTCGTCATAGCGGATCCAAGGACACCACATAGAAGAAAGCTCGTCCTACTTTGCCGAGAGCTGCCAGGAATCATGCATAAATAGCCAGGTCAGTTATGCCATGCCAATATTTGCAAAATGCCATTAGCCAAATGTGTTTTATAATTGAGTGCCTCGTGTGTCGATAATCATAATATGCCATTGGTGGGGTATAGACCTTGACAAAACTAGGGTAGGCCCGATAAGCAAATCTGATTGTAATCAATTAATTAGTTTATTATCTCGGTATAAAACTGCTTTTCTAGCTATACTAAGGAGTTGGGAATGTACAGATTTAGTCCAAATTCGCATTAAGTACACGTAGGCCTTATAGATTAGCACATCACAAACAAGAGATTGTTAGAGTCAAAATTAGTGAGCCATTAGAAGCAGGTATTATAAAAGAACCCGAATCGGAGTATGCTTCTCCTATTGTTTAGTTATGAGGAAGAACGGAAATAGTTGCATATGTGTCGATTACAGAGCCCTAAATGCATTAATTATCCGCGATAGATGTCCATTAGCTATTATCGATAAGTAAACTAAACTGGTAAGAACTACTTCACCAGTCTTAATCTAGTCCAACGGTATCCATAAACTCAGCATCCATCCTAAAGATACATATAGCGCTCCCTCAGTTTTTATGCGCTTAAGTTCAAGTTCATAGATAGTTAAGTAATTTTAAAGTAAATCATTAAATAAAAATAACTCCAATAATGTCGTCAAATGGTAGGGGTCAAACGCGGAATTTTAAATTAAATAGGTACATGTGGGCAAATGTTCATTTCTACTAAACAGGATTTCTTACTTAGTTTAACAATTATCATGTTCATGGCATTGAACCGGGCGAATTTAAGTTCGCAGCCGTGTCTCAATTTCCCGTTCCGATTAACATACACAAAGTGCGTCAGTTTATTGGACTATGTAGTGACTTTAGGAAGTTCTTCCATAATTTTGCAATAATGGCTCATCCGCTTACCGAACTAGCAAAAACAAAAATTATAAAAATAAAAATAATATGTGGGTATGGTGAAGAAAAAAAAAGTGATAAACCGGTGATAGCGATATATGATCTTAGTTGGAAATTCACACGAATGCATGCAAGTTACCCATAGCAGGTATTCTTTTACAAATACGGATAGACGGTAGTTTGAGCCCTGTCTTGTATTTTAGTTGCGTTACGAGTCGGGAAGGAAGTGTTTTTCACAGCGTATTACGAAGTTTTCGTATATGTGTTGAGTAAAAATGTCCGTGTAATTACGGATTATAGTGCAGTTCGCTATACAATGACTAACGTGATCACGCATTGCCGTCTGGTGACTTTTAATTCAAGATTATGAAATTACTGTTGACTATAGACCGGGTGAGCGCATAAAGCATATCGATGCCTTGAGCAGGAATCCGATAGATGCCGTTAATGTGTTCCGTTTAGAAGTAAACTATTGGTTTCGTGAAGTGCAAAGTATTATTGATTTATTGTGAAGCGGGTGCACAGATAGTGATATTGTAAATAATTATATAATTGACGGTAGGCTGTCTCGTAAAACGCTTTACGATACCCGACTAGTTATGCCAAATTTCGCGCGTAGAAAATGCATCATGACGATATTGGCCATTACATTATAGGATTAAAATTATGCTCAGAACTTCTATAAAAAAATGATTTCTAGTTTCCAAAAATGACCCAATTCATAAGGAAATAAATGTGACGTCGTGTTTACATTGTGCGTACGGTAAAAGAGAATACGGTAGGAAAGAAGGCAAACTGCATCGAATCTCTAAACCATCTGAACCGATGAAAATGGTAGACATCGATAATTTGGGTCCTTTTAGCAAAATTAAAAAGGGTACCAATAAATGTTAGTTTTGACAGATTCTTTCTCTAAATTCGTTGTTTCTGAGCCTACACGTATTGTCAATTCTGTAGAGACAATTACCTTCTTATTACAAAAAAAAGGGTTTAACTAAAAACCCAGGTTAAATTATCTCGTAAAACTACGGTTTACACAAACGTTATTAAAAATCGTGGTTTTGTGATAAACCATGGTATACAGTCGTAGCTGTCAAAGGTACAGGTAAAGGTAAAGTTTCTTATAGTAACTTTTTCATTGTGTTGTTGTTTTTTTATGTTAATTTCAGCCAAAATGGATTTAAATATTGTAGATTTCATTGTTTAGACAATGGTTCAAATGACGGTACTAAGGTTCACCTTTAATCGTTTTGTAATACGGAGAAATTTAAACCATGGTTCTGCAGATAAGCGTGAACTCGATAGTCCAGGTTTAAACTAAAATTTATTCAGTTTTTGTGATTAGACCGTTAGAGTTTTAAAACGCATTTCTAGTTTATTCAGTTTGCCAGATCACGTAGTTTCCGATCATGGTAAGGGCTTTACGAGTAGATACTTTAAAAAGTTCTCAACAGAAAATAGTTAGACACAAATGTTAACAGCTATTGCGTGGCCTAGGTCTAATGGGCAGGTATAACGCACTAATTGCACAATTCTCGATGCGTTGAGAGTCACGGAACCTGGCGAGGCCTCTCTTAGTTGCGACAATAGTTTATCAAATGTCATATATGGGGTATTAATAATACTGTTAATGATACAACAGGCTATAAGTTATACGAGTTAATATTTGCTCGTGTAGGTAGATCTGTATGTGATTTCTCCATCCCTGGTCAGGTTCGGGGTCAGTGCAATCTAGACGCGATAGGGCTACCAATCGAGTTAGAACAGCTAGCAAGAAAATGAAACGTAACTGTGATAAAAGGCGTAAAAATAGTACGATTTCCAAAAAGGGCGATTACGTGCTTTGTTGCCAGGCTCAGACTCCTTCCTGCAATAAGGTTAAATTATAAGTTAGATGATCTATATTCTGGCCCATATGTTATCATTACCTAATGATTTAGGATAGCCATAAACTAAGAAGTATAAAATGTCTTAGAGGATACAAGAAGTTTACAGGCCTAGTATCCGCTGATTTATTATGACCATATCGTAGCGTTGCTTCTATATCCGATAGCGCCAGTAGTGTGGATAAACAATATCAAAACGAAGATCTCGTAGATCTTCTTGAGAGCTAGATAATAGTTCATTTCCTCGATATGCCATTTGTTCTGAGCTGACTTGTAATCACTGTTTTGTTGTTCCCATTGCGGGAGCAATTGTTACAGGATGGCCGATTGTAACGCCAGATGTCGCTAGCAAGCCAAGCTAAGCCAAGCCATGTCAAGCCAAGCCATGCCAAGCCAAGCCAAGCCATGTCAAGCCAAGCCATGCCAAGCCATGCCAAGCCATGCCAAGCCAAGCCAAGCCATGCCAAGCCATGCCAAGCCATGCCAAGCCATGCCAAGCCATGCCAAGCCATGCCATGCCAAGCCAAGCCAAGCCATGCCAAGCCAAGCCAAGCCATGCTAAGCCAAGCAAAGCCGACTGTCAAGCCCGACATGTCAAGCCAAGCCGGCTGTCAAGCCCGACATGTCAAGCCGGCTGTCAAGCTCGCCACGCCAAGCCGCTACGTCACTTCCCTACCACGTGAGCCATCCCCGCCAAATGTTGAGTCGGGGGGGTGGGGTAGCCGCCAGCCAGTGAGTTATATAAAAGCCAGGAGCGATGATTTTGGTTGTTCAGTTTATAATAATAATTGTAAGGGAAAACTCTGCCCAAATAAAAGTGTAAATCAAGTATTTTCGATTTATTTATATCACTGTCGTTTTATAAATGAAATTATAGAATAGAAGAAATATATATTTTTGCATAAAACATGGTGTAAAAGATGGTACAAAATAAAATTCTACAGGCCATAGGTAGGTTCCTTCTTTAATATTCTTCTAACTAACAATAATTGCAATAAGCCTTAAAAAATATACAATTTTGGCAATTTTTATGAGTGCGTAACGGAAATGTTATTAAACGAGTGCCATTTTATTTTATCGAAGAAGAGGGCAAATAAAATTATTTACGACCTGAAAGGTTAATAACATTTAACCTTTGTAATAAGCAGAAAATGAAAGATCAAAATGACCTCATCAAGAAGTCAGAATATTAATAGGGAATAATTTGACACTTGACAGCACGTTTGGGGTGGTGGCTTCAGCGATCGACTGCTGCTATGCTATTCTCTTCTATACGAAATCTCATTGCTGGACTCTACGGTGTGCTATACGACGAGACGGCTTTGAGACCATCCAATTAACACTATCCGATCGATTGGATAGTGTGGCTGTCAGTAGCTTAGTGATTAGGTGCGTCCGCACAGAGCGAGCAGCCTGTGTGGACGCACCTAATGGCAAACTTTAGTCCCAGCGTTTGGCGTGAGCGCTGCGGCCTGCAGAGCAACGCATTTGTATAATCTACAAGTAGTTCTGTTCCGAGTTTGGTATTTGTGTATGTAACTTTGAATGTGAAATAAAAATATTTGATTTTGATTTTGCACCTCCCCGTAGAAATTCCTAATGTGGAACAACTTAAAAAAACCAATCTCTTACTCCTTTCTCTTCCTCCAGCGATGCACAAGAACTGAGCCATGGGTCAGTCGGAGCAGGCGCGGAACACACGAGCGAGCCCTCGGGCGCGGCGCTCCCCCGACCTGCCCCCGCTGCCGCCCCAGATACAACCCTGCAGCGGCTTCCTCGGCAACGTGAGTACTTAGCCTTATGTCAATTTTCATATCACAGTGACAGAAACTAGTTTGAAGAAAATCTGCGAAAAAACTGAAGTCCTTTTAACGTGGCGCTATCATAGACATAATAATCCTATGGACTGGAAATACCTACACCAAAAACGTGTATGCCTACAAGTTCGCTGGTCCCATAAAATGGCGGCCAATGCTAGGGTTGTGCCAATCAAGAAACATTGTGTTAATGTAACGAGTATCGATACCAGTATCCCTAGTACTTTTAGGATTACATAATAGTATTACGACTAGATACCACGATTGAATTATAATTCATGTAGTTACGTAAAAATAATGTTTTCACATTTGCGTTATCGCTTGTAATTAAATATTATATATTTATGTGTTAGCGTTCATTTGTTCCCACACTGTTCCCACACATTGATGGGTCAACTGCAATCGTGCCTGGACCTTGCGCGATATAATTTAAATTATTCTAGCGGTTATTGTGAAAGGTTTGAAATGAAGTAAAGAGATCAAAATGTCGTATTTTACATTTTTATCAAGTTTGTTTATTGCAAGCAGTTCAAACTAATAGAAAGACTTGGCCATCTAATTAAAGACACACAAATTATGTAAGTATAAAAAAATAAATATTACAAAACTTGGAATGAACTTAATTATAATTAGTTTTAGATGTATAATAAAAACATAAAACCATGTTTTTAATATTTTGTCGCATGTCCTTTAGCAGCAACAACAGCCCGACACCGTTTAGGCATTGAAGCGATCAAATTATTGCAGGTTTCAATCAAAATCTACTCCCATGCTTTTTTAAATGCCGTGTTATGTTGATGTACAATACTTGTACGTTTTATGCAACTATTTTCTTCACATGGGACAACAAGTTTTCGACCAGGTTAATTTCGGGACTGTACGGTGGCTAATCTAAAACTGTTACTGATTGGCTTCTAAGAAATTCTTTGAACATTGCTGAAGTGTGCTTGGGATCGTTATCATGTTGAAAAGTTCATATCACTGGCAAATGAACCTCGGCATAAAATGTCATGCTGTGTTCTAAAATATTCTTATAATGAAATGTATCCATGTTACCTAATATTTTTTTTATAGGTCCCACACTGTGACCAGAAAAATATTCCTAAACTGCAATATTACCCCTCCATATTTGACTGTTCTCTTTGTGCATTATGGATCAATTTTTTTAGGATGTCACCTCATTTAAACTGTTTCATCAGAGTTATCCATTTTAATTTTAGTTTCGTCGCAAAAAAAGCATATTTTACCACTGTCGTTTTGTCCAGTATGCATATTTTATGGCATATTGAAATCTTGTTCTCATATTTTCTTACTTCAAAAGTAAGATCTTGTGAGAAATTCTACCAAACAAGATTAGCTCACAGAATCGCCTTCTAATCGTTCTTGCAGACACTTCTTTAGACCCCTCTGCACCAAATACTTCTAAGCAATTCACTTCTGATCCTTTGAAAGGGTCTTTTTTAGCCAACAATGCTATTCTTGAGTCTTCTCTTTGGGTTGTTTTTCGGGTTCTAGGTTTCCTAGGCACATATCCCGTAGTATTGAACTTCTTAAAATGCCGGATGGCGTTCATAACCATTTCTTTAGAACATCGCAAGTGATCTGCAATTTTATTTTATGACCAAGCTTTGTCATAAAAATTGAGAATCATCTTGCTTGCAGAAGGATCATAACTTCTGTTTTATCTTACATACTAATTGAATTTAAATTTCACAATGAAACTTAAAGATCAAAATAGAGTTATTTTTTGCTGTGACGAAAATTCGTGGCATTATGGTAAAAATAAGTGCTACTTTTAAAAAAAAGTTATTGAAATACCCACTGTCTTTAATTACGTGACCAGCGGAAAATGTACAAGAAAGTTTGTATTACATTTGAAACAGGAATTATGACTAAACTCTTGTTATTATAACTTATATACTGTTTTCATTTAAAAATATACGACTTCAGTGTACACAAAATGACAATTAAAATGGAATTGAAACCTATCTTGGTTCTCTAAATATCATTTATATCGTTGTATGTGGTCAACATCAAGGGTGTCTTTAATTATGTGACCACCACTGTATAACTGATAAAATAAACTAAACAATATAATAGAATAAATGAAAAAAAATATATATATATACATATAACTTAATAATAACTATTATGACTAGACTTGAAAAGAAAAAGAAGAGAGCTATTTATTGTGACTTAAATAGAGGTTACGTAATTTTTTTTTAAAGTGAAATCGCTTTCAACTTTTTTAATGCTATAGCGAAAGAATTAGACATAAAACCGGTGCGGTGTGAAGGAATTTGGAGAAGTAGTTTTTTGGAAGCTCGAAGGTTACAAGTATGAGAACTGCCCAACACTTTAAATTGAGTTTTTAAATAATCAGGAGCACGTAGATCGTTCATAATCTTGAAAAGCATGCAGATAGATCTGAGGGATCTCCTGAGTCGGATAGGCAACCATTTAAGCTGAGAACGGAAAGAAGAAATGTGATCATATTTATGAAGGCCAAAAACGAAGCGAATACAGCTATTGAGAAGTCGATCCAATTTGTTAAGAAGTTCTTGGGATAGATCAGAATAACAAACATCAGCATAGTCAATAATGGGAAGCACAAGTGACTGGACAAGAATGAGTTTGGTGCTAGATGGGAGGAAATGCTTGAATCTATAGAGAGACCGCAGCGAGGACTTTATTACACTAGATTGTTCCTCTATTACAGTAAATGTACAAGAAACACCAGATTCTTGAGTGTTGCTTGTTTCACAGAATACAAATGACTCTGGAAGTTGTTTTTTAATGGATGTCTGAAAAAAATTATGAAATATGCATTACTATCCATATAACTTAGGCTTAAAAACCAGGCTATTATTTAACAATCATTTTAATACACACTTACCGAAAATATTGTAGGTACAGAGTTCTCATGTAATAACATCAAGTGTTCTGTTAAAACATTTTTCTTCAAAGTGAAGTGAACACATAAGCCAGTCTTTACTTCGAGGACAAATTTTTTCGTCGCCGATAGAGTCCAACCATTTTTTCTTCAATCTTTCATTTTTTGGAAACCTATAAATGATTAGTGTTTTTTATCCATACATCATTTGGTAACAGTTTCAGTGTAACGAAGGACTAGTATCGGGAACTATTACAGCAACGGTACAACACTATTATTATTGTAAACAAACGAACGAAAATAAGAAATGAAAAATATTGTCTGTAGGACGGAAATAAACCCAAATATTAATACTCTAACCATGAAAACAAGGTCACATAGCGATTTCTTTACCGAAATTGTTCTATTTCATGTAGTTTTTCATGAAAACCTGTTACTAACCTGTACAAAGTCAATTCAGGCTGATTTTTCTTTTTCCTGGCATGACAAGACACAATGGAACATCCAGGCATGTTGAATTACTGTTTCTTAATGGTAACACGCACTTTTAAAAGAAAACACTCCGTAATTTACTCAAAAATCTAAATTCAACAAAAAGTAAACAACTGTTTGACAGCAGAACTACCACGAAACTCGGCCCATAAAATGGCGAAATGGGCACGTTTCTGTAACTGTGGGAAATATCCCAACAAAATATTCCATTTTGAGCAACAACCGAAATATTGTTGTCTCTTTTGTCAAATATGATTACTGCATTAGAAAGAAAGAGACAAACCAATATTTCACTCTCTGTCTCATGTTTGACTCATATTTGTATAAACAAAATGTATGTATAGAACATAGGGGCGTCTCCATATAACTTCATCTCAATGGGCGCTATACGCTAGTCTATGTTATGACATCTTATTGCATTAAAAAAAATGTAGTAGGTACCTCAAATTCTCTGGCCTTTTTCCGTGTCGAGCACTTCTATTATGTACCTATAGAGATCATTCTAGGTACTCGGAAAGCGTCACTTCGCGAAAAAAACCTTTCTGAATTTTCCTACGTATAATTATGTGGACAGGTGGACAGAAGATCTCCTTATTAAAGTGGGAAGAAGAAACTTGATAGATATTACACAAAACCGCCAAAAGTGAAATTTGGAAGAGCATTGTGACTACAGTTTGAAGAAAATACTTAATATATCATGTAGGTCCATTGACATGTAATTTGCGGTTAACAAACCTATAAGAAATAATCAATTCTTAGTTGGACATTTTTCAGGATTTTATAGAATTTTCATCGGTTATGTGTAAATGAAACAGTATTTCGGCTGAAATTTCAAGTAAAGATGCAGGAGAAATAGACCTTTATCAAGTTTTGGTTATTACATTAAATTGAGCTACATTTTATTCAAAGCCATTTCACGGAGAATAAACATAAAAACCTCTACTTAAAAATCCATTAAGCCTATAAACTGTTCATAACAATATACTCAAGTGAACTACCGAGCTCTTTGAACGCACTATTAAACTGAATACAATAAATAAACCAGCTTAAGTACCCACTTAACGTTTGCATTAAATAAACTAAAACTCACGCATTTCCGTAACATTTATCATAACACCAATTGTTACGAAAGCGGTACGTTTCAAATCCCTAGCACAGTGGAGAAGAATTGGTAGTTTAAAGCATACAGTATTTCAACTCGGAACAAATCTTTGGAAACCTGAAAGCACACAAACAAGGCACTTACACAAATTCTTCGATAAAAAAAAACATGTTTTTCTGCTATGAAAAAGTGGGGGGAACGTCCGGTACCGGGACTGTTTAAGAGGTAGTCGTGAGTACCGTGACCCTAGAATGTAAAGGGCCATTGAATAAACAGCGTGGATTTTTGTCAGTACGAGACTGATAGTCATTTGATGATTTTACGACATAAGAAAGGGGAGAACGGCCCAAAAAATATTCGTCACATTCATACATAAAAGGACTATCGATAAGTAGACTATAACACTGTGTGACACATCGCATTAGCGTTTAATTTCACAAAAGGGCAATGTTGTTTTACTGTTCATCTTTATACTATGTCTGTAGCGACAATGCGCCCGCGCTTCGTCGTTCCGTTTCACACGCGCCTTGCACCCATTACCATAAAATTAAGCAAGAGCAGACCATCCGTCTTGCTTTACCGACTTTCCTCGATATCAGCCGGTTTAAAAGCTTTAACGGTATCGGGATGAAAGTGATGCGTAAATCAAAATGTAGCTACTCGGCCTTGTCGCTTTCAGCATGCGTAAGAGCATGATGGATGATCGGCGACAATTTATCGTGTCGTGCTGGAAATTATGTGGAAATTGAACTAGTTGTGGGATGAAATATTGGTGTTAAGTGTAGGGTATTTTTTTGCGTGGTAACAACTTGTTGATTTACTTTCTGTTTACGGTTTTGTACTTGAAGTTTTGAAGACGAAAAATGGCAGGTTACTCGTAGAAGGGATTTTCGTATTTTAAGACCACAATAGAGAGTAGAGCAATTTCCGATTTTTTTACCTGTCTAAAAACTTTCTATTTAACTGAAATATATCTAATTGTCCTACACTTTGACATGTTTTTCAAATTGCCTCTAAGATGATGTTGTGAATATGATTTCAAACGGGTCCAAATACATATCTGGTCGTTAAATCTAATATTCTTCGGTGTACGTTTAAAGTTAACCAAAATATAAAAAAAAAACCGGCCAAGTGCGAGTTGGACTCGCCCATGAAGGGTTCCGTAGCAGCAAGCATAGATTAGAGATATAATTATATTGAGATTAGTAGGTAATATACACAAACAATAAAAATAACTTTGTTTTTCATAGTATTTGTATGAATGGCAAAGTTATATCTGCGGTTTTTGAAAATGTACTATATCTCAAAAACTGCTAACTGTATCTCATCCAAATCAATTTTCGTTGGTAGTTTTGGTTGAGGTCTACATTATATATTTTTTTTAGTTTTATCATTCTCTTATTTTAGAAGTTACGGGGGGGGGGACACACTTTTTACCACTTTGGAAATGTCTCTCGCGCAAACTGTTCAGTTTAGAAAAAAATGATGTTAGTAACCTCAATATCATTTTTAAATACCTATTCATAGATACCCCACACGTATGGGTTTGGTGAAAAAAATTTTTTTGAGTTTCAATTCTAAGTATGGGGGGCACCCCCAAAATTTGTTTTGTTTTGATTTTTGTGTGAAAATCCTAATGCGGTTCACATAATACATCTTTCCACCAAGTTTCAACAGGATAGCTCTTATACTTTCGACAAAAAGTGGCTGTGACATACACGGACAGACAGACAGACATGACGAATCTATAAGGGTTCCGTTTTTGCCATTTGGCTACGGAACCCTAAAAATCGGCATTAGAAAGAATAAAGGCGAGGTTAAAACACCACCATCTTTAATATTTAATAACGGAACTAGGCTCATAAACTCATAATAGGGTATCACTTCAAGGCTCTAAGCATCGGATAAGACCCCAGAGCATTCCAGGTCCCTATTTACGATGACGAGGGCCCCAGGCCCCTATGTAACAGATTATACAAAGCAATCTGCTTCGGACATAAATTGCTTGGTTACCTTCAATGAACTTAAAGCTCTTATTAGGAACGGTGTGTAGTTTCACCATGGTGTAGTGTGGTTGAGGGATAGTGTTGAGCGTTTGCGCAACAATTTTCATCCAAAGATATGTTTCTTTGGAAGAAAATAGTTTTGAAACGCTCTATGCAATTTTTCTTTGGGTTTTCTTCGTTTTTTTTAAGAGGAAAGAGATTTAATCAGATTACGAATCTTGTGCTTTTAACACACCTGCTGGGACACAGGCATCCTCTTTGCAAGAGTGAAATCTTAGATATTTATCATGCCGGCCCAACACGGTTTGATGATTGTCCTATAACACACGTGCCTTCGAATTTCTGGTCCTTCTTTCATCATCATAGCCATTTTCCCAACTATGTTCTCCTCTCAATGTAAACTTACATCCTTATCCTGTTCTAATGAACCTATTATATAGAGTTAAATATTCGTACTTATTTATTAATCTCCATTATGTTTTGTTTACGATTTACCATTTAAAAAGTCTTCTTCTTCTTTAGAAGGAGCCTCTTTCTACCAACTTCTTTCACTTTCACGACATCGAGCTATTCCTAAACAATTTAAGCCTGCAACCCCCTTCTCACTGTCCATCCAGCGCATTTGAGGTCTTCCTTTTGGGCGCTTTTCTCTCCATAGATTCCATTTGGGAAGACGTTTACACCAATATTTCCGATAGATAGCCATGTTGGCTAGCCCACTTAAAAAAGTAAAGTCTCACTTACAGTTAAACCATAGAGCAATTCCTGCGTCACTCACTTTCCTTGCCACCCTACTCTTGACAGTGACCGTAGGGCATGCAAACATAAACAAAGAGTGAGTGGCGGGGATCTAGGTAATACAGTATACAGCCTAGCCTAGGTACATGTATAAGTACTTATTCAGAACCAGGGCCTTCCCAGTACTACCTGTTATGTAGGTAGTAGTGTTCAAATATGATAGTTCTGTTCTCAGGCCCTAGTACGACTTTTCACGTCGTTTTTGTGACGTCAAGTATACGGGAACTTTGACGTTGATGGAAAAAAAATTGTTTCTTGTTCGTACACTAGATACGCTTTTCCATTTTCCATTCAATAAACGCCGTAAACACTTCAAGTACCCAGGTACGCCTACGCTGCGTAAAATACGAAATCTTGTGATAAGGCCTCTAATAAGTATTGTGTTTATCATAGATAATTTAAAAATACTCTAATTTATATTATGACTAGCTGTTCCTTGCGTCTTTTTTTATTTTTATTCTTGCGACTTTAAATTAATAGGGTATCCAACACAAACATCTTTATCTATATCATTTTCAATTTGAACCAGTAGTTCTTGAGATTAGCGCGTTGAACCAAACACACTCATCAGCTTTTTAATATTAGTATACATATATTTAAGTACCTAAGTCTAAAGTATTTTTTAAATGTAGCCGATCGCCACAGTGCCATATGCAATCGCCATATACTCGTATACCTATATAGCTACTAGCACGGATGCAGGGTTCGCAATCTATGTTTTATTTTTTTGTACTCCCCTTGCATTACATAAGCCTCAAGCGATTATAAGAGAAGAAATCTTGAATAAATATTAATTGCTTCCGTTTTTAACAAAACCCCATGAATAGTTGCTTCATTCTGATTCCATAAATCAGTTTAACATCTTTTGGCGTTTAGTCTTTTTCAGAATTGATTACTCAATTAGTAGATCTATATTCTAAAAGATTTAATTAGGATTAATTACTAACGATCAATCAATGTTAATAAATTAGTCTGCTAACGGAAACTAAGTTAATTATGTACCAATGTTATTTGAATCGAAAGAAAAAATAGAATAGGCTATTTGACTAAAAAATTCTAATTAGTCCGTCAGTTAGATTATCAGATAATATTTGACCCGTATTTTTTCTTTTTTTACGCAAACCAAAATTGACGGAGATATGATGCTTTTAAAATTGCCAATACGTCACAATTCAGTACATTTTTTTTTTCCCACGTTTTTATACACTCACTTTTCTTGTTTGTTTGTTTGTCGTTGCGGTTTGACTTTTGCAACTCAATTTTGAGGCACTTCCCGATAAGCTAGCAGGCTGAAATTTTGCACATGCTCTGAGTTCTGATGACAATGCATGACTAGCTAAGAAACGTAATAACAAATCCAATATGGCGGCCTCCCCAAGATGGCGGACTGGCTGTTTGAAATCCACCCCTATGATATGGGTATCAAATGAAAGGGTTTGCTGTCAGGAATACGAAAAAAATAGTCTCGTGACTTAAATCCAATATGGCGGACGTCCAAGATGGCAGACAGGCTATTTGAAATGCACCCCTAAGACATGGATATCAAATGAAAGGGTTTGCTGTCAGGAGTACGAAAAAAAATAGTCACGTGACTTAAATCCAATATGGCGGACGTCCAACATGGCGGACAGGCTTTGAGGCACTTCCCGATAAGCTAGCAGGCTGAAATTTTCAGGGTAGCTTCAAACCCGATGAACAAAGATAAAAATAATTAAAAGATTTTAAAAAATCTAAAAACCCACGTTTTTAAATGTCCTAAAAATAAGAAAATAACCCTACGGGGCTGAGAGAGGGGCCACTCAAAACGTGGGGGCGTATCTTTGCAAGTTACACCCACGATCTATTACACGTCATGTAAATATATCCCATAAATAATCTCCTAAATAATATACGCCCCCACGTTTTGAGTGGCCCCTCTCTCAGCCCCATAGGGTTATTTTCTTATTTTTAGGACATTTAAAAACGTGGGTTTTTATATTTTTTAAAATCTTTTAATTTTACTGAATTCTGACGTCACGAGCCCCCACTCTCAAGTCTTGATGTGTTATATCTTGGTAAATATTCATTGATTTTACATAAGAAAAAATATGTGTCCGTTATTTTTCAAAACTCTAAATAACGGACTTATTAGATTTATAATTTATTGATACTGTCAAATAGCCTATTATGGTACCTAACTTTCGTCCAAGTGTTAAATTGTTCACTCATTACTGCCAGCAGTTATTCCACGGGAATGTAAAAATAATATAGTAATAAACCTAATCTTACGTGTTTATAGAATATAATCTCTCTCTGAGCCAAACTCCCATCAAGATCTGCTCAGTTCTGACGAAACTGAGAAACAAACATTCAGCCTTCTATCCTAAATTTCGCGTTTAGGTAAATATAAGTAAAGATAGATTTAGATAGATATTTATTTGGCAAAAAAAACCCTTGACACATTGTATTTAAAATTAGAAAAAAATACAAGCAAGTATTACGTGGTACTATTATGTATTCTGTGCAAATATGAGCAAAATGTCTTACCAGCAACATTTTCCACAAACTACTTTAAACTTTTTTAGATAGGTTGTATACGTTATATACCTACACGTACTACACAGTTAGATTATTTCAATAGCAATATTTATTATTTGAAGTGCCTAGTTTTCGTATATTGCATTGCATCCGTATAATTTGTAATTTGAAGAGTTGATAAACAAAGCATGTTTGCACATCAAAATAATGCCAATCTTCCATTTCTAGTTTCGGTCTACTTACCTGCCTATTTCAAAACTACTAAGTAGGTAAAATAAAATATCTAGATATTACAACTTACAAACAAAAACTGTAATACAAAAGCCTTATGATGTTAGAACTGAGAATGATAATGGACTAATCCTTAGAATGGTCATTCTATTTTTATACATTTTAACCATACCGTTGTGCTTCTCGTAATCATATTACTTAATTCTATTACACCTTGGCCACGACTGAATCACTGAAGCGACTCGCGAATTGCGACAACGCAGAAAAATAAATTGCTAAGAGTATGCCACATGTTATCGTGACGCGCCTTTTACCACTACGGGGTACTCATGCGAAGGAAACTCTGACTAAGTAGTCTTACCAAGGGGTATCGCATTACCCAGTACCTACGGGGTCGTGAAAGTCAGATAGACAGTCGCTTCATGTAAAATACTGGATATTCAGTTGCGCATCTAAGACTGGAAGGCGTCAGAATTGATAAAAGGATAGGCAAAAGATAATGACGATGAGGTCAATTAGAGGCGAGTTGTCAAATATTATGATTCAAAAACAAAAGTTGTCAATTTAACACGTCGTTTCACACGTCGACCATCTAGCGACAATTCCTTTACAGCCAAGAAACAAGCGAAACGCGCGAGTCGCAAGTCGTAGAGCCAGTGGTCGTGCACGGGGCATTAGGAAGTATTGCGTTTGCGTCGCTAATTGGCCACTATAGCACCGTTACTCGACTCTTGCGTCCATTCCGCGATGCACCCGGCGTGACCGACATAAACGCCTAAATGTTTATTTTCGTAGCCATTAACTGCTTTAACTTTCTACATGTTGCGACCTTTATCAGTTTTAAATGTAAACAAATCGACGGTTGCATGGTGTAATAAAATCTTTAAAATAACCTTATGGGTCAGTTCTACTGACAAATCTAGATTTGGACCAAAGGTGATTAACGGTAAAAAGATACATAATATAGCATTTCAATATACAGCAAAGCCTTCAACATCTTTCTTCTGCCCTGCCCATTTTTGAGTCTGGGCATCATGTTTTCATCTCATTTTCTAGACAGACCATGCATGGTGTATTTTGATGTTCATTTTCCGTATCCATCAACCACACACACACTCTTCAGCTACCGCTGCTACTTTCGGAAACCACTCTTGATAATACGCCAAAACAATTTACAGCATTTTTCGTAGCTGGTTCCAGGAAAACAGGAAAAATACCCTTATATTATTTTTACTGCACCACCATTCACCGTCCTCTTTACAAGGTTGCATACAATGCCTTAGTATACGAGTACGCTGTTATTCGCCCTGTCAATTTTTAGTGTGCCTCCCCTTGGCTTTGTTCCACCTCCATCGTAAAGGCTATGGAAGGGCATTATGGCCCGTAATATCAGAAGACAATGCAGGGCACCGCACGGCTGACCCCTCCACAAGATTATACTTATTTACCTTTTATTTTATAGAAAGGCTTGCTGCCAGGATGTTGGAGCAACAAGAAATATACAACTATCTAGACACGTTGTACCTTTTTGCGCAAAGCGGGCGGATGTATTAATATTAGCCCTTTTTATGATGGAATATCTGCGCAATTTAGACCTAGAGGCAGGCAGGAGCACTCAAGATTTACGCGGTCTGCATTTAAAGTTTTGATTTCTAGCTTGTGGGTTTTATGAAAGGCTTTCATCTGCTTTAAAACTAGTTTTATCTTTGGGCTGTTTCTTAGATTTGTGTTCTTGACTGCTTTTTGGACTGAGCTAATGTCTATACAGCTGATGATTGCTTTCGAAAGGTTTTGCGTTTCTGACACTAATTTCAATTTAGTATTGAATTGACTCAGGCATTTCTTTAGCTAAACTCACTCCAACTCATTCGACTTACCTAACGACTAACGACTAGAACCGTCGTTATCGTTAACAAAATTAATCAAATGCCACTTTGTCCATCCCCTCTTGTGTCCACCTAGCAAAGACGTAAGTGTCAGTTTGTTTGAAAATAAATCTCAAACTTTGAATACAAAGTCCCAGAGCGTGAAACCTCTCTCTATTTGCTCTTCTCTAAGTGTCAGCAGTAAATCAAGCTGTTTGTATGCAATATTGAACCGTTAAACTGTATCTGTAGTTCAGGAAAGCTTTCGTTCCACTTTGTTCGGATGTGGAGCGCGGGACGCGGGTCGAGGGGGGTAGGTGGCAATAACTCACGACAAGACATGCGCGTGGGCAGTGATGGTCGCCACTTTGTGGTGTGTCAGCCATGAAGACACAGAGGTTCTATAAACGTGACTGCTGATGACACTATGCAGATTTAAGTCGTTATACTCAATATTAGAAGTCTAAATTTTGTTGATCCCATAGACAGCTGATCTAATAAAGAGGTTAACTAAAAAAAACTTTTTTTTAAAAAATGTAACCGCCTTCAAAAACAACCACAAAAAAGGGTAAAATAATCTACAAAATAACTTTTCTTTCAGAAGTCGGTGCCTTTATTTTTTTTCATTTCATTGTTTTTTTTTTGCCACCGACTTCTGAAAGAAAAGTTATTTTGTAGGTTATTTTACCCTTTTTTGTGGTTGTTTTTGAAGGCGGTTACATTTTTTTTTAAAAAGTTTTTTATTTTACTCTTTTTAGTTTAAATATTCAACTCAAATTCTTGTCAAATAAATCATTCTCTTACATGTATGTGCACTAAAATTTTTTAACCCGTAGCACCGGTAACAACATCGCTCAAGTGCACAATAAGCTAATAAAATTCCCTATCTCAAAAACTACTGAACCGATTTTGATGAAACTTGCAGTATTCCGTAAGTTAAACAATACTTAGTACAACAAAAAAGAATTACTTAAATCGGACTTGTAGTTCCAGAGATATGCGAACACAAACTAAATCAGTCGATGCCTACTCCAAGCCGTTGAGAAGTTGTACCTTCCATCATCAGCTCATCCACCTGAGATGATGATTATCAGATGCAAATACTTGTACAGCTTTAGAAAATATATGAAAATGGTACTATGTGCCTATAAAATTTGAAGGTTGCCCTCGATTTCCCTGGGATTCCATCATCAGATCCTGACCTGATGATCATGGGACCAATTGGAAAGTATACCCTTTCAAACAAAAGAAAAATTTTCCAAATCGGTCCAGGCGTCTTCGAGAAATCGGGGAACATACATTAAAAAAAAAAGATTCCGACGAATTGAGAACCTCCTCCTTTTTTGAAGTCGGTTAATTAGTTGAAATAAGCGATTAAACAAAGGGTCCAATTAAGTTTGAAATTGCCCTACTTCTACTAAACTTTGTTATTTTCACAGATTTATGAAATTTAAACTTTACTTTGGGTTGAAGGTTGTCTAGCAATGTTACTTCAACTTAGAGGCGGCTCTTGAATTTAACGATAGATGCAGCTGACGTCATTTTGAATACCTATGCTTTTGCATCTAAGTAAAGTGCATAAGGTTCAAAATTCCTATGATCAAACAGTTGATGAGCATCATCGGAGAGTTTCGCTCTTGTAGCTTAGGAGCCCGCCCCGGCTTCGCACGGGTTCTTATTTTCAACCTACCTAAACAATTTTCCGAGAGCTTTCATACATAGAAACCTTGTCGTGACAATATCAAGCACAACAAAAAAGTATTATCCGATTTGGTCCAGTCGTTAGGAAGTTGTGCTCACAGACAGACTTGGCTCCTACCAAACAATTATAAGTTTTCGTGAAATTGTAAATGAGCAAAACGGACACAGTTCACAGGTCTACAAAAAAGCATTTTTGTCTTTGAACTAATTGCCCTTAGACTGCCTAATTGCCATTCATAAAGGGCTTTAAACTCTGACCTTCTCTTACCACAAAAAGATAAGCATCTGTTGAACGCTTGTCTAAAAAAAAGTGTACCTAACTGCAAAACGATCCTTATATCAACGTGACGTTGACAGTTTTTTTTAGACTTATATTTATGTTTCTTGTGGTAAGACGGTTCGTCTGTACAACAACGGACCTACTTCTAAAAGGGCCCGTTACAATCTAAGGCCCTATCTCCCCATCAGACCACACACACAAGATCTAACAGTAACTCTTCAATAGCAACTGATTCCATGCAGGTATTAATTAAGCGGGGCCTACAGAGGGGAGGTAGGGAAGTTGTACCATTGGGGGAAGGGGGATATGCAAATCTCCAATTAGTACCTATCCAAGAGAGTCCATCCATCAATGTCGATCATTTGTTGCTTTTCTGTGCTAGGTTAGGGCTGTAAGTTTATTTTTTTGGAGTCTACTCTAAAGTGTGAGAGTTTTTGAAGAAGATGTGTTATTTCGTTACTAAATTTGAAGTTTACGTATTATGAAAATAACAAGGTTTTCTTTTCTATTGCGGAAGGTTTTCTGTCATTGGGCGAAGTGCTTTTGGAGAAGTCTAGCCTAGCCTGACAAAAGAGCAGTTCCAATAGTTTTTAATTCAGTACCTATTAATCAAAATGGCCTTCTTCTTTTTTGTTTCAGTAACGAAATAATTCTTATTATTTTGACACAAAAAAAAACTCTAGAATATAGAAGGGCACCGGCACATACAGTACTTTCACAGTAATAATGTCTTGTGACTAATAGGACTGTAGCACCATATTTCAGTGGTATTTTTATTTGCTGTTTTTTGACAATTCATAAGTGCCTATAACTGTTCTACTTGAAATAAATGTTTTGATTTTCTTTTTTAACCCCACGTCCTCGGGTTCATCGGTGACTCGGTGGTCACTGGCAGCGCTTTGAAAGGCTCTTAGAAAAAATTTCATATCATATAACAATCAAAGTAAATTGGAATGCTTTTTCTCAAAAGCAGGTTACTGAAACAAAAAATATATTTACCAAGTTATTTGACGGTTCAACCCTGTGAGATGCGCATACGCCTATCGTCTGCCACCACTTGTCAATCCCGCGTCCATGTGACGTCATTAAAGCGTTGATTTCCAACGTTTGCGACTCATTGTGCGAACGGGTTCCATACGTTTTTACTTTTTATTACTTTGTGCGCATCAATGTGAGTTTTGCAACTTTAATTGGCTATGGTAGGGCTAATACGACTTGCTTTTTTTAATGCTTACATACAATGTAAGATTATGCGTGGTTCTGACGTGATTTATTTCGTTTTTAATGTCTCGTTGTTGGGATTTTAACGATTTTTTAATTGTTTGCTTTATTTTTAGGTCGATCTTTAGTGTCCTCTGTCGAATATGCTAGGTACAGTTTTTTATTTTTAAAAATAAAGTACCCTAATCATTTCACCGAAGGCAAAAGCAAGCAAATATGACTTTATATTATATTTTCACATCCATTGAGTTTCAACGTAAACATCGCAATCAAAGCACTGAAATCAAAATGGCGCACGGTTCCAAAATGGGCACAGACCAGAGACAATATTTTTTTCTTCGAACCGCAGGTGATTCCGATAGCTCCAGTTGCAGTGCGGTGGCCAGTTCGTTCCATATCTACAATCAAAACTTCTTAATGAAACACCGTACGCTTATCTCTATGGCCCACAAAACATTTAATCGGTTTCAGGGCAACTTGCCGTGCCAGAAACGAAATGCAAAGTAGTATATATCTGTTTATGTAAAGGCTGTATAATGTATGTAGGTTTGGTGTAAGATAGCCTCTTTCAAAGTAGGTCGACTGTCCGCTCGAACCTGTTGGCACACTTCCTATTAGGGTTGCCAGGTTGTCACCCATCCCGGACAAGCGTTTATGGACTTTATTATTGCCATCGTATAAATTAATTTTTATAATAGCAGTTTTATTGCTCTGTAAGTAGTGATAAAGTAATAATTCTTAAATAAAAGGCGTGTGCTGAGAAAGAAAGAAAAGATAAAGTTTATGGTTTTTAGAAAGAATGAGAAGTTTATTGCAACTATGGGCCAAATCATAAGTAAAAACCGAATCGAAAGTATACCAAAAAGGGAAGTTTTATACCGTTTGCCAACGGACTTCAAATGTTTTTCCGGGATGTAGGTTCTTTTACAGCTAAGGCATTCTGTTTAACATTATGTAAACCTAGATAGGTGTCTATTAAAATCTACGAGGTAAACTTCAACCTGTTTAGTCTCACAAAAATTAAAGATTAACGAAGTAAACTGGTAGATGATAAGTCAAATCTAGATTTTGATCTAACCGCATTCCAAATTTCATTTGAATCCGTTCAGCTAATAAGGTGAGAAAAGATAAAAAATAGTTACATTTGAATTTATAAAACTTGAATGAAAGTGTGGATTCAATAGTTTTATGATAAAAATCCGATGACCCTAAGTGTACTTACGTACGTGGGTGAAGGTTGTAGCAGTGAAGCCGTCCATTTTCCACATAATAGTGTTATCAACATGCTGACCTTTCTAGAAATACTTGTTTCTTCATGCAATACGCGATTCAATCGCGGACACAAGCAATCTAGCTCCTAGACTAGACTAGGTCTATTTGGCGCCCAACCATTTTGCTGTTTTTTTTTATTTTACTTTTTTTTTGTCAGCCTGTTCTTGTACTTTGTTGTTTTCTGATCTACTGCTGGGCAAAGGCCTTCCCCATAACTTCCAATCATCTCTATGCCATGCCTTCTTCAGACACTCTTTTAGAAAAAAAACAATTTTTCATACCATCATTTCGTTTGATTATCTACTACTTAAAAATAATGTTTTAATAAGTGTGCCTATTGAAAATGGGGAATTCAAAATCTTTCGACTTATTTAATGGTTTTTCAGCAGCATATTTATTTTATTTTATGCGCAGATCCAAGTAGAACTTTAGATTAAGGTCGTCATATGCCAAGTAAAGCTATTGTGATCCAAACGTCCTATTGTCAACTTGGCAGAGAAATCAGGCAATGTAAAGAAAGTTGCCAGTTCCAAATATAATAAAAGTGAGTGATTGTCAACTGTCAACAAATGAAGGCTATGACAACTTAACCTACCAACTGTCAAAGCGTGAAAAAACATTCTGCAAAAAAGTGAAATGTAAACGGAGAATATCTTTAAAACGATCACTTACACAAACGTTTTTACTGCAAAATGATATTAATAACGGACCACGGTTGGTTTCACAAATTGAATGCGGTATCCTCAAGATGAAAAATTGTTCACGAAAAGACATTTAACCTTCTGACCTCTGCTACAAAAATCTTATTGTGGTGCACCACTTTCGCTTTCCTTTGTCATTTGAAAAAAAATGATTAAAAAAATGAAAACGTCATGTTCGAATTGACGTTTGAAATATGAAGTGTTGACACGCTACGCAGATTCTTTGCGCATTTTTGGACGAATCGCGTTTCTTTTGTTTTTAAAGAAAATCGGAATGACTGAATTTTTTTTAATGATCGTATTATTGAGATTTGACTTGAAAACCGTGAATAATATTATAGGTACCTATAGTAGGCCAGTATAGGTACTGGCGAGTTTATTGGTTCTTGTAGAATTTTGATGTCTACTCGTCGTTCATTAGTTTCTTGGTGGCCTTCTAAAAAAGACGATAAATTGAATTCTCTTCTGCTTCAAAGAAGTGTTTGTTTATGCGTAATAAAATCTGTGTTTAGATTTGAATATCCTTAAACGCAGCTAGCAACAAATTCTCTTGGTCGTTC
Organism: Agrotis exclamationis; assembly: GCA_950005045.1. Taxonomy (NCBI): domain Eukaryota; kingdom Metazoa; phylum Arthropoda; class Insecta; order Lepidoptera; family Noctuidae; genus Agrotis; species Agrotis exclamationis. The sequence goes on along the minus strand of OX465427.1, from coordinate 18,823,787 downwards.
AATCGATTGATCAATAGACACCAAATCTATAAAGTTCTCGATATCGGGCAGGCTTTATGTAAAGTAACCTGAATTGGCCTTACCATAAACAGTGACAACTTACTTAAGCATCGCCTACAATCACCATACTAACTCTAAGTTATGGATCCTAAAACTTGTGCAATATTTTGGGAAATAAACTGAGTTTACATAAAATTATAGTTTTACTATATTTTGTCAGGTAGCAGGACACCTCGTATTTTGTTACAATCAGACCTGTTTTGTACTTTTGTCAAATAGAGGATTATAATATTAAACCCTCATTTCGCCATAATAGGGGACGATTTCCATTTCATTCAACCGTGCACATCTACTTAGACATTCTTGCCGGAAAAGGGAATCGTACCTCATGCAAAGCAGTTGAGCGAATGACCAAAAGGCCATGAAATTCTGCAGAATTACTAAGAAGCAAGAGACATTTCAGAGGAGAAGTTTCAAGGGCAGTGGTGACCCAGTCATTATGGCTCCGACTTATGAGTTGTAGGTCGTGGGATCGACCTTCACCACTGCTCTTAAAACGGTGAAGGAAAACATCGTGAGGAAACCAGCATGTCCTGCAACCACAAATTCGAAGATATGTGACTTCACCAACACGAAATGGGCCAGCGTGATGGAATAGAGCCCAGTCCCTGTCATAGAGAGGAGGCCTGTGTTCCACGAGTTGGAAAATATAGATTGTTTAAAATGATAAGAAACGTACGTTATAATGGCTGAAACTTGCAAGAAAAATAAGTCACGTCAAAATACAAATAGCAATACGAATTCAAAATTCAGACATCTCAATTGCAAAAATTGCAATTACATTACCATCGCAAGGAAAATGAGGTGACCCATTCACCGCGGTCAAGATCGAAACTCTATGCCCACGCGTGAACTTAAAATGTAAATGTAATGTGTTGTCTACAAGATAGCCAGGTATTTGGTGTAGCTATCAATTGAGCAGTGAAAGCAGTGGGTGTTACTATTGTAGTCCAATGAAAGTGGTCTTGTTGAACATTTGGGTATACACTTGTCTGTTGTTGGGTAGTGAGAGTGTTGTGGGCAACAGCATTTTAGTCGTTGTAGTCATTTAGGGTGGACAAATGTGTTGGCTGCGGACAAACACCCTAATTAAAGATTCTTCAATTGTCCATTCATTTAGCCATGATTATAATTTGTCCATACCTGAACCCGATAAACACAATCTTTAAATCTTGATACAAAGTTACAAAACCAACGAAAGCTAAAGCTTAAAGCGTAAAGCTTCAGCGATCTCGACATTTATTACTGAAAACGAAGGGAATCGGAGCTTTTTATAAAGGAAATCCAGATAAATTCCCAACAGGCAGTATAATAGACTAGTTCTGAACTGCTAAAGAAAAAGCAAATTAATTCTGATCTTTGTCTTCAGGGATAGAAGATGATTAGGATGGATAGATGATGAAGGTGTAAGAGATTGCAGGCAACAGTCTCCATTTTATTTAATTAATTATTAATCTATAACAAGAAGAAAGTATTCGAATCAAACAAAAACAAAACAAGTGATTTTACCCACCTCTTGAATTACGGCATCTCTGCAATTCATCATCTGATTAAAATGCGATTTGATCTTCACGTGCTCATATTTCCTGCTTTCTTTTGTCACAAGTCTTGTAATTGACATTGACATGAGACCACAATGCGAAAACTTGTCAAATCATCGTGACATTTGGACATAAAGCTATGCAAGAAAAGCGCGGGAAACTCGTACTTGACGGACGCGTTCTTTTTGCTGCTCATTTTTAAACTTGAAATTAACTATATATAGTATCAGTAATCGTAGTTTTAGTGTCGTAGTTTAACTCTTTTAATTTAGTTTTAGTGTTTTCTATCTTCCTTCTGTAGTGGTAAGTGTTTTTTATTGTATTTATAGCTTAAGATGAATGACCCGCCTGATCCGGGGGACCCTGTTCCCCCGGCAGGCAGTTATGTTACAATTCAATCAAATGAATCAGGAATGGAAACAGATGGGTCATCAACATCCAAAGCTCTGAAACGGAGTGTACGTGTGCATGTGTGCAAACATTGCAATAAACGTCGTAGAACCCGGAAAGGCCTCGGATCCGAAACTTCGGGTTGTGCTTGTACGGACACGGTGGACACGAGTGTCACTATTGAAAACGAATTAAATACCCGGAATGCCCCCTCTACTATCTCATTGCCAATTTCTCAGACCCCCCCAACTCAGACTCCAGTTCCCGCCCAAATCGGCCGAAACTTGTACAGCAAAACGGACAGTGCGCCTTTTGTTGTACATGTACAAAAAAAACTAACAAATTCAAATGATGGTTCCATACTGCATCCCATCGCATTCGGAAAGTTTTTAAAACAGAATAATTTTCAAAACATAATAAATGGCAGTGTCAAGAAAATTGGGAGAAATAAAATAAGCATTTCCTTTTCTGATTTTGTGAACGCAAATTCTTTTATTAACCATGATAGCCTTGAAAAACACGATTTTAAAGCATTTATTCCCACATTTAACGTTACGAGAATGGGCTTAGTGCGTGGGGTTCCTGCGGAATGGTCTCCGGAGGAAGTCATAGACAATATATCGGTACCAATTGGATGTGGTCCTATTTTAAAAATAAGGCGATTAAATTTCAAATCAATTGTAGATGGCACCACAACTTGGAAACCATCACAGTCCATCGTGGTAACTTTTGACGGACAGATCTTACCAAAGAGAATTTTTATTTGTTATAATGCTCTACCTGTAGAACTATATATCTTCCCTACAGTACAGTGTTTTAGTTGCTGCCGCTTTGGTCATACAAAATTGCAATGTAGGTCCAAACCCAGATGTTTCAGATGTGGCCAGGCACACACTGGGGATAGTTGTGAAACAGATGAAGGGAATGCTTCATGTTGCCTCTGTGACGGATATCATTTTGCCACCAATAAGTCTTGCCCTGAATTTTCAAGGCAAAAATTGATTAAAACATATATGGCTCATAATTCAGTTTCATATGCTGAAGCAGCAAAACTTCATCCTGCTGTTACTAAATCATATGCTGACACTCTTTTATCTTCTCCTGCAAAAAACATTCCTACCATTTCTTCATCCAACAAATTACCTACTACTACAAGCTACAAAAAAACTGTATTTCTTAAACCACGCTCCCCTCCCAAATTTGAACAAGGATACAATAAACAAGCACACAATTCCATAATTCAAGATTTTAATTCTCACCAACCTTCAAATGGTTGTGCCTTAAATAATCAAAATATTGATAAAAATTCAACTTTTTCTCTTAATGATTTTCTTTCAGCATTAAACAGTCTTCTTTCTCAGTTCAACATTTCACCGTCCAACGCTGCTTCTTCTTTTAATGTACCCCAGTTTATTTATAATGGACAACACATCCAACATAATCCAGTGGAACTGTCGCAGTCTAGTAAACAAAAAAAGTGATGTCATATATTTATTAAACAAATATGAACCTTTTGTCTTTGCTCTAGCAGAGACTTGGCTCAAATCCTATCACATTTTTAAAATTAATGGTTATTTAACCATTAGAGAAGATAGATCTGATGGGTATGGTGGTGTAGCCATACTTATCAAGAATTCTATTCCTTTTTCATTAGTGACATTACCTCCTCATAGTGAGGAAATATCTATTGTAGCTATACAAGTATATAACACTTGCCTTGTATCTATATACATTCCTCACCCCTCTTCTTCTGTACTACAAGAGATGAACAATCTCTTTTCTTTTCTTCCAAAGCCATTCTTAATACTGGGGGACTTTAATTGTCATCATCAATCATGGGGTTGTTCAATATCTAATTCTTATGGGGATCAATTACTAGATATTATAGACATTCATAACTTATGTATTTTGAATTCAGGGGCACCCACTCGTCGTTCAGATCCTAACCAGAACCAAAGCGCAATTGATCTTTCTATCTGTTCTCCAAACCTGGCTTCTTCATTAACTTGGCATACCCTGGCCTCTACTTTTGGTAGCGATCATTTTCCAATAGTAATTTCTTATCCTCTTTCTAAATCAAATGCATCAAAACGGAAATCAAGTCTCAAACATAAAGTACCCAATAGTAACAGTAATGACTGGGAGAAATATAGAGATATTGTTGACAGAAAGGCTGCTTCATTGCCTGTTATTTCTAATGACAACCAAAATAGTTGTGCTGAAGCCTTGGCATGCATATTGATTGAAGCGGCGAATGAAGTATTTCCTAGAAAAAATAACAATGTTACTGCAATTCCATCACCTCCTTGGTGGGACTCAGAATGCAGTGAAGTAATTAAAAAACGTAAAAGGGCTGAATATAATTATAATCATGATATGTCAGATATTAACTTTGAAATTCTTACGAACATAATCTCAGAAACTCGCAAACTAATTAAGAAAAAGAAATTTGAATCTTGGCGTAACTTTTGTTTATCTATTTCACCGAATACTCACCCCACAATTGTCTGGCAATATATTCGTAGATTTAGATCCATTTACAACAACCATTCTCCTATCCCTGATTCTTTAGCCAGCAACTTTTTAGATAAGTTAGCCCCTCCTTGGGTTCCTGAGAATAACTTATCTCTCATAACCAATAACCAAAATATTAATTCAACGCTAGATTCTTCGTTTACACTGACTGAATTAAAGGCTGTTATTAACAAAACTAAGGATTCAGCCCCAGGTATTGATGGCATACCATATTCCTTTTTTTCTCATCTAAATGATAACATTCTTAGCTATTATTTACAACTCATTAATTCTGTGATGGAAACAGGAAACGTCCCAGTTGAATGGAAACGTCAAACAGTGTTGCCATTCCTTAAACCAAATAAAACGCCTTCTGATGTTTCATCATATCGTCCCATAGTTTTATCTTCAATTCTCATAAAATTAGCTGAACATTTAATTAAAAATCGCCTGGAATGGTTTGTGGAAAGTAAGGGCCTTCTGGCAGAATCACAGTATGGCTTTAGGAAAGGAAAAAGTACCACTGACTGTATAAGCATATTAACATCTGATATAAGAATATCATTTACTAATAATCAAGATACCGTTGCGGTTTTTCTCGACATAAATGCAGCGTACGATAATGTGATTTTATCAGTCTTACAACATAAATTAAAGACCTTGCAGGTTCCAGTAAACTTGCTGAATTTTATCATTAATATTCTGGCTGAACGGTCTGTCAACATGTCAGTAGGGAACCGCGAGGTATCTCAAATTGTATGGAGAGGTCTCCCACAGGGTTCTGTACTCAGTCCGCTTTTATATAACATTTACACATTTGATTTAGATTCAGCGCTATCTAATTATGTTAGGGTACTTCAATATGCCGATGATGTGTTGTTATATACTACAAACCATTCTATTGAACAAGCTAGTTTTGATATGAATTCTGCACTATCCGCATTGGGTTCTTGGTTGCATCTTAATGGTTTGGAGCTATCAACATCTAAAAGCGCAGCTGTGTTATTCACCCGAAAACGAAACACTCCCCTTATTAATATCCACTTTAACAATACTCCCATTCCATTTACAGACAATTTCAGATATTTGGGTGTAATTTTAGATTCAAAACTAAGTAGTGTTCCCCATTGTGAGTTTATTACTAATAAATGTGAAAAGCACCTAAACATGCTGAGATGCCTATCTGGAGTGTGGTGGGGTGCACATCCTTTTTCACTCAAATTAATTTATAATGCAATAATTAGAAGTTCATTAGATTATGCGTCATTTGCTCTTGAACCAGGTAGTGTTATGGCTTTTAAAAAATGGGACTGCATCCAATATAAAGCATTAAGAATAATTTCAGGTGCCATGAAATCTAGTCCTACAAATGCTTTACAAGTGGAATGTGGAGAAGCTCCTTTACAAATTAGAAGACAATATCTTTCTGATAAATATTTGTTCCGGATTATACAGTTTTCTGCTCACCCTCTCATTCCTAAACTACACCTTTTAGTATCGCTGATGGAATCTTCAGATTACTGGTCACATAAACGTGCTCCTTGTTTAGTTATTAGCTACAAAAAATACCTTTCTCTATCTTCTCCAATTCATCGGTCTAACAAACTCCCCATATTTAGCTGTAGTTATGATAGTTTACTGTTCAGGCCTAATATTAAATTCAACTGCGTTAGTAAATCCGACCCCGACATAAGTTTAAATTTTAATCATTTTCTTACTGAATATTCAGAATATCATAATATTTTTACTGACGCTTCAAAGCTTTCTCCAACGAGTTGTGTTGGGGTAAGCACTTATCATCCCCAGTATAACATCGTGCAAAAAGTAAAACTCCCTCCGGAGACTTCCGTTTTTACGGGAGAATGTTTTGGAATTTTAAAGGCTATGGAATACATCCAAGTTTTTAAACTTAAAAAGGCTATCATTTTTACAGACTCCAAAAGTGCTCTTCAAGCCATTGATAAATGCCTGTTGGGAGATAAGTCCCATTTTCCTATAATTTTTTCAATAAAGGAATTTGCGTACAGAATCTTTTCCAAGGGGAATGACTTACTTTTTGCGTGGGTTCCAGCCCACACTGGCATTGAGGGTAACGAAGTGGCGAACGTTCTCGCAGGTGATGCGGTGCAGTGTGGGGACATAGTACCAAATAAATTTTTTTGTGAAGATATTTTAGAACTACCCAAAACTTTTCTTCGGGACACCTGGAAGGTGGCATGGGAAGCGAGCAGTGCATTGAAAGGGCAGTATTTTCACATGATTCAACCCGATGTTTCGGACAAACCGTGGTTTGGCAGGGCTAAGTTTGGCAAGATGGAGACTTCCACCCTCATACGTATGAGGCTGGGTCACGTTTGCTCTCCAGCTCATCTTGCCAGACTTAAAATTAAAGACGATCCCAGTTGTTCTTGTGGTATGGATGTGGGTGACTTAAACCACATTTTTTTCTCCTGTCCTCTATATGACCGTTCTTCCTTTCTTAGTGACCTTATATCTCTCCGTATTCCTTTTCCTACTTCAATATTTTCTCTACTTTGTACAAATAGTTTACCTGTATATAAATGTATAGTATCATTCATTATCTTCAATGACATTAAATTGTAATTTTTGTTGTTTTGTAAATATGTTTTTGTTTTTTAGTTCATCATTCATTATTGTCATTTTTGATTGTATCCCTACTGATCCTATATCCTAAATTCCGTAATTCCGCTTACAATAATTTTAATATAATCCCGTTTCCCTACCTTACTGAATAAAAAAAAAAAAAAAAAAAAAGTAACATGACATTGGTCTAATGCACAAACCGTGCGGGCCAAAGAAAGGAAAAAAAAAAAAAAAAAAAAAAAGCTATGCAAATTCTTATTACTTGCATGTTTTTGGGCGGGAAGTATCCTCCATTCAAACCTGGATCCTTTTTTGCGGAATTAAAACTAAATATTGTGTATAAAAATATTTTTCGACCAAAGTCATATAACTATCTTCTTTTTCAACAATTTCTCACAACAAAATATTACCGACAATTCCCCTTTTTAGGGTTCCGTAGCCAAATGGCAAAAACGGAACCCTTATAGATTCGTCATGTCTGTCTGTCTGTCCGTGTATGTCACAGCCACTTTTTGTCGAAAGTATAATAGCTATCCTGTTGAAACTTGGTAGAAAGATGTATTATGTGAACCGCATTAGAATTTTCACACAAAAATCAAAACAAAACAAATTTTGGGGGTGTCCCCCATACTTAGAATTGAAACTCAAAAAAAATTTTTTCACCAATCCCATACGTGTGGGGTATCTATGAATAGGTCTTTAAAAATGATATTGAGGTTACTAACATCATTTTTTTCTAAACTGAACAGTTTGCGCGAGAGACACTTCCAAAGTGGTAAAAAGTGTGCCCCCCCCCCCCCCCGTAACTTCTAAAATAAGAGAATGATAAAACTAAAAAAAATATACATATAATGTAGACCTCAACCAAAACTACCAACGAAAATTGGTTTGGATGAGATACAGTTAGCAGTTTTTGAGATATAGTACATTTTCAAAAACCGCAAATATTACTTTGCCATTCATACAAATACTATGAAAAACAAAGTTATTTTTATTGTTTGTGTATATTACTTACTAATCTCAATATAATTATATCTATAATCTATGCTTGCTGCTACGGAACCCTTCATGGGCGAGTCCAACTCGCACTTGGCCGGTTTTTCTAGGAGTGTGCGACCGTAAAAGATTCTTGTATTACTTCAAAAATAGTAAGACGTAAAACTTTACCTATTAAACTTAAAATAAATGTACACTGCATCGAATCAAAGAAAAAAATGTTAACAATGAATACTCACACGGAAATACTAAAAAACAAAAAACCCGACTGAGTAAAAACTAATTTTGAAAAATACCGTGAAAAAGTTAACTTAAATAAAAACTAAAAAGAAAGAAACAAGCCCAACAGAACAGCAGGAAGAAGCAGAACAGAACGACTCACAGTCGGGGCCCCTTGGGAGGATTGGATTGGTAAAATTTGAATGGGCCCCGACTGTGAGTCGTTCTGTTCTGCTTCTTCCTGCTGTTCTGTTGGGCTTGTTTCTTTCTTTTTAGTTTTTATTTAAGTTAACTTTTTCACGGTATTTTTCAAAATTAGTTTTTACTCAGTCGGGTTTTTTGTTTTTCTTTAAATATTTTTTTTATTTTACACTTTTTAGTTACGATTCATTGTTCACTGTTTTTTTTTTATTTGTATATCGTTTATACTTGAAATAAAAACTTAGATCAATAAGTTAGAAAATTAGCGAGAATGATTGTTTTGTTAAACAACTTTAAATCGTTATATATCCTAAACTATTACTTAAAATGAAAAATGATGAAAGAAACCTAAAAATGATTTTAAAATACCTATTCAACGACACCCCACTTGACATAGTTCGTCCACTTTTATTTTTTTCATTTTGACAATATGGCGTCTGGTTGTCGCTGTGGTGAATTTTGATTACTGTCATGTCTTTAGTGACACTCGCAAGGTTAAGACGAATCGATTGACGTAAGAATTATCCAAATCGGCCTACGCGTTTGGTCTCTAGAACGCCACATAGAAACAAACATACATACATACATACATAGACTGATAAACACATTACCCTCCTTTGCGTCGCGCAGTCGGGTAATAACAAAATCGATTTGTATGAACGAATGAATACCAATATACGAATTTGTTACAGTTCCAAACTGTAAATCTAATGGAAGATATTTATCAAGTGAATTGTCAAACTATAGCACCTTGTGGTATCGATGTTACAATCAAACACTGACATCAGCCAAAAGTGGTTTTGACTGATAATAATGTATGACTCACACACCAACATTCCAGCAACATTTCCAGCAACGTCATAGGCTATTCATTCACGAAGTGAATCATTTGGAATATTGCTAAGTGGCCGTTTTAGACCCGCAGATAGATTAATAGGTTTCTATAATGAGAGTGAGTGGGCCGTTATCCACCACGCAGATTGGCAAGGCGGGATGAGTGAAATTTCCCATGCCTTCGAATTTTCTGGGAAATGTTCGTTTCTTCATGATCACGGGGCAGCGGGATGCACTGAAACATTTTGAAAATATGTACCAGATTCATTATAGAGAAGATTCGTTTGAACTTGAAATAGTTTTGATCGAACAAAACTGATTTTGACCGATCATCACCTTTATCTATAACATCGATATATCGATCTGTCTCTCGATCGATCGTCGGATTTGTCGTGAAAGTCGTAGCCGCGGGCTGTGGCACACTGGACCAATGAAGGTCAGTTGCATACCGCGCTGCTCGCTCCCAGCGAAAGTTTATGGTATAATTGTTGGGACGGTCAAGTGCAAGGAAAGTATGCAAGCTTTATGGGTTTGTCTATAGTCTGTAATGTGTATATGGGCTTGAACAATTGAATGGGCGGGAGCGCGTTCTTTTTACGATTATGTCGTGGTCAGGAGCTTTAGGTTAGTGTACTATGACTAGTGGTCGCAATCGCCTGCTCTCAAGCCTTAGCTCCTGGTTTTGATTTCTGAGTCGTTTAATGTATACTGGGGTTTTTAAATAGAATCTCTCATTAGCAGCCTTTTTTATTGGGGTCAATAATTTATCAGATGACTCTGCTCTGGGTGGAACGGAAAGAACTGCCAAACTATATATAATATATATTCACCCTGTTTCTTCTTCAGTTGCCTTTTGATTTCCAGTGCTGCCATTACCTCTTAAGACATTACTGGTGATCTTGGCAGGCATTTGTCCCTATCGGGCTCCATCAGTTTGCGGTACGGTGAGCTACCCATTACTCATCGTCCGTAAGCCCGCGTCTATCTACGGTGTCAGGAAATCGCTCCTCAGTGTAAATAACCCTACCCTTAGGTAATTACTTAATGCGTAATTAATCCTTAATGCGTAGTTTTAAATTAACTATCCCCATAACGAGTAATGTGTTAGTGTGTATAGTCCACCAAAGATCGTTAAGAATTGCATATTTAACCTACGCATTCAAATCCATATTTAAAAAAACAAACTCATTTAATAAATCCAAAACGAACCGCATGTATTGATTTATCGAATTAATTGACACGTCAAACTACAAATTGGGAAGTAAATATTTAACAAATCATTTTTCAAGATAAGCACATTGCTACTTTGCTAGCTTAGAGTGGGTGTATAAGCAAGCCTTATAAACGTGCCATCCATTGGTTCTCAACCTAAAATTGCTCTTGTTTACGAAAATTTTCAACTTTAAACTTCAAACGAAATTGTTTTCTTTACTGTAACAAGGATCTATGTTCAAATAAAATAAAAATGAAGTGTAAATTATCCTTTGCTCAGCGGTGACTTGACAAAAAATACATGCCTACATTTGTGTGGCAAATAATTTAAATAAAAAGATCTATCTAAACTTAAGGGTCGCCTTGTTCTAGATGACGACCTCCATCTATTCTCATATCTACTGTCATGTGTAAGTCAGTGTTAAGCCTCGAGCAGACACACACGATTAATCGCGCGGGGCGACTTGTCGCGGTCCATTCGCAGTACATTTAGAGTGGAAATTAGCTTGGCTCGTTGTCGCAGCGCGATTAATCGCGTGTGTCTGTTCGAGCCTTTACTTTTGGACTTCTTCAGCGATACAAAATCGCTGGCATTGACGGTTTTATATTTTAATCGCCCAATACTTCACCAGCGTTAAGATATTCAATACGTTACCGATCTCCTTACAAAAACAAAGACATGGTGTGGTTTAAACAAATATTCGTGTTGAATTACCTCCTCCATTTTTGCGTTCGTTAAAAAGATTGAGAACCACTGCTCTAATTACAAAGTAATAATCTCAGCTCCACGAACTAGGAATGCGAGATATTTGGCATCTTAATTGATTTGTTCCTGAAAGTTTTTGTATTGAATAAAATTAAAATTGCTGTACATTCTTGACATTTATGTGTTTTCTGTAGGAACGTAAATTGATAAGTTGGTAGCTTTGCAGTTATTCGGTTTAAACGTTATGTTCGTTTGGATAAGTTATAGGGGTTGTTGATTCAAACGGTCTGATAAACTTTTGACCGTTCAGGATTTTTCAAGAGAGGGATTGCTTCAAGCGTGTGATATTGATTTATTTACCCATTAAAACGTTGAAATATTGCTGATATTTTTTATTGTAATGCTATGGTAACTGATAATTTAATAAAGGACACGTAAAAGTCATGTTTTCAAGCAATTCATAAAATAAACATCATTAATCACAGAAATTGACATTTCTAGTTCCATATTTTCTCTTGAATTAGTTTTCCCGGATACTTTCGATAGTAGATACTAGATACATACAGATAATTTAGTCTATCCATTAACTTTTACTCCACTCCAGTTTAAAATCAATAGCAATTAATATCAATTCGAAAAGTTCGCAATCACTTGCAGTAACAAGCTACAAGGACGGAGCAATCCATTTCCATTAGAGTAACTTACTAAGATAAGACCTAAGTCTATCTATATCTGTATTTGCTTCTCAGATCGACTAACAAATTAATGGCGATAATTTCTTTCGTGGAAAGAGTAATTAATGTGGCTAAGGTTGTGTTCTAACTAGGCGATCACAGTTGTTTGACGTTTCAACTTTTAACACTGTGAAAGAAATAGTGAAAGACAAGTGATATCCAAATTAAAAACCTCTGCATAGGTACTCAGTCTTTCAGTGCAGAGGGACCCATCTCATCTCATCTTGTCTTGGCTTGACACCAGGTAAGTCAGTTCTGGGCCGTTCTTGACGTTTCGTTAAAAGTCAGCCCCCAACGATTGAAAGATCAGTTACGACCATCGATTTATTCAGCGTCCCCGTGGTTTATTTCCTAGAATTTTCCCATGCAACGAAGTAGCACCCAATTTGTATAAGAACGGACAGGGTTTCCAACAATATTTTCTCTTGAAATAGAAAAAATCTAATTAAATTTCAGAGAAAGGAGAAAATGTCTTTCTCAACAAGCATTCTACGCCAGCATAGGTACTGTGCGAAGTCTGGCAACATAGCGCGGCATCTAGAGGCCAACTTGCAACTAAAGTTGCCTCGTGTACACACGGCTTTAGTAAACAAGTACAAGTGAAACGACACATTCTCTCGGTACATACAACCACAGTTTTTTGTGTACTATTGAGCTTTCACGGTCGTCTCCTGAGATGTTTACAATGCATTCAAAGAGACACGCCAGGGTTGGCTGTTTTACTATTTGCTTTTATATTTTTTGCTACGATTTCTGATCGTAGAGAAGATTTTAAAAGAATGAAATGAACAATCTTTTTTGTTTCTAATTTTAGTCATCTTATATCCCCTTTCGAAAGGCAACTCATATTTCTGGTCGAAGAATGATGTATCCTTTTTAAATAATTCTTTTTCGCTTTTTGTTAACCTACGTGTTTGGTCAAATAAATTACAGATGAACAGAGATTAAGTTAAGTAAAATTAAGCCATATAATTATGTATGTAGTGCCAACTGAAGATGTTAATTATGTATTACATTCAATCCAACCAGTAGACCTTGGTGAACACTGTCTTCATGTCTCGGTCAATGTTGTGGGCGCAGAAAAGAAGCCTTTCAGGCAAGCTGAAACCTGATAACTTTATAGTCGTAATATTCAAAACTAATTGATTTCTTTTATTTAATTAACTAGTTGCCAAATATTTGTAAATACAAACATTAAAATTACCTCTTGCTGGTAAAGGCAACGCATGTCTAGTGATTTTGTAATGTAATGTAGCATGATTGAATTTGGCCTACCTTCTTGAGATATCATTTTCCTTTGTAAACCTTTTATTAAATAAGTTTAATGAACCTCTATACATACGTTAAACTAATGCCAATCAATGTAAGATATAACTAGATTAGGTACAACGGAAGACTTAAAGTGACATCCCTAACTCCAAATCAAGGTTGTCACTTCCATCAGCTTCTCTTTATCAATTTTTCCTTCAATGAGCCATCCGTAGACGCGTCCCTTAATTGTATAATTCAATTTGGTTTAATTGGAACCGTCTTCTGAGATTTATACTTAACTGGTTTCTTTATTGTTGTTTATAACTATGAGCTTTGTTTACGAGGTTCTGTATGGCTACATGTTGCAAGTCGTTTGTAGCGTGTGTTTCGACTGTCAGCACTTTTAATTTGATTGGTACATCGAGACTAGAGTTTTATGAGAAAGACTTTTCTCTCGTCTGATGGGTATGTTTGATGCATGCATACGGCGAAGCGTTACCATTCCTTTAAACGACTATGATTCTGCAATCTCCAAAACGTCATTAAATATATCTCTTTGAGATCCATGTTTCAATGATCTGATTATGATGACCTTTTTTGGTGGTACACAGTCATCAAATAAGTGCACTATCCCGTTGAAAAACTTACACAAAACAATTAAATTACGGCACTACTGACATAAACTAACATGTTTATTCATTACCTTATCTTATTACCGTTTACCTCCGATGTTTGTATTTAGACAAAGTCCCACGACCTTTCAGCTTGATACGTGTAAACGACTCTGTGTAACTTGCACTGGTGCAAAAAATAACAATGTGCATTGTCTAGACGAGTTGTGGAGGTTGAGGTGCTAGATGCGCCATTGCCCAGTTTATAATAGTAGATTATTAACCAAGGGGATAAAGCAGTGTCTTCTGTCGCGGGTGACGATTTAAACCGCGAGTGTAACGAAGGACTCGAGAGGTTTACTCCCGAGCGTAGCGAGGGTGTTATAAACTTAAATCACGAGCGAAGCTAGGGATTTAAAGCGAGTCCTGAGTGTAGCGAGGGATTTAAGTTCACCCAAGACTAAGGCAGCTTTATCACCGAGGAAAATACTCTACTTTTCGTACCATTTGCGAAAAAATGAACACAATAATAATATTGAGATAAGCATTTATTAAAAATAATGAAGATTAAAATAAATTAAAATAAACTTAACGTTTATGTATTTGAAGAAAACAAAAACGCGGCAAATTCTTAGACTAATATTTTTTTGTCGGAAAAGCAAAGGCATCAAGCTCATACGGCCTCGTCGGTTTTCGTAATTTTTTTTAATAATCATAACTGCATAATAAATGCGTAGTCCTTTTTCAAAAAGATGTATGTGAAGATGTGTTTATATACAAACTCAGTGGTGTAAACACAGATGTAGTTCAGTATAAAGTATTCCAAATTTAAATCACATTCTCCCCCTAGAGGATGAATGAAATTCAGTACAATTTTCTTTCCCTGTTTTTAACAGATTAAAAATGACTATTGTTATGTTCGCTTTTTGTGGCATAGAATGTCACTTTTTTGAGGAAGTGGTACGAAAAATATATTCAAGTAGATTATGTAAGGCGTAGTCTTGACGCATCGCGGTCTTAGAACGCAAATGGCAACTGAAGGAACTGGTTAGTTTTTAGGTAGTCAAATCTGACAGTTTCTTTCGCTCCCAGGCTGGCGAGAGGACTTTATTTAATGATTTTTTTTAACTTTAAAAAGGAGTCTATATTTAAAAATAATAATGCAGGTCGTTATCGATGTCTCAATCTATTTTAATATACCTAAAGACTTGATTGGAAACTACAAATATTTTTTATTACTAAGTGTCAACAATTGCACCTATCGACCCTTAGTGTGCTCACAACCAAACAAGATTTTGTTTGACTAACAAAAAGAATTTGCACAGATCCCGGGTACTTTCACTAGGTACCTACTCTAATAACGTATATTCTTTAATACCTTTTTTATCCTGGTAAAATCATTAATTAATTGGTAAGTCCTCCCAACCAGGGCGGGGCTACTGACAGACGTGTACTGACTAAAATCCACGGTAATCCTTCGATAGCTCTTTACGTTCCAGTGTCACGGTTACCAGATGACAGAGAGACACTCCCGCGACCCCGGCAATTCTTTAATACCTAACTTTAGTACAAAGTTTTCGCCCCCAAGAACAATGCTGACAAAACACAAACTACTCAACTCCTTCAACAAATTACATCCATTTTCTCCACATCTCTGGAAGTCAAGGAAACGATCTTGAACGTGTGTCTTCCGCCTTCCGCACAACAACACATTGCAGGCGTGTCAAGAATCTAACATATTAGAAGAAAAACAACACTCCTAGCAGTAATCGAACGATACATACATTATGCAATGCTTGTAACACTTAGCATACTATTTTATTGTTTACAAAAAGGGTTAAAAAGCGTGTAAACTGTTAACATTACCATCGCGAAGAAGATACTGTGTGGAATGTAATTAAGGCTTGTTTCACACGTACCACAACCACACCGCATCGCAGCGACAAAAGGTGGTCAAACAGTGGTTACTTGTCAATAATGTCGCTGCTGCTTTTTGTAAATTCGTTGTGATACTGGCAAAATTTGCATCCACATGTATCCATCATTAGCTTACCTACCTATCGATAGTATTCCCATGGCTGGGACACAGGCCTCACCCCTGTGAGAGGCAGTGGGCCAGAATCTACCACGCGGGACCGGTGCGTGTTGGTAGATGTCACATGTCTTCCAATTTTCCTTTTCAAGACTACAAACCTCACGATGTTTTCGTTCACCGTTTTGACAGCAGTGGCGTTGAAATAAATTATACAAAGTAATGGTCCTAGCTGGGTTCGAACAACTCGTACGTCGGTCGGGGCCGAAACTACTGGACCACCACTGCTGATCCATGTATTTGTTTTTGTTGTTATTCTAGTGTTGTGCCGTGGCTGCAATGTGGCCAGTTATATCACCCATGCGGTCGATAATAACGCCAAAATGTGGTCCGTATAAATTCTAATTTTGATTTCCAATATATAAAATTTGCCCGCCCGCGTGTTTTGGTTTGTGTAGTACGTGTGAAACTACCCTAATATGAGTTTATATGCATACAATGTCACACAAAAACAGTGTAGACAGTAATACAAAGTAGTTTGCAATTAATATTATGTATGCAGAACTAATTATAATTAGAAGAGATATAACTGTCGTAAAATAAGGATTACAGGACATTTCAGGATGAATTTAATTAGTTGATTAACTCTTACTTACAATCTTGCGTGCAAAAATATGGTATGTATAATGTTGTAACGAAGTTAAGAAATTAATATTGGAGTGTCAATTAGCCGTGATTAAATTTATCAAGGTATCTTGAATGTAATACTTGACCAGACGATGTGTATGCTGTTTATATGAATAAGATGATTTATTTGATGATAATGAGAAGTGCATTCATCTGTAGATAGCCTTCTATCGAACAATTTTAAGATAGTTATGAGGTCCTGTAAATTATTTTTCCTCTAAAAATAACTAGGCGTTACAATAGAGATCTAATTATTATCTGATTAAACTTCTTTGATTGTGGGTTCATCGCTTTTCATTGATTATAATAATTTTTATAATTGGGACAATCCCATCGCACTATTCCCAAACCACAGCAACTCATGAAAGTACGGATTTTAAATAGAAAAAAAAAATTGTTAGGTCACTTTGATTTTACGGCTGAGGCTACATTAGACAGCGATTTGCGAAGAGACTGGAAGAGCGAAACGTGCCTACACGTGGTAATGTGTCGTGTTAATCGCTCATATGTCGGAGATCGCATCGCGGTCTAGTGTAGCTTCAGCCTAAGGATGCGTTATACAGTTCTCGCCCCAACAGAATTTTCCCACCAACTTCAAATCGTCTCCACAACATAACTGATGCTAATTCACCACAACACACAGCCACACGTTTCCTCCCAGACGTGGACAGTTTCTTCTTTATAGTCAGTCGAGCTAACGGCTTGGGTACATTAAACTGTTCCGTTTACTACCGAGATAGCATCATTTGTATCCTTAAGAGGTCGCTCGCGTTTCCGAGATGCGTGTGTTTGAAAATGGAGCGATCTGAGGCTAGATTTGTCGCTGTCTGGGAAAAGGATTTGTATAGACCTGTCATTGTGAATCGTGATGTCGTTAGAGGCTTTAGAAAGGCTATCAATGAAGTTTTACCAGAAACAAAAGAATGGAACTCCCTGCCTGTGTCTGTTTCCGAACACGTGCAACCCCGATCTCTTCAAAGTTAAAGTGAACTTATGAAAAATCATGCGTAAGGTCGGTTCATCTGTCGATTTTGTCTCTATATTTTTTTTTTAATTTTTTTTTATTATTTTATCTCTATATTATTTATGAAGGGCTGGAGTTTAGCTCAAAAAAGAATCATAAATAGATTATTAGGAGAACTTTGTGTCGATCAAGCCTGCGTTCAACGAACAGTTTTTTCCTCTTTTTGTCTAATTTCTAGGCAAAGGTCTCCCCTATTTTATTTCTGCATTATGTACTTCTGCATGCCAACTCACGAGAGAGCCATCCAGTTCGTTTTTTTTGGAAAATTTAGATTCTTCCTACGTTATCAGCGCATTTTTTTTACTCAGCGTAGTTGCAAACATCTCTGCGTCATGCGTTTTGTATTCACCCCTGTTTTAACTAAATCATCTTTCACACAATATAGATATCTAAGTATTTGCATCCATTTTCCTCTAAACTTATTTCTGTACAAAATGTAAATGTGATCATTGTGCTATCATAGAATGATTCATATTTTCTGGCAATGTAACAATAGAGACTTGATTGTCATTTGTATGTCGGGGACATGTCCATCCGCAGACACCATTATTCTGAATTGATATAAAAGATAGTGTGCCAATAGATCCATAATATTTATACAGTTTTGATTCCCCGAGCTACGAATTGTATGTAGTCGTGGATTTGAACAGACGGGCATTACTTTGTGTAAGTTATTTCATCACCACTGCTTTCAAAACGGTGAAGGAAAACTTCGTGTGGAAACCGCTATCCCCTAGAAACAAAAACTGACATGTGAGTTTCCTCTAACATACTGCACCTTGTGGTGGATAGAGTGAGATTGTGTCCCAACTGTGGGAGCATTAGTCTGACTTATAAATTCCATTAACTAATCTATGTATAATTTATCTTACTGCTGGGACACCGGTCTGCTTATAGTGAAATAGAGTGGGCCATCTACTTCGCGGGCTCAAGGGCTTTTTCCTACTCCTCCACTATTCTTTTCTGATTAATTTCGTTGCAGAATCCAAGACAGGTAAATTCATTCTCCGGGACACGTCGAGCTTTACTGCCTCGACGCTTTTCTGGTGGTTGCTACTGTTGATTCTGGGTTTCAGGAGTTGCAGTGGTTTGGGAATAGTGGGTGGGTTCGCCCCAATAAAAAAGGGCCTAAAAATTCGATGTAACGTCATCGTCATAGTGACGAAAACGTTAAAAACATTTCGACAAGCACAATTTTGATATGTATAATATGTATGCTGTATTTTTGATTACTTACCTACTCCTACCTACCTACTTACTCCAAAAAACAATAGGCCGAATGAGATTTTCATCTCAACCTACATTTTAGCACCTTTTACGATTCGTTACAAATTATTGTGAATTTATCTTTAAGTACTTCCCATAGATTTATTGTTTCCGTGTGAAAATCAATTTATCCAATCCGTGAAACCGATGTATTGTCTCTTCTTTCTCAATAATAACTTCGCCCAATTGTCTAAATAAACTGTGTTTCCTTTCCTAGAGTAGAACCCAAGTATATTTTTTTCTAAATAACGGAAATAATACTTCCTGACTAAAACAATTAACATGAAAAAATAGACGTAATTAATTTTGCGAAGTATTATTTACCAAGGTTATTTATTCATTGTTTTTTTTGTGGGCTACAGTTTCCGAAAGTATGTAGGTACATATTTGTTGATCCTTTTGCTAAATCACCAAAAGATCTTGATGTCACTAAAATATAGGTATCTTAGATACCTTCTAAAAACAAATTGACTAACTTCATGATACTATTTTACACCACAGTAACGGAACCTGCAGTAATATCAATAAAGCAAGAGAGTGCACTAAGCAGTTGTGCCACCACACTTGTACTACCGTTATATTGGACTACGGTCTAGCTCGCTAAGCTCTTGATCTAAGTAAGACATTCATTGAAAATAAGGTAGATTTTGAACTGGGCTCTAGTCTTTAATCATTTTATGATTCTTTGCGAAGATAAAAGAAAAAAAAGTTTTTAAATAGACAAAAATAAAATAACTATTGCCTATTCTTACGAGTGCGAGTGGCTGGCCACATAATCGCGAGGTCGCAGTCCACATCGAGCGCTCGCGCAAGACGAGGACGACGACGACGATGTATATTTCTTTTTACTACATTAATATAATTAGCTATACTAAAAATGCATAGCGCGCACGCTGCCACCGTTTCAACGTCCATCGTCTCACCAAGGCAAATGACAAGTGAGGAGGAGCGTCGCGATTAATTGCGCGAGTAGAGCAGTGTGTGGGCACAGAGGGCAACATCGCGGCAAATCACGGCAGCGCGAGGAGCATAGCGATGAGCAGCGCAAGGAGCATAGTCTGGCAGGCGCATATCATTTGTAGATCTTTTACAGTCGTTACTGTCAGTCAGAAGCTCTGAAGTCTGACAACCAGCCTTACCAAGGAAACATCCAGAAACTAGGTTGGGGAAGTAAGAGAGGAAGTCGCTTAATGTTAAATACTGATATTCAGCTGCATCCGGTTAGACTGGAAGCTGACCCCAATATAGTAGTGAGGAAGGTTAGACTGATGATGAGATGATAAACTGGTATTGATATCGGGTTAAATCAAAATTGTTCGATGTTATATTTAATCAGAGTGTTTTCAGTCAGGGACTTGGTCGCGGTACTATCTTATAGGTAACCGTGGCCCCGGTACTTAAAGGGCTATTGAAGTACACCGTGGATTAAAATCCACAAGTCAGTACAAGTCTGATAGTCCCTCCAGTCCATCACCGGGTGGGAGGACACATTGGATGATTTCGCCATGTGAAAAAAGGCAAGGACTTGAGACGAAGAAACTAGAGCCAATCGCATAACCACTCCATTATCTCACTCCTACGCCATCAATCTTCCAACTTAAGCTGTTATTTTCTAATTAAATGGTAGTTACACATTAAACTCCTACAGTAATTACGTTGTTATGACTCAACCATAATTATGGCAACTGAAGATAACGATAGAAATGAGCTAAAAACAACTTTTCCATATAATTAATGAGCTAAACGAGACATTGATGGATGGTACGCTATCCTCTTCAAATATTGAAACTCTAAAATTCCATAAGGATTAATTGTTTAGGATTGCAAAAACGCCCTTCGGTCAACTTGTGAATGAAAAAAAAATGTCGAATTAGTCACAAGCGAATGCCAATTTGCCAAAAAGCATAGCCCAGAGACAACTCTCTCGACTTACCAACAGTTCATAGGTTTCAAAACTAGCCAGGAGCATTATTTTGTGTGATTTATTTCATCATCACTGCTCACAGAAATGTGATGGAAAACATAAGGAAGGATTACATTTGAGGAAACCAGCATGTAGCAGAACCAAATAATTCGAAGAAATTAGTCATTTTTAACCCCCACTACGCCCGCGTGGTAGTTTACAGCCCACTCCTTCTCTTCCCACTGCTCTCGCCTGTGTCCCAGCTATTTACCTGTCGGAAAATTATCGGCTGATTCTGCTATGAATGCCAATTTTATTGGCATTGCCATAATTATGTTTAAAAAGGAAATACAACTTTGAACCGTTAATTTAATTAGTTTTTAACAGTTCCGATTAATCGAGAATGATAATATGTTTCTGTTTGGAACTGTGAATGTAGACATTGATGTGATGGGAGCCAAAACAAGATAAGGTTGAGTAATTAAATAGGTTTGTCGAAAAGAGGGTGATTTGCAAGTCACAAAAATGCAATTTACTATTATTTTATTATTCTCTTGCTTTAAAATGCGTCTTTTATAATGCGGACAGCGAAGGAGTGGAACTCTCTGCCTGCGTCGTGTTTCCGAATACATACAACCCTAATCTCTTCAAAGTTGGAGTGAACAGGCTTCTCCTGGGTAAGCTCACTCCATCGTCAACCTTGTCTTAGTCACTCCTGACCTAGACTAAGGTCAAGAGCAAACCCATCAAACATAAAAAAAATTCAACAGAAGATTATCGACATAATGGCAGTTTCATTTTTCTCCTAAAATATTTCCATCTTATTAAATTACTATGTATTTATGTTACTTCCGTCTATCCCCGTGCCAAATACATCAAAATCGGTTATATCGTAAATGAAAATAAATAGTGAAACATACTACACTCATTCGCAATCTGAATATTGTAAAACACATTTTGGAGACGTTTAAATCAAACCATTGTTGATCTGACAATCCATTTTGACTTTCAAAACAAGACCTTATTGATTCCTTATTATCCCAGAAACTGTTTGTCGTAAACCTTACTACAAAGCCATGATGGTTTCCCATAAATAAGAGAGCTTTTGCTCCAATCAGTACACCATGGGTCATGGGAACGGGCTTTGGGGCGCAATCTCCTTGATTGGTGCGCACTTGAGAACATCTTCACGACATAATTTGATGAGCTTGGCCATGGTTTGTTATGAGCTTGTCATGCTGAAGTCTGTCAGTCTTTTTAATGGTACTGTTAACTGTATTCCGTTTAAATTGTGTATTGTTGTTGTGTTGGCATTTTGAGGTTATTTTTTGTTGTTCAATTTTTTTTTATGCTGTGACTGCTTTGTCACGGAGAGGTCTATTCCCTCTCATAGAGACGAGGTATGTGTGATCCTGTGTAGATTGCTTCGTTGGCTT
The DNA here is from genome assembly GCA_950005045.1 of Agrotis exclamationis. Lineage (NCBI taxonomy): Eukaryota > Metazoa > Arthropoda > Insecta > Lepidoptera > Noctuidae > Agrotis > Agrotis exclamationis. The sequence continues at coordinate 18,801,566 of OX465427.1, read as the reverse complement.
ATTGTTACTGCTGAGCTTCAAGTACTGGAATCGATTCTCAGGTCGAGCAAAGTGAGTTTTTCGTTAGGCTTCTAAGATACAGGGACATAAACCTAGTTTAAATGTCAGAGTTTTTCTTTCTGGAACGCGAACTTATGACATTTTTTTAGATTTAATCATGTAGATGTGTTTTTTTTATTGCAGCCAGAGGTGAGAATTTGTGCCTTGCTGATAGTAGTAATAGACTTATTATTACTAGACTTGCGTGACCTTTTTGTGGATAATACAATACAAGATTTCAAGCTGACATGGTCAGGGTCGTGGTCATTCCTGCCCTTATCCCATTCTACTTGTGGTCGGCGCAACACATTTTCTTCTTCCATTCTCCCCTATCAGAAGTCACAGTATCATTTACTCCTTTTTCTTTCATATTATTATTATTCCTTAGACAAACCCATCCATCCTTTTTGTCTAACACTATAATTAGTACATAAAATGGGATATTTAAGTTTTAATCACTCTTGTGGCTTCAAATTATGTTCTGTTATTCAGTCAGTGCAATAAAATTTAAATGCAAGATCATAAAGTACTCTAAACTACGTTCCAAACCTCATTTAACATGACACACATAATTTTCGAAGCGTAATGCACAAACACAACAATTTTTACATCATTTACATATTTTACATAACAAACTTCCGTAATTATAATAAAAACACTTAAACCACACGTAAAAAGAAGCTCCAATTGGGTTATTCTTTAATAAAGAACGTAATTTGAAATAATAAAATCATGTGATTGGTGAAATCAGATCGTTGTTAACTTGTGACGCGTGCAAATTGCTAACGCTTTTAAGATATAAAGTTAACGAGAATAACCCAGTTTTTTATGTGTTAATAGTGTACGACATAAACTCGATTATCGGCCGATACCGAAACCAAAATATTCGGCACTTTGTGGTTTCGGCCTTAGCCGTAGCCAACCGATACTTTCTTAGGTACTTATTTAAATCAGCAATCAAAGTTAAGTAGTTTCTTTAAAGATAGTCATAAGTTTCATGGTATTGGTACCAAAAAGTTCCATCATGCCAAAAACTAAATTAATTTGTAAGGTGGAGCCGAATATTTGATTTTTTTTTGGCCGAAACCCATATTTCGGCCGTAGCCGATATCGATATCGAAACTTTAGTCCAACACTAGTTCTTTTAAACCTACATTTATAAGTGCATGCTACTGACATGGATAATATTTCTCACGGACATTTGTATGATTTCTATCAATGAGCGTTTGAATCTCGATGGGATCGCATGTCAAGTGGCGGCACTTCACTTGAACCAGACTGCTGACAATAAAATAATAAATTGTTGTGTTTCAAGCTTTTTGTTTTGATCGTCTGCGATTTATTTGTCTCTTCAACATAGTCGTGAGGATCATTCTCAAGTCGACAGAAACGCAACTCGTCAGATTCGCAACTCGTCATCTCTCAGGATGGAGTCGCAACTTGTCAGAAACGGAACTCCACAGAAACGCACTTTGTCAGAAACGCAACTCGACAGATTCGCAACTCGTCAGATATTTTTATCTGACGAGTTGCGTTTCTGACAAAGTGCGTTTCTGACCAGTTGCATGTGATTTAGAACTAGACAAAAAAAAAACAATTTACATATAAATAGGTATCATCATCAGCCGAAAGACGTCCACTGCTGAACATAGGCCTCCCCCAAGATTTCCAATAGGACCGGTTGGAAGCGTATCTCTTGCATCCATCGTGATTCTGTGACTTTCATCAGATCGTCTGCCCACCTTGCAGGTGGACGAAACACTGTGCTGGCCGGTGCGTGGTCTCAATTCGAGAACCTTACGGCCCCATCTGCCATCAGTTCTGCGTGCAATGTGGCCTGCCCACTGCCACTTCAACTTGCTAATATATGTAATTAAAATTGGGGTTAATGCTCATAAGACAGTTGATAGCAACGTTTGTAAAAACAAAACAAGCTAATTGCCACGTTGTATGGCAATGCTGATTCGTTGGCCTAGGAATAGGCCAGCCCTCTGGTCACCTGAAAACTCGACTAATCGCCTGGCGATATCTTTAAAAACTTTGTGAGCAAAATTACATTCAAATTGATTTAGGTAACCCAACGGTAAAGCCAACAAACCGTAAAACAACTGTAATCATAGTAAACACTGAACAATTGAATTAGCTTATTACCGTACTAAGGTATTACTAGGCGCCTAGTCGTCGCTGCAAGCGCTAAATTATATTGTACTTGACCGTTCTAAAGATATAAATCATGTTCTAAAAGTGCAGGTCTTTCGTAGTTTTGGTACAGTCAGCTTACCATGCAAGATGAAAGAAGCAAGGAAAATAAAGTCAGCACGCGTCACAAGGCGTTGTAGAAACAAATTTTTTCGACGGAAGAAAAGATAAAATGACAGAACGTAGAAAGATTTTTACCGTTCTAAAAATTGATTGTTTTTGAAATCTAGAAAAGAAAATAATGTTTCTTTTCTTCAATGGTTTACGTATTGTGGTATATCGTGCAACAAAACAGTCGAATTGTATAGAAATAACAATGAAATAACTTTGTCTATTCTTGGTAAAACAGAGGTAGAATTGGTAATTTTGAAGGGAGCGAAGTACAAAATTTGTTCAGGTCAAGTTATTTATAATCAGCCAATATTGTTTTCATTGTTGGCCATTGTTATGAATACTACCCGCTTAATACCTTTATTAAAAAGAGTGTGCGGCTGTGTTTATAAATCTAAAAGTTGTTACAATAAAAACTAATCGATCGAATTAGCAAATTATAAAATTGTTTTAAAAAAGAAAATCTTTGAGTGAATTATGATTTTAAAATCATCGTGTTTAATTTTTATGGACGCATATCATAAATAGAAATAGTGGTCTAATTAAAATTTAAATCGCTTTAAATATATTCATGCTAGGCCACCCACTGGTTATGAGATCGTTTTTTTAAACAAATATAAAATAACTATAAATTAGTAACGAATTTGTCTCATTAAAATGTTTTTTATGTGTCTGGTCTTTAATACTACTGTAGGCACATGAAAAATATATCGTATTAGCAGTGACCAGCGGCTTCACTTACGTGTAACTTGTTTTTATGCCAAGGGAACATACCGAAATAACTACCTATCCTAACCTATGTCGGAAACTACCTTTATGCCAAGTTTCATCCAATACTGTTTAGCTCGGGCACGCCGCAATCGCGGCGGTAAGACCCCTCTTTGAGGAGTGGCTGGAAAGACGTCACGGCGTCCTGACTTACCGCATGACGCAGGTCCTCACCGGACACGGAAGTTTCGGGAGGTTCCTGTGTCTGATAAGGAGGGAAGAGACGCCCGGGTGTCACCACTGCGAAGATCGCCCGGAGGACACGGTGGAGCATACGGTGCAGGACTGCCCCGCTTGGGCAGAGCACCGCCGTGTCCTCTCGGCGGCGATAGGCGGAGACCTCTCGCGCCCGGCATTGGTCGAGGCCATGCTGCGGGGCGAGACGGAGTGGGAAGCGGTCGCCTCCTTCTGCGAAGTAGTTATGCTCGTGAAGGAGGAGGCGAACCGCGAGAGAGAGAGGACAGCGTCCTCCCTCCGCCCCAGCCGCAGTGGTAGACGCCCACGGCGTCGGACGTCGCGGGACGATCTCCGGCCACCGTAGGCGCGGGCATGCGGGCGGCGAGTAAAGGGCAACTCGCCACCCGACCATGGACCATGCCCGGGTCGACGGCGCGTTGTGTTCCACGCGCGCCTCAAGGAGTGTCAGCATGATGACGGGGCCCCCCTCTAGAGGGCCAAAGCCTGCCGGGGTCGCGGGACTTATCTCATTACCGTGACCCCGGGACATAACGGGCTATTGAAGGACACCGTGGATTTTTTTTTAATACTGTTTAGCTGTTCTGACGTGATGGAGTAACGAACGTTCAAACATCCCTATTTTCCCATTTATTATATTACATAGTTTGATGGTGACAATATTAGAAAAGACAGATAACGGTTTATTTTCCAAATCCTCTGAAATGATTTGATCTCCTTTACTACAAAAAGAAGGTATTGATGCGATTTTTTAAAAGACAAAAAATAAAATACTCGGTTCAAGAAAATTTTCAATACCGAAAAGATTTTTAAATAAAAAAAAGTTAGCTAGTTAGAAAAAAGAGAACTAACGTAATAACTAGCCTTTTTTATAGAAAAGCAACATTCGATCCAGCAAATTATATTTCACGGATTTGCACTTTTTACGTCAAAAAATGAATTTTGAATTAATAAAAAATTGTGTGACGAATTGACAGATGTTGCGGAATGACTATTTCTATACAGTTTTAGCATTTCAATTTTACATGCAAGCACAGATTCGCAATTGAAATTTAAAAATTGATAGAGTAAAGGAAATATTACATTCTGCCTTTGAGCATACCAGTGAGCTTGAAAATCTAAGAGATTATATTTCTTTTTAAGATCATAAGGGTGTCCAAGGATAAGATTGCCGAGAAAAATATATCGATAAGAATATCCAATGACCACAATTAATCGTAAGCGAAATGATAAAAATAATTGATGATGGCATGCACAAATGCAATTTGTTTGTAAGATTACATCTCGTAAGGGGAGGGTGTAGCCAGTCTAGCAAAGCGATATCTCGATCCATTTGTTTATAAGCCATTATCTTAGAAATAAATGTGCCTATGTGCAATCAAAGGATTTGGTTAACGTTTATTTTGATATCGTGTAACGGGTAATAGATGGAGGGATTAGTATTAAAGTGTTGTTCCGATTAATTGCTTCAGATCTTGAAAACGTATCTCGTTAATTTATTACTTGTTTAGTTCTTACTTAAAAGGATCAATAACGGTAATTGTGAACGATAAACTGGTTTATTCCTAAACCAGTTTATAACAACTAATATGTGCCTTTATGCGATTGTTGAAGTATTCCGGGAAAATATACATTAAAAACAATGTTTCAAAGATCATAAATCCTTCAGTTTAGTATGGGAGCTTTACAAGCCGCTGTAGAAGGATACACCGCAGTTAATAGTTCTATGGCCTAACAATTACAACTTGCAAGTACTTACCATTTTGAACTTAAAAGCGAACAAAGCTTCGCACCGCCAACAAACTGCAAATTAGTACCTACATATGTACTGTCAGAACCTTATAAGCTGAAAGCACGACACGAAGCAAGAGTCAAGACTACGCAGATTCACGCAAATCTGGTTAAATTTCCCTGCGATTGTTAAACGATAAGATCGACATTCGTAGATCAAAGGCGACAATATAAGGGTGAACGAACAATACGTGTCATTTGACAGGTTCCGTTCACATCGTGAGGTGGAGTCACGAGGTTTTAGTACAAGCTCACGGCGTGATCAGCTGTTGTGTGACACTTTGGGCCAAAATTGGGCGATTGGGGCCCACTTACACGATATATGGCCCGCGTGGCCCACTCGCGTTGTTTATTAGACAGCCAGCAACCGAGGCTGTTTATTGAGATTAATTTGGACGTGGATCTGGTTTCTTTACATTTAAAATGGTAGTAACGATTGAATTACTTTTCTTTAAATTGCGTAGGAGTCGTGCAGAGTTGGTCAATAAGATACGAAACATTTATATTCTCAAAGTTGAAGATACCATTTATGAAATTGAAAAATGTAATATAATGAAGCAGTATATTTTTAAAAAGAAGTTGAAAACAGAGATACTGATCAAATGACAGCCAGTCGTGAATGTAATGTATGATTGCCATACCAACAAGCGATAGAGAAAAAGAAAAAAGTTTTGCAACATGTAGAAAAGGTATCAGCTAAAGATCATTTTGTAACAAAAGCATAAGTGAAATGAGGAAAAGACTGTAATGAAATATATAATTTACTAACTAATGTTAAAAAGTATAGCATTAAGACAACATGCACCACAAATCAATAAACGAGTTTAGTGCAAATCATCTTCATAATATTTTAATATTTATAAAAATCACATGTCATCATTTTCGTGAACGATAATCTCCAAAACCATCCAACCAAGAACAGGAAGATTTCAATATTATCTTGTGAATGTGTGTAGTTGATATTGAGCACCATAATTTACTTTGAGTTTGTGCCTATCTGACCTTCACATCCCAAAAACAGGACAATACGATACCTCCTGGTAAGACTGGCTGACAAAGTATCAACACAATTGAATCAGATTCTGTTAAATCAGATTTTATAGCCATTAAAGAGGAATGATCTAATAACAATGATCACATAACAATAGGCTTGTCTTATCTCATGACAAACGATGTCAACCTACATAGATCTTCCATTTGGATCCAGTTCAAGACGTGGGTAGATAACACCTATAAGCTATATTGTCTGGGAAAACCGACCAGGTGAAGATAATATTTATATCCGGATCATTGTGCCTACATCCTTCGGAATATGCGAGATGTGAATGACAAAGATGATGGTGACAATGACGTTGACGTCAGTCATGTTGATTTTTTATAATCTATCTTGGCCCAAAATGGCCTCTTTAGCAACGGTACGATTCATAAAACTTTCACAAATTGATAATTACTCAAAATCTTTATACGTTTTTTATCATTACGCATTACGCCCTATGATTCTACTAAAGTGGCCGTTATAAGGATAAGAAAATATAGCCCACGAAAAAGGCCAAGATATGGCCCACTTACTGGATAGATCAATGTGGACTTAGACCTACACACCAAAACATTTAAACGCTACAGACGACGTCACGAACAAGGTGGCCTACTGGGCCCTAGTTTGATAAGTCGTACAACTTACGATCGACAGGAAAGTAGAAGAATCGGTTTTTAAGATTCTTCAACATTTTCCATGACACGAATATGTAGCATCCAAGAATACCGACACAATTTATATTTCTCAAAGCTCTCTGTGTGAACGTTGTTTCGAAGTTCCTCCTACTTAATTTACTGTAACTTTACTTCGTGCTAGCAAATAGAATCAGTCTTTGTTACTTTATAAAATAGCATCAAAATACTTACAAAATAGTAGGACATTGCAGTCCCTTATTACCTGATGAGCTTATAGCGATAAGCTCACAGATCGTGGCATTTCAAATTACTGCTCGAGAATGTTCTCATTATTATCTTTGTACAATGGTTTCTTTTGTATTTATTTTTATAGGAATTATGTAATGTGCATAAAGGTCATTACGAATCTCTGTTGAACTATCAACTTTTGGTCTTTTGCCTTACCAAATTGTAGATGGTAGTCGATAAAGTTAATGCCTTTGATTGTTTACATAATCACTTTTATTTTGAATGGACGACGTCATTTCTATCATCGTAACACAGAGGTCATCAACGGTTTATAATCCATCAACTGTCGTTGAAATTCGATTCACAATTATCTATTATCTTCAGTAGTCAATCTATTGTGTCTACGCCACACATCATTGGCTATAATCTGTCAATTCTATTTGAAAGATAACTTACTGGGCTAGATTTTTTTGGGAATCTTATTAGAATTTAGTTTGCCATTTGATCTGTTCACAGCAACAGTTATTATAAGTTTTTTAGTGATTGTATATTTGTGCTATTTCAACACTCAGTTATGAGTGATAGATCTATTGGAACTGTTTCTGACTGTTCTCCTATCGAAGTTCTCCTAATAAGTCGGGAGACAACCTCTAGCCCTCGATTCATTTCACCTGCTCCAACATTTACAACCTTCAAGCCAAGTTTAAGTACTTCAAGTAAGCCACATCGGCCTGCCCCTGGGATTCCTTGCGTGACGGTAATACGAGTACCTACATGTACATAATATATTTGACGCACATACCTATAATTAAGGACACTTGCACACACGTACTGGCCTGCGGGGTTTCTCTCGCAAATTCGACTCTGGTTTAAGCCGGTTTTCGTGACAACTTTCTAGAGATTCCCACCGCTTTAAGTACCCTTAGAAGTGCTAATGTATATTATTGGGCACATATTATTACTTGTGTGCTGTGTAACGGCTATTTGGGAATTGTGATTGGTCAGAGTTGATTAATTGTTGCCGTAAAACCGTTAAATCATAGCCGTGAAAATATACACTTCATCAATATATTTAAATTCAAATATTTTATGAAATTCCAAATTTATTAGTCATAATGTCTTATTTATAACCGCAAAACTCCAATAAATATCACCACATACAATAAAAAAATTGCAAAAAAGACGGCGACATACCTAAATCTTGTAATATTGATAAATACATTTTGGTCCTCAAACAGACGTCTAATGAAATACAGCATCCCGGTTTTTTAACATGTTTCCGAACCCGATCGATTCTTAATAATGAATCGCTATAGATAATGAGTTGTTTTTTGTCTAAAACAGTGATTTAGAATCGGCGGCGTGGCGCCATATTGCTCGGAGATCGGAGATAGACGCACGCGCAGTCGGCGGAGCTTTTGTTGTTCTCCATGTTAGAATCTTTGAAAGTGCAATGTTGTAATTCTTTCGTGACATTTGTTCGTGGTCAAAAGATACCGACTCATTTGTGTGTTTGTAGGATTGTTTTTGTTGGTTAACATTTGCAAATTATGTTATATGTGATAAAATTACATTTTAAGTTTGCTTCGACCACTTAGATTCTTGTCACTTTCTGAAGGGTATTAAAATTAATAGTTATACCAATAATATTTCAACTCTCAGTTGAATGGAGCCCTATCTTTTCCTCTTCTACTGTTACAAACCAAAATTCGCACATGCAATTAGCTACCCTCATACAAACAATTCGTTCACATCTATTCTACGTTCGATTCAGCCACAAAGTCTAAGTGCGAGCGCCATTATAATCTATCCATCAAGATGGCTATCTTCTTCAGATGGCCGTTGAATTTCCCCGTACAATTTATATGGATACGCGAGGACATTGGCTATAAACTAGCGGTCGTCTTTGTGCTCAGTTCCCACGTCGGCGATGTAAGAATCGATTGAACTTTATTCTGTTTCTATTTGTTTGTTTAATTTGTTACTAGTTTGTAAGGAGGTTTTATTCCTTTATGTGTATTTAAAGGAACTGTGTTTGTTGCATTAGTATTTTATGGTGTTTTGTTTTCAGAAGCTGTTTCGTTTTGATACTTATCAGAAACTACTATATTTTGTAAATTTGCTTTGCTTTTAGAGCTGAACCTTCCTTACTTTTGTTTCTTCTGTACCTGATTCTCCTACTCTCCTACTTTTAACCTGTATTTTTGTACGTGTAAGGCTTCTTAGAAAATTTGTTACTCATTGGTTGAGTTTTTTCTATCTAGACAAACAAAGTCGTATGTATTCGCCTAAAAAATCCTTGAGACATGTATTTCCTGTTATTTTACATTTCTGCTAAACTGTCGACGGGATCTGCTTTTATAGAAGCATTTTTATTACATCTCTCACCTGCATTTTCCTCATTGTAAAGTTACACTTCAGAAACATAAACAAAGCAAGACATTATAGTTTTGCGGCGAACAATGGTGGTAACCCCACACGTAACGTAGACTCGTTAAACGTTACTACAACTGTTATAATAATGGCAACACAGTTAACTGAATGTGTGTGACGTGTGAGCCACATTTTTTTTGGCAAAATTACATCTTTTAAATAAAATAATCGTAGGTATCATGGTGTTTGTGCTTGCACTCTTCAGAAATAGTTCTACCGATTTAAACGATTTTATAGGTTTAAGAATAGGTTGTAAAGTATTTCTGAAAATATCTTACGACCCAATTAAAACAAAAATTGGCGCCCGGAAATTGGGCGAGCATAGGTGTAATTGGGTTTTTTCTCGGTCCATCAGGAGACAATTTATTATTTTAGATTCATGCACAAAATGTAGGTGGCTGTGGACATCTATATCTTTCATCTTGCATGGTGATCATGAATGGCATGCTGTTAAAATAAACAGGTCTTAGTACATGTTTCCTTAGGATAATGTTTTTAAAGACGTTTTCCGGTGGCAGCTTCAAAGCTTGCTGCTTGATGTGTTAAGTAGGAAGTTGATTGAAACTGGTTTCTATACAAATTGATGGACGAATCAGTGACCCTTCTGTATTCATATTTTACTCGTAGTATAACTTGTAGGTTGAAGTAGGTATTGTTATATTTAAACTTAAAAAAAAAACGGGAAAATAAAATTTTAATTCTTCCATCAGATGTGAAGGTATGGTCACGCGTCAACCGAAACGTCCGAAATCCAATTTGTTTCCCATCGAAAACACGTTGGTCGATCTATTGGCAGTCGGAAGTAAAACATAGTCTATAATTTTGGGAATCAATTTCATTGTGCAACTAACACCGCAAGGAACCGAGCGAAATCATCTAGAAAATAATAATGTACCAATGAAACTGGACAAAGACTACATTTCTGACACAGTATTTTTCATTTTGTATTTCCAGCAACTTTGCAAATCGTGTATGAAGAACTAACGTAATGGACTAATGGATTATTGATAAACTAAGTGTTCGTGTTTTACACCGCATTAGCTCCAGACTCAGGCGATAATACCGGTTCCGTGACAAAATAATCTGAATGATCACTGTCGACGAACTCCGATGGTTGCCTGTCATCGATAAAAACATTTCGACTGGCCACGCTAAACACGATAGTAACGGGTCGATACCTCCGACTTTTTGCTACCAAAGTCGCCAACGATGCACAAGATTTGTAATAAATACTTTTTTGAACCTCAATACTTACATTTGATATGTAATTACAACTGACACTATTATTACTACAATTCCAATCACAAAAAGCACAGAATACAATAAAATGTAGGTCAGTATTTGTTATGTAAATAACCGAACATTAAACTAGCTGCGCTCAAATGTCACTGAACAACTTCATCGCATACAGAATTTGGGGTTTATAGGGTAATAGAGAAACTTTGAGCAGAAACGATGGGGTCGCGTTGATCGGTGACCTCCGAACTCGAATGGTTCATTGAGTATAGCAGCTGAGCGGCACACCGTCATCCATTCAGCAGCCGCTATCGCCCGTCGCTCAGTGCCGATCCTAAACACGGAACGCGTCACACGCGCCAGGAACGTGGCTGCGTAACAGTGTGCCTTTGCCTTTTTATTTTTTTACGCGCGCTTGGCGGGAAGTTTGACAGATAGATTGTTTTATTGAACTTATAAAAAGTGGCAGCCATATTGTACGAATTATTTTGAACAGTGAAATGAGTGTTTGATTGTGTTTATGAAGCTATAATTTTGCAAAACAAAACAAAGTGTTTCAAGATGATGACTTCAGTGTATCATGAGGTGAGTGCACGACATTTCCCACTTGGCATTTAGTTGTTTTTGTTGAGTAATTGTGTTTGCAAACTGGACTTAACCGTTGTTAACCTTTTACTTTTTCTTATTATTTAGATAATTAAACGTTATTAGCCAAATTGCGAAGAATTTCTGCATTTAAAAATTAAAGCGAGCAAGTTTTGTTTTTCTTTTTTAAGTTAACACTCAAGTTCAAGTGTCATGGCCGAACAATATTTAAATACACAAAGTCGTTATTATTTAACCTAATTAAATATGTAGGTATTCATATTTAAAGTTCGTTGTAACGAAGAACCGTTTGAGATTATTCAATCAATATTTTTTAACAGATGTGGCAGTATTTAAATGTGTTTTTGTGTGACAAAAATGTTCATTAAGTCGTCTCATTATGCGTTGTCACAGAGTGGATGTGACAAAATAAATATTGAATTAGACACTGCACCCACGACAGGTGACAAGTAAGTAAAGAATTAATTTCCATACGTACACAAATTGTGTGTGTGCATGTGCAAACATTAACAAATACGAATTATTAAAATTCTTATAAGATATACTTAACTAACTGTCACATGCGGAATTTATTGAATTTCCCCCTTTAGATAACAGTTAATCAAACATTAGAGCGAAGCCAGATAACGACATAAAAAAATCAGATAACCGAAAAAAAAAAATTCACAAATTGTATTTTTTTTATTGCTTATCGTTGAAATTCTCACGGCATTCTGACCCTCATTCTTATCTTAGTGCAACGTTATACATACTTGCATCCGATGACATTCGCCGAACTCTAGTCACGTATCTGTGCCCTCTATAACACTATGTTTTTTTAAGAATGTTTATCACCACATCACGCACGTAAAGCCAGAAGGTTTCTATGTACAGAGTTGTAGCTTTTTTCTATTTAGCGATTTTTTTTAGCTTGGTAAAATCAATATGCGTCCTCCTCTCGATGGTCCGGTGTTCCTTTAATAGACCTTCACGTTCAATACTTTATTTAGCCATAGGCTCATGTTTGACCACTTAGTATAATACCTACCTGACAGTAAGTGAAGATGTGGTTGACGATGAAGCTCGAAGTAACCTATATTCACTGTTGACTTAAAGGCCTCAAGGTTGTAGCAATGACACCCTGGTTTAGTCAGTTATGTTAAAACTACAAAACAAAGGAACAAACATACATACTCTTAGGTCCGGTTGCTCGAAGCACGGTTACGTCAACTTTAGGGTTAAGTTTTGGTTAAAGTAAAATTAACCGGGGGACAAATTTAAAAAGCGTTGTTGAAGCAGCGGTTACTTTAACGAGCGGTCAAATTACCGATTTAACGGCGGTCAAAATTACCGACCGGGTGGGGGTGGTTTAAATTTTGACGTTAGTAGAATTTGAAGTTAACAGTGACAGTTTTTAGGTTATTTACAAAATATTTCTTTGCGAATACCGTATAAAATGGGATCGGAGCGTTTTCTTTTGGATTTAATTAATGAAGACAGTTCTTCTGATGACGAGTTCATATTTGGACAAGTAGTCCGACAAAGACAGAGAAATTTTCGGCCACGAACTGATTTTTTTTTATGGGAGGAAACAGATTTTAGAGCACGCTATAGAGTGTCGAGGAATTTGGCTAAAGTGCTTGTAAATTTATTAGATTCGCGTCTCAAACGTTTGACCAGGAGGTGAGTCAATTTTTATCCATATAAATTAATAGGTATAGTTTTTACAAAGAATCTTTTAGTTTCATAGTAAAACCTCTAAAAAACCTAACAAGTAATGATGTATTGTTCATTCTCTTTTTTCAGAAACAATGCAATTACATCTGCAGATCAAGTCTTATTAACTCTACAGTTTTACGCATCTGGATCATTTCTGAGATGTGTTGGCGATTCAAAAGGAGTGCACAAATCAACAGTATGTAGAGCTATTCACACTGTGAGCAAGGAGTTAGCGAAACTTAGATCCCATTTTATTTATATGCCAAGAAATGAAGATGAGAGGAAAGCCACTGTAAACAACTTTTACAATATTAGCCGCTTTCCAAAAGTTATAGGTGCTATAGATTGCACACATGTTTACATACAATCACCTGGTGGCAATAATGCAGAGTATTACCGCAATAGAAAGGACTCATTTTCATTGAATGTTCAAGTTGTTGCTGATGCCAATTGTTACATCAAAAATATTGTTGCAAGATGGCCCGGAGGAAGTCACGATAGTCACATATTTGACTCAAGCAACATCAAAGGTAGAATGGAAGATGGTGAATTTGGTGATATGTGGCTATTAGGTGATAGAGGATATGCCTTGAGGTCATTTCTTTTAACGCCTCTAGCTAATCCTACAACAGCAGGAGAGCATCTGTATAATGAAAGCCAAATAAGGACGAGAAATGTGGTTGAGAGGACATTCGGATGTTGGAAACGAAGATTTCCTGCAATTGGATCCAAGTTGAGGGTCAATTTGAAATATATGCAAGCAATTATAGTTGCAACAGCTGTTTTACACAACATCTGTCGTAAGATGAATGAGGAACAACCTCCAGATTTAGTAGATCTTTACGAGGAGATGGACATAGTCCATGAAACTGCTCCAAACTATCAAGATAGTACTAGAGCACAATTAATTTCAACATATTTTGACAGATTAGCTGCTACTTATACATGACAAATGATTTATTTATGATGTAAACAAAATTATTAAAATAAAAAATATTCATTTATCAGACTCGTTTATTTTGTACTACAATTATTGAGCTTGAAAAGTCCAAGATTTTTTAATTACAATGTACTAAACTAAACTTATACTAATTACCTACTTATATTTAGAGTAAATTAAAATACAAATGATTAATTATTGTAACAGGGATCCGGGATGCTACATTATAAATAAACCTTAAACCAATCTTTTTAACTGTGCCTCTTGAATTTTTATTTTTAAATCTAATAGTTGAATTTCTTTTTGGTGGCGTTCCTCATTGTGTTTTATGAGTTGATCATGCAGTTCTTGTGACTGTCTCAATTTCTCTCTGTGCTCAACTTCTGCACGTCTATTAGACTCTTCAATGACTCTTTCTTTTTCTTTTGTGCAGTGAAGTTTCTCTTCACTCAGCATCTTAATGGATCTCCTCACTGACACAGGAGTAGCTCCGAAATTTCTTTTCCGACCTAAAAAATAGAACAATTTATATATTCAACATCCCACCACAACTGACACTTGACAACACTCTCTATTATGTCTACTTACATTTTAAGGGTGATGACACTGGCTGTCTTAATAAACACCCAGGTGCACCGGTATCTTTTATAAAGGATTTCTGAAACAGAATAAATAAATTTGTGAAATAATATAAAATGCTGAGATAATAATTTCATTAAGCATGCAATAAATTAATCACCTTGATACTCACAACATTCTCCAATCCACTAGATGGGATTAATGTTACCACATCCGTATCAGGCATTTTAAATTGTCTTGATGGGCTTGGTGTACGTGATGGTTGTGTGACAATCATATCCTGAGACCGTAGCAGCACATCCTAAAACAAATAAATAAAAACTTAAATATCCCTTTATTACACAAAAAAGGAAAGCATATATTTTGTATTTGAATAGTATTTTTACTTTTCTATTTTTTTGTAAATATATCTTCACTAACAAAAAGTGGAATCATACAAACAAATATTATTTTGTGTAATACTTTTACATTGCATAGACAAATAAATAGTTATGTGAATGTGTGAAACTTGAATAATTATAGGGATTACCTGAGAGTTTTCTATGCACTCCAATTTCTTTTTTGCTGGCGGTGTCATCACACAATGTGATTCTATTATTTCATCAACATTCTACAAAATCAAACAAAATGAACATTGCATAATTCACAAAGATTTGGTCAATGGTTTTTATACAAGCAAAGGCAAGCAAAAAAAAAAAGCAAATGAAAAGTCAACTTTACCACATGAGCTAGGGATGCCAGGTTTCCTTCACCACCAGTAGGTTCAACATTCTAATAAAAAGTAAAACATTACAATTATGTTAATGATTATAGTTATGATGAGAGTTTCCAAAGACTACATCTATCACCAGGAGGGTTCTGATCGGCCAATATTCCAGCCGTCCAACATACATAGGAAAATAATTGTTATTTTGTTGCTTTCTTTTGATATTAATACACATGTGTGATTATTTTTATTTTATCAATCAAATAAAAATAATCACACATTTAGTACAGATAGAGGTGCATACCACAGGTAGGGAGTCATCATCATATGTTGATTCCAGACCGTCAGCAGATAAAACCATTAAAGATCTCATCCAGTCTTTGTCGGGGTGGTCACTGTTTGATGTCCCTGGTACTTGACCTCCTCCAGTCCTTCGCCTTTCTTGACGTTCCTTACTTGCTTCCTACAAATAATGCAATATTTAATGCTTTGGCGTTCGACCTGCTTAGACGGAGGTTACTGATAAAACTCGTCTATGTAAATCAACTAGACATGTAGAACTGGTAATTTTAACAACAGCACATAAAAATACTATTTACTTTACTTACTTTCCGTGCACACTTTTTCATATTATCAAATTTATATTTTAATTGTTTTAATGTTCTGTGTCTCGAGCTACTTGCGTTAAATTCCACGTGAAGGCTAAGCCATGTTTTTTCTTTCTGAGCCTGAGAAACGGCATCTGTTTTCTTACACAGTAATATGTGTTTGTTTTGATCAATTAAACGTTTAAACAGTTCAAGTTCATTGCTTGAAAAGTTAGATCCTCTTTCCCTGGAACAAAACATGTGTTATAACAATTATTTTAGACACCAAAAGCCATGTTATAAAATAACCACGGTTGCTTAAAAAATAACATGCACTTGCACTTACTTTGATTTAACGTCCATTTTGAATACACTTGTAGTTAGTAGGTGTAAAATGGTATTTTGCTTCCGTATTAACAAAAGTATAAGTCGATGGATAAGAAAACGCAAGAGATTTAAAAAAAAACACTGAATTTAAATCACAAACAAATAATATTTCTTTCAAAACAACAATGACAACTTGACAGCTAACACAATGTTGGCAGTCGAAAAAATATTACCCATCGAAAATTAAGGGAAAGTACACGAAATTGTACTGACAACACTTTTAACCTTCGTCAAATTTAACCGCCGCGTAAAATATTTCTGGGCAACTCAATGCGAAGATAACCGACGTTATTTTTTTAACCGTGGTCAAAATTGACAACAGTTAAATTTTGACCTTTACTTTACTGTAATGTACGAACAACCGGACCTTAGGCAATTAAACAGTTTCCCCTACAGCTACACATTCGGGTTAAAAATATTCAACACTTTTTTTCTAGTACAGAGAAATAAACTTAAATGTTAAAACCCAATAACTCTTTATTCGACCTAAGAACCAAACTGAAAACCTTGAGCTTGACAGAAGCATTTGCGACGACTAAACCAACGATGAAGTATACGTACATTTATCATCACATCGTATTCAGAAGGTTTTGTTCCACAGCCATTATAACAGCCTACACACAAACAGTTCCTGGTCCATACCAGCATATCTTACGACTTCCAAAAACATGGAGCATCTAATTTGAAAACGGAAAGGTTCATGAACGTTGTTTGTTTATCCAATTTAAAATAAGACAGGCCTGCTGTGAAAGACGTTACTGTTTACGGCACAAGTTTTTAGTTTACTCGGCTAGTTTTTTTTTTGGGTAAAATCTTGGAACGTTTAATGATATTTAAAAACGCAACACAATTTGATTTCTTCAAAGGGCAAGGTTGAGACGCGTTCTGTTCACTTGCAGTTGATCTTGGTCAAGGAAATCTAGGGTCTATTGAAATCTATGAGGGGTATTAAATTACCGCTAACCGAACACTTTTTTCCTAATCCTCTGCTATTCTTTTCTGTTTACTTTCATTGTGGGATCCAAGACATTAAATTCATTCTCCAGATTCGTCGAGCTTCATTGCCTCGAAGCCTCAAAGAGCTGTTAGCATCTCAGTCTACCAGGAATTGTTCGAAACTATTCGAAAGAGTTACTTTGGCCCTGAAGAGCAAAAGGCAATTGAAGAATAGGATGTGTTTTTGACTGTAAGGACTGGCACTCTCTTAGCCTTCAACCAAAACAGTACCCTTAGCACGAGTTTTCACTCTTTTACTTTACAGCGTCTTTTCAGTATTTACAGCATTTCTTGTATGAAAAACTGGAACAGCGCCTCTGATGTGCGAAGAAGGAACTA
Organism: Agrotis exclamationis; assembly: GCA_950005045.1. Classification (NCBI taxonomy): domain Eukaryota; kingdom Metazoa; phylum Arthropoda; class Insecta; order Lepidoptera; family Noctuidae; genus Agrotis; species Agrotis exclamationis. The sequence continues at coordinate 18,784,057 of OX465427.1, read as the reverse complement.
ATTTTTTCCTTGAAAATTGTCAATTTGAAGTTGTCAAAGTTCCAGTTTACTTTACGTCTCAAATACTGAAAATTCGTGCTAAGGGTACTGGTGACTTCTCCTGTACCCTGAGCACGAGTTTTCAGTAGTTCCTTCTTCGCACATCAGAGGCGCTGTTCCAGTTTTTCATACAAGAAACGCTGTAAATACTGAAAATACGCTGTAAAGTAAAAGAGTGAAAACTCGTGCTCAGGGTACAGATGATTTCCTCCGTCAAAAACTGTTATGCTTTCACCAAAATAGCAGTCACTTCTTCCATGTTGTATATTACCATGTCTACACTTTATTATAAGTGTTTACACGGTTCATTATCGACTCAGATATGTTAGCTTGGGCAACGGAAAGCAAGCAACGCAACGTGCTATCGCCTAGCTTGTTTGATGTTTACCTAAAACTGTTTGTTTATTTACAATCGGCCAGAAACTCTGAGGATTTCATCTATGGTTTGGTTGTTAGGGTTCCGTAGCCAAATGGCAAAAAACGGAACCCTTATAGATTCGTCATGACTGTCTGTCTGTCTGTCCGTCCGTCTGTCACAGCCACTTTTTGTCGAAAGTATAAGAGCTATCCAGTTGAAACTTGGTAAGTAGATGTACCATGTGAACCGCATTAGGATTTTCACACAAAAATAAAAACAAAACAAATTTTGGGGGTACTTAGAATTGAAACTCAAAAAATTTATATCTATGGATAGGTCTTTAAAAATTATATTGAGGTTACTAACATCATTTTTTTCTAAACTGAACAGTTTGCACGAGAGACACTTCCAAAGTGGTAAAAAGTGTGTCCCCCCCCCCCCCCGTAACTTCTAAAATAAGAGAATGATAAAACTAAAAAAAATATATAATGTAGACCTCAACCAAAACTACCAACGAAAATTGGTTTGGATGAGATACAGTTAGCAGTTTTTGAGATATAGTACATTTTCAAAAACCGCAAATATAACTTTGCCATTCATACAAATACTATGAAAAACAAAGTTATTTTTATTGTTTGTGTATATTACTTACTAATCTCAATATAATTATATCTCTAATCTATGCTTGCTGCTACGGAACCCTTCATGGGCGAGTCCAACTCGCATTTTGCCGGTTTTTTCATCTATGGTTTGGTTGTTTTTTTTTTTGAAGTTGGTTACTTATCTCTGGCAGCTGCTGAGGCAATTAGTGTGTGGTTGGTAGTTTTTGGTTGACGTTTCGTAATTATGTCAAAAAATGTTTTTGTCGCCTAGTTTAGCGTTTTTTTTTTTTATTTTTTCAACAGATGTATACCTTATTTTTTTAAAGACAAAGGCATTAATGCATTTTGCATTACTTCGTGTCAAAGTATAAAATTACAAAGTCAACATGGATAGTTTATTAAAAGTAATAAATTGTCAGAATGGTTTTAAAAGAGATTTATACAAAAAATGGCTATGCAATTTTGAACAAAGTAATTCAGGAGAAGCGCAAAAAAAAATAAGTTATCTTGTTAAAATCAGTGAAGCAATTCTGCTAATTTTTATATCTAAAATTTTCTAATTCAATTCAACAAAAAATGAACACAATTAAGATTTTTTTACGCAAACTCTAACGATGTGATTTGAATTTTTATGGTTTGTTTTCCTTATCTTATCAGAACAATCTGTAGACCGTTGGTAATAAAATATTAGCTTTGCTTATCGACGGCGATTTGCGTCTGAAATAGCGGGTCAACTTTGAAAGGTATATTATTCCATCTGTATTACCCAGTAACTGGGTTGTACAGGTCAGATAGGCAGTCACTCCGTGAAAAGTCACCCTCAAAAAAGTTCAGAAAAAGCTAGTTACATAATAAAAGAGGTCGCAGGACTGAAAGCTTACCACGGCCCTAGAGCACATATTAAAGAACAACAACAAGAGCAAGATAAGTCTGACAGTCCCTTCCGCTTCACCCAGATCAGGAGGACTAATTTAATGATGTTTTTGAATACGCAATGAAAAAGATGTCCTGTCTCAACTAATGTTGATTTTCTACTTGCCCCTTCATCAGGGGCGAATCACTGCACTAATAAAATGAAATACGGGGCGAGACGATTATTAGAGAAAATCTTGAACAGAGAGTTATACTTAATTTTCTCGAAAATAAAAGTAAGTATCCCCAATTTAATAACACCATATTTGGAGATGTAACCAACGACAACGACCTTAACCTCCAAATAACAGTATTTAAATAACTTTCGCCGAATAACCACTTTCAAAACAGTGATAATGTGTGCGATACCCATCATTACATAGTTCATGGACACTCTGTCGCTTTCACTGCTATCATCATTGTTTTGACCATTATTTTCGTATCAGACGCTTCAACGACAAAGAGGTTCAGTGGCTTTAAGTTTCTCTTTGGTCAAGTAACTGTCATCATCATCTTTTTAACCTGTTCCTATATGTTAAGGTCGGCTTCCAAATGCTAGATACCGCTGAATGCTATTTTATAACTTGGAGAGACTGCCTTTCTGTCTTCCGTAGCCCAGTTACAGTAACTCCTCGGTAAGACTGGTTGTCAGATTTTTGGACTACTGTAAAGCCTTTTTTTAACGTAGTCCCAAACGAGATATTTCTCCTGTATCCTAGGTGCGTTTAAAAATATTTTAACTAACAAACAGTCAGTTCTATAAATTAAAGTCAGGGCCAACATTCATTCCGAATCATGAAGGAGTCTCTTTATGTAATGTTATGCATGGTCGACCCATCAGCAGAGATTGCAAGCGTTGCTTACCCTTGTAGTTATTTTTAATAATTCCTTGTTCTTACTTCTTGGGATTTTGACGAATTATTTTTAAGAAATCGTGGCACTTTCCACCACTGGTGTACAGTGTGTTTATCAATTGGATACCTCAGTAACGAACGTAGGTTGGTACTTTCAAGAGGTACTGGGTCATTTTTCGTTCACCAAACATCCGTTGAGGATAATGACGCCCGATCTTTTACTACTAGTGCAACCATCCACTAACAAAAAACAAAAATATAAATTATTTTAATTACATCTAACTTAAATGAAATTAAAATAATTTATATTTTTGTTTTTTGTTAGTGAATGGTTGCACTAGTAGTAAAAGATCGGGCGTCATTATCCTCAACGGATGTTTGGTGAACGAAAAATGGCCCTACTCCTCTTGAAACTTCACGATGTTGTTACTACAACATCGTGAAGTTGACTGTACAAGCTGGGAGGAGAACACAACGGGAATTATACCTAAATTATTTTTCTGCCACGAGCCAAAAACTTCAAGTTTTTTGCCAATGAAATGGATTTTATGCAAAATATCAAGTCAATAACGATTTGAACTGTGACCTGAGACTAAATTATATTTAAATGGACTTTCCTCAACTAGATATTAAGATTAGATTAAGCACTTTTATTTGATATGTTTATTGATATCGTTAATAGACTACCTGATAAAGTGCTTTATATTACTTCTCACGATTTTTTTATATTTTTAGAACTCATGTTTTAGAAACCATTTTGGTTTTATGATGGGATTTAGGTAATAAGTGTCAAGGCTAATAAAAATAAAAAGTATCGATTATTTCAAAGATAGAATCGATTTAATAGCGTTATATTTTACGGTCGACTGCACTCTAAATGTTTTCTACCTTTTAAGAAACTCTTATTTTAACCTCAAATGTAAATAATTACTTTGTTTTTATAACAAAAGTACGTTACCGGGTTTTTGTTTTCAAATAATCGTTTATCTACATACATTTACATATAAATAATGTTATTATATGGTTTAATGTGCGTGCAGTACAAAATATTTCTTAATTTGGATTAAGGAACTGAAAAACTAAAATGTGCATATCATTTGATATGCAATCTTGAGTCAAGGTATAACAATCTTTGTGAATTATTTTTATTTGCTCCAATAAGCTCATGTTAGGTTAGGTTAATTTTAGTGCTAGTTTATATTTTTAGATCTTATCAATTAGATTTGCATGACATAAGTAATAATTATAATATAAAGTTATTTAGTGTATGACTACACAAATATAAAAAAATAGCCGTAAAGCTACGGGTTGGTTAACACCATGCTTCGTCAACCATTCAAGTAACCCGGATCAAGCTTCTGATCACTTAATCTCCCATCAAATCTCACATGACATTGACATTTTATTAAGGCACTTAAAAAAACACTTCTGCAATCCTCGAAAGGCCTATAACCGTCTTTAGTGTCATTTACTGTACCCAAAATTCATCAAAATCTGTTCAACAATTTTGACGAGAAAACGAAACGAAAAACGAAAACATACACACTTCCGGAATTATATATTAGGAAGATTATCATATCTACAAAATAATCATCTGTACCAATTTCCAAAGATATATTGTTTTCGATTCGACTTCCAGTCTAACCGGATCTCTTTAATAATCCGTCTCAACAAAAGCTTCGACTTCAAAATTTTATTGAAGCTTTCGGCTCGCCATTTTATTGTCTTTAAAGTGCATCTTTTATTCATTGTTTATTTACGTTTTAATCCGTAAATCTTAACCTTCGTTTCGCATTCTCCTCGTGTTCATATTAACATGTGGTTCTGGACCTGCAGCAGAGTCATGGCGAATTAGGGTTGCCAACTACACTCTAAAAAAGTTATTTCAGAAGTAAGTGGCTATTTAGGTGTACATCATGAAAAACAGAATAATCCATAGGTCTAAAATCGTCATCGCGAAAAAAATACTCACCCTTGAATGTGGTCAGTGACCATGCTTTTCTAATACTCTGTAGGGTATTGTAATCTTCCTATGACGATAAAATACTGTATTGTTGAGACTGCGACTAATAATAAAAATAAAAAAGAACCCAAAAACTCTTGTATTCTTAGTTTTTCCATTGTAGAATAAACAAGAATTATTAATTCGATAAATTTTATGAAGGTTTTATGGGAAACCAGAAATTCTTTATTATTATTTTTCGTAAAAAAGTTGGCAACCCTATACCAGTGTATGGTGTTGGTGGCCGTTAAAATGACGTCATTTCATCAGTGACTCATTACCAACCAGCCATGTTTGCCCATTCACAAAATCCTTACTTGATAATATTATTTTTAGATAATTATTATTTGGATCAGCCGCGATTAATGAAAAATTTTTCGTACCCTTTTTGGGATGGTAGGTTCATTGATATCTTAATTTTCGGTACCAAAATTAAAGTCCCCAATTAGTCTTTTTTATTGATTTAAATTGGCACTTATTACTTTTGTTATAGACAATGGAGAAGTGAAATAAATTAAGCGAAAATAATATCAAATTGAGTTTTTGATTAATAATTGAGCTATGACTACTCGAACCTAGTAGACGTCACACAGAAAAATTCTTTTGGGGTTCTTAGGAATGTTTCAGGGGAGATTCACCCGGAGAGGGAAATTCACCCGGTGTCTTCCGCCGGACTAGATCCACCGCGCATATGCGTGGACTACGCCTGCGCGTTCATTCTCTCTTGGGGTTCTTAGGTATGTTTCAGGGGAGATCGACGGCGTCCGCTAGCCGAGCTCCCTTGAAACACAGTGAGGGAAATTCACCCAGTAAGTCGCAGTATAAGTCGCTACTGACTAGATACAATTCGCATGTGCGTGGTCCGCGCATGCGCATTTTTTTTTTAATGATAAGTATCGCGTTTGACAGCTATCTCACCTGATGGTAAGGGAAGGTGTGGTCGACGGTGAAGCACGCTCGCCTAGAAGTGACCTATTCACTCCTGACTTGACCCCAAGGTTATACGCTGTCTGGAAATACAGACCCCGGGAGTTCCACTCCTTAGCTGTGCGTAAATTCTCTCTTGGGGTTCTTAGGAATGTTTTAAGGGAGATCGGCGTCCGCAATCCAAGCTCCCTTGAAACACAGTGAAGGAGAATCCACACGATGATGGCCACCACAGTCTGATTCACCGCGCTTGCGCGTTGACACCGACCTGGTGGCATACCTAGTGTGGGAGAGAGACAAAGTTATATAAGTCGCCTAGCGCCACCTCGTTCTCTCACTGTAAGAACTGCTCTGGCTCTTAAACGTCATTGCAACGTCATGCATTTTCATCTTTTGTATGAAAATCGTGACCTTGATTGAATGAAAGTTTCATTATCAATAACAGAAGAAAACAGATATTAGAACAGAGGAAGTCGTTAATTTCTTTATGACGTCTACCATTCAAGAATGCCTTTCAACAACATTAAAATATTTTATAATGTTTGGGTTAGAAACCTCAATTTTGGAAGCGCATCGCAGCCGGTTCTCTAACATTGATTATAACGTATAAAGCTGAGGTCAGTGGGATTTAGTTACAAACTAGCTTATGCTCGCGGCTTCGGACGTGTCCAGTAGAAGAGTTCGTGGGTTTTAATATTTTTCTAAAATTAAAATAACCTTATTTACTTTTTATAAAAAGTTATGCGTGGTCATACATAACAAGAAAAGTGAGTGTATAAAAACGTGGGAAAAAACAACAAAAACACGTGTCGAATTGAGAACCTCCTCCTTTTTTATCGTCGGTTAAAAATCAGCTATATCTGTTATCAATAGCGTTAGCGACCAAGCAGTTTTGGAAATTACCCAAAGCAAAGGGATCACATCGACATTATTTTGTTATTTTATTTCTTTTCTTTAATAATTCTTATTTCTGTCAGTTTTTATTTTTTATACTTACAGATGCGTTTTATAGAAATCAGTAGCCCTAGCCATGGATGGATCATCTGGGCGCGGCGATGAGTCATCAAATGTGTGTTCTATTTATTAATGGATCTTACACTTTCCCCTTGTTGGTCTTAATTAATTTGGATAGGGGCGTAGGTATGAGTCACTTTTGTATTTCTACCTGACCCTGGCTGTCCCCTATCCATTACCCGCCGCCACTATTAACACTAACCAACTTGATACAAAAAATTATATAGGTATGTGGCACTCGGAGACTGCCGCGTTGAAGCTATTGCATAACATTTTTATTTTAAAAGAATAAAATACGCCTACCGCTTATATTTAACGAGAATATAATTTATTTAAAATGTTTATGGTGCACTACTGTAATAAAGAACTTCTTTGTTGTAGGAGAATTTTATAAGCAGGTTTCATTGTGAAAACTCCTTTTGTAGCTGGCCGTTTAGAATCAGTAAGAAAAAGTAAATTGTTTTTATGACCTCTGACGGATATTTTTATGATTGCCGAAGTCTCCCGAACTGAAACGATTTTAGACGATGCGTGGTGTCAGGTATTTTCTTTAGGTTTTTGGAAATTTTTTGATTCGGTCGCCGCGCCCCGCGCCGCGCTCAGCCCGCGATAAAAGCTATGCAATAGCTTAAAAATTGTGATAGCTAAGGTTGGTTAAGGTAAAATAGATGATGTGAATATAGTTTATAACTATAGCACTCAGAAATAATTAAGCTTCCTACCAAAAAATAAATAGTACCGGAGATTACCCGCTACACTGCATACAAACAAATTAATACTTAACGTACATAATAGTTATTACTATTACTATAGTTGCAAAGGAAACATTAAAAAGTAATATATTTTATAACAGGCAGTCAAACATAATTTGCACCAAATTTTTAGATTTAGTTTATTATACATTGACAGATCTACGTTTCATTCACCACACCTATTTCAGATTACTGAGATACGACATTAAAATAACCATAAAATATGACAACATTAAATTCAAGACGTCTTCAAAAGGCAGAAAAAAAGTTACTATTCCTCATAAATTATATTCTAATAAAAATAACCGGAATAAACCGTCAACACGTAATAACACCGAAAACGATTTATAAAGTCGCAAAAATTTGCGTGGCGCGATCTCAGGGCAGTATGGAGGGGACGACAGTCGTTGGTCGCAACCGACGGCCGGGCACGCCGTAATCGCGGCGGTAAGACCCCTCTTTGAGGAGTGGCTGCCTGGCTGGATAGGCGTCACGGCGTCCTAACCTTCCGCCGTACGCAGGTCCTCACCGGACACGGCTGTTTCGGGAGGTACCTGTGTCTGAGGAGAAAGGAGGAAACGTCTGGGTGTCACCACTGCGAGGTTCACTCGGAGGACACGGTGGAGCATACGGTACAGGACTACCCCGCTTGGGCAGAGCACCGCCGTGTCCTCAGGGCGGCAATGGGCGGAGACCTCTCGCGCCCAGCATTGTTTGAGGCCATGCTGCGGGGCGAGACGGAGTGGGAAGCGGTGGCCTCCTGCGAAGCAGTCATGCTCGCGAAGGAGGAGCGCGTGTCACGCGTGCCGCATGAGGGAGAGGATAGCGTCCTCCCTCCAGCCCAGCCGCAGTGGTAGACGCCCACGGCGACGGACGTCGAAAGACGATCTCTGGACCACCGTAGGCGCGGGCATGCGGGCGGCGAGTAATAGGCGACTCACTGTCCGACCATGGACCATCAGCATGATGACGGGGCCCCCCTCTAGAGGACCAAAGCCTGCCGGGGTCGCGGGATTTATCTCATTACCGTGACCCCGGAACATAATGGGCTATTGAAGAACACCGTGGATTTTAGTCAGTACAAGTTTGACAGTCCCTCCTGCCATACCCTGGGTGGGAGGACTCATTTGATGATTTTACCACGCTAAAAAAAATGGTCTCGTTTATTTTGGCTGCCATGCATTCATTAGTGATTCACCTCTCAGGTGCGTCGCAGTTTCGCACTTATTTCCGCTGGCCGTGACTCTGTACCGTAATAATGTCGGTGAACAAAAGCAAAACTGTCTCCCCATTCATACATGTGAGATAGTAAATTAAACTACACCCAAGTACCTATTCACAACATTGTCTAAGTTTTTTTGCCCCTTTTGTTGTCCTTTCGTCACGCCATTCGAGTCTACGAGGTCGAGAGGCCCCTAAATCACACCATCTATCTTCATAACACTCATATTATTCTTGTTTCATACAATAATAATAACTTTTTAACAAAAAAATCAAACCGACGAAAGATTGAACTGAAAAGCTAAAAATAAATTTTGAGGCGGCGCCAAACAAACATACAAACATGTACCTAAATTAATTATTTGAAGCAAAGCATAATTTTATTGTAGCTAGGTTGCTTTTCGTTGATTGTTTCTTTGGCGCCGCCTCAAAATTTATTTTTAGCTTTTCAGTTCAATCTTTCGTCGGTTTGATTTTTTTGTTAAAAAGTTATTATTTTTAGCTTTTTAGTTGTATACCATGATTAGAGTGTTTAACACATGGAAAAACCCGTCTTCCCTTTTGTCATTGTCAACGTAACCGTCACAGTAATTAGTATTAACTGTTGAGGACCTGTAACTTGCAACTAAAAACTCCACTCTCAGACTGTCAACGACTGTCAAATCCCAACTATGTTTAAAGTTCTTATCATGATGAATGAAATGAGCCCAAATACGATATAGTTGCTGTTAACTGTTGAGGATCTCTTGCTACTGCCTTCTGTCCTCATCATCAGACCCTCGATGACAATTATACTCCAGCTAGGTCTAAAATTTTCATCAAGACTAATGAAATGAGCCCAAACACGATATAGGTGCTGTTAACTGTTGAGGACCTCTTGCCCCTGCTTTCCGTCACCATCCTCAGACCCTTGATGACAATGATACCTCAGCTGGGTCTAAAGTTCTCATCAAGCTGAGTGAAATGAGTCCAAACACGATATACTCCGCGCCCCTAAGACCGCGGCTGTAGTAATTACTCTACAGCCGGACGCGGTCAAGAGGGGCGTGACGTACCGCGACGTGTTCGCGAAGGCGAAGGAGGCGGTCAACCTCCGAGAGCTGGGAATCGACGGGGGTCTCCGGGTGCAAGTCACCGCTACGGGGGCCAGACTTCTGTCGATCCCCGGCGCGGACAGCGGCCCTACCGCTGACGCTCTAGCCGAACGGCTCAGAGCGTCCATAGACGCGGAGGAGGCCCGAGTGTCCAGGCCCGTAAAGCGCGCTGATCTGCGCATAATGGGCCTGGACGACTCCATCTCGGAGGGGGACGTAGTGGCTGCCGTTGCCAGGGCTGGGGAGTGCCCTGCCGACCAAGTGAAGGCAGGCACCCTACGCCCTGACTTCACGGGGCTGCTGTCTATCACGGTCAGCTGCCCCGTGCCGGCGGCCAAAAAGATTGGGGAGGGCCGAAGGCTCCTGGTCGGCTGGGTGTCCGCGCAGGTGAAACTGCTGGAGCCCAGGCCTCTGAGGTGCTTCCGCTGCCAAGTGGGTAACCATACGGCATGCAAGTGCACCTCGGAGGTGGACCGCAGCGACGACTGCTTCCGCTGCGGTCAGCCCGGTCACAAGGCCGGCTCTTGTAACGCCCCGCCGCACTGCTTCCTATGTGCGGCGGCTGGCAAGCCGGCCGATCACCGGGCAGGGGGCAAGTCCTGCGCCCCGCCCGCCAAGACCAGGAGCAGAGGTAGGCCCTCTGCCGCCGCCGTCGCCACCGCCGCCGCCGCCGCAGCTCCTGCTGCCGCCGCCGCCGCCGTGACTCAACCCTCGGAGAGGGTCCTGGAGGAGGCTGCAATGGATTCAGATTAATGTCTCCATTGCGCTTCCTCCAGGCGAACATCAACCACTGCGCCGCTGCTCAGGATCTCTTGCTCCAGAGCATGGCGCAGTGGTTGATCAACGTCGCCGTGGTCGCCGAGCCGTATTTTGTCCTGCCCAGGAATGACTGGGTGGCGGACCTGGACGGCTCGGTGACCCTAATTTCGTCGGCCGCCGCCGGTACCCCGCCCCTCGATCGCGTCGAGAGAGGGCGCGGGATCGTCGCAGCACGGTTCGGGGAGATCGCCGTTGTAGGCGTTTATTTCTCCCCGAATCGATCTCTCGCCGAGTTCCAAGACTCCCTAACGGAGCTGGGAGATGTCGTCGTCGCCCTCGGTTCCCTCCCCGCGCTCGTCCTTGGGGACTTCAACGCCAAAAGTCCGGCTTGGGGTTCCCGGTCCAGGGACTATACGCGGGGTAGGATACTCGAGCGCTGGGCCCGTGCGCATGGCCTGGTGATCGAGAACCGGGGTTCTGTCCCCACGTGCGTGCGGTTTATGGGTGAATCGGTGGTGGACGTTACGTTCGCCACCGCCGACCTGTCGCCGCGCGTTACCGGCTGGCGCGTTGTGGAGGAGGTGGAGACCTATTCCGACCACCGGTATATCCGGTTCGACGTCTCCGCCCAGACCTCAGACGCGCCGGTTCCAAGTGGACGGAACCCAAGTGGTCCGCGATGGGCGCTGAAGCAGCTGGACCGGGAGCTATTCCTGGAAGCCTCGATCGTGCAGGCCTGGGTGTCACCACCGGACAGGCCTGCCGACATAAACGACGAGGCCGAGTGGTTCCGGGAGGCCATGTCGGAGATCTGTGACGTGGCCATGCCCCGGGTCCGGCAAGGACGCGCCCGGCGTCAGTTGTACTGGTGGTCGCGCGAGCTTGCAGCGCTGCGCGAAGCGTGCGTTGCCGCGCGCCGCCGGTACACCAGATTCCGCAGGCGCCGCACCCGACCTCCGGATGCGGCGACTGTAGAGACGGAGCTATACGAGGGCTACAGGGCAGCGAAGGCCGCCCTCCGCGACGAGATCTGGCGGGCCAAGGAATTGGCCCGCGAGGAGATGCTGGGGACTCTGGACGGGGACCCATGGGGCCGCCCCTACAAGTGGGTGCGCGAAAAGCTCCGCCCCTGGGCTCCCCCGTTGACGCAGAGCCTCCAGCCTCAGTTCGTGGAGGACGTGGTGAGCGCCCTGTTCCCATCGCGAGGGGAGCACACTCCCCCGCCCATGGCTCCGTCTCCGACGGAATCTGACGATGAAGCTGACGCAAACGCGGATCGCAGCGACGACGACATCTACGACGCTCCGGAGGTGACCGAGGTAGACTTGAGAGTGGCGGTACAACGGCTCAAAGCCAAAAATACCGCCCCAGGACCCGACGGCCTGCCAGGAAAAGCCTGGGTCCTGGCCTGGGGGACTCTCGGGCCTCGACTGGGGGGGCTCTTAAGCGCATGCTTGGAGAGGGGCCGGTTTCCGCTTCGTTGGAAGACGGGGAAGCTGGTCCTGATCCAGAAGCCCGGGCGCCCTGCGGACTCTCCGTCCGCATTCCGGCCCATCGTGCTGCTCGATGAGGTGGGCAAGCTCTTTGAGAGAGTCATTGCAGACCGCCTCGTCGGGCACCTGAATCGGGTGGGCCCGAACCTTGCGGAGAGCCAGTTTGGCTTCCGCAGGGGGCGCTCGACGGTGGACGCCATCATGCGCGTGAGAGCCCTCACGACGGGGGATGCAGTAGCCCGGGGCAGGGTCGTCTTGGCGGTGTCTTTGGACATCACCAACGCCTTTAACACCCTGCCCTGGAGTTGCATCAGGGAGGCACTCCGGTATCACCGGGTGCCGACCTACCTCCGTCGCATAGTCGAGGACTACCTGACGGACAGAGCCGTCATCTACCCCGGTCACCGGGGAGAGTGGAACCGGCGAGAGATATCGTGCGGTGTTCCACAGGGATCGGTCTTGGGACCGCCCCTGTGGAACATCGGATACGATTGGGTGCTGCGCGGCGACCTCCCTGACGGCGTCAGCGTGATATGTTACGCTGACGACACGCTCGTCCTGGCGGAGGGAGAGTCGCACCAGGCGGCGGCCGACCTGGCGACGCAAGCGGTAGCGACAGTCGTCGAGAGGATCCGGCAGCTGGGACTCGAAGTGGCGCTGCACAAAACGGAGGCCATGTGTTTTCATGGCCGCGTTAACGCGCCACGGTCCGAGTCCCACATAACGGTGGAGGGGGTTCGCATCGGCGTCGGGAGGACGATGAAGTACCTGGGACTCGTCCTCGACAGCCGGTGGAACTTCAGGGAGCATTTCCTGAGTTTGGCCCCAAGGCTGAACCGGGCAGCAGCCGCCCTCAGGCGACTCCTGCCTAATCTCAGGGGGCCAAACGCCTCCTGCCGTAGGCTGTACGCCGGTGTCGTGCGGTCCATGGCCCTCTACGGGGCCCCCGTGTGGGCCCTGAGCATCCGGACGCGACCACTAAAGTTGGTCGCATGCCAGAGGGTCATGGCTATCCGGATGATCCGGGGATACCGCACGATCGCCGGCGAATCGGCCAACCTGCTTGCCGGATTACTGCCCTGGGATCTGGAGGCGACTGCCCTCCAGCGCGTCTATGAGTGGCGCGTGGAGGCGCAGCGCCGGGGTGTATCGCCGCTGCCTCGAGAAGTCGAGGCGCGGCGGGAAGAGCTCCGGCGCGATCTCAGGGCAGTATGGAGGGGACGACTGTCGCTACCGACGGCCGGGCACGCCGCAATCGCGGCGGTAAGACCCCTCTTTGAGGAGTGGCTGGATAGGAGTCACGGCGTCCTGACCTTCCGCATGACGCAGGTCCTCACCGGACACGGATGTTTCGGGAGGTACCTGTGTCTAAGGAAAAAGGAGGAAACGCCTGGGTGTCACCACTGCGAAGATCGCCCGGAGGACACAGTAGAGCATACGGTGCAAGACTGCCCCGCTTGGGCAGAGCACCGACGTGTCCTCACGGCGGCGATAGGCGGAGACCTCTCGCGCCCAGCATTGGTTGCGGCCATGCTGCGGGGCGAGACGGAGTGGGAAGCGGTCGCCTCCTTCTGCGAAGCAGTAATGCTCGCGAAGGAGGAGGCGCGCCACGAGAGAGAGAGGACAGAGTCCTCCCTCCGCCCCACCCGCGGTGGTTGGCGCCCACGGCGTCGGACGTCGCAAGACGATCTCCGGCCACCGTAGGCGCGGGCATGCGGGCGGCGAGTAAAGGGCAACTCGCCGCCCGGACATGGACCATGCCCGGGTCGACGGCGCGTTGTGTTCCACGCGCGCCTCAAAGAGCGTCAGCACGATGACGGGGCCCCGCCCAAGAGGGCCAAAGCCTGCCGGGGTCGCGGGACTTATCTCATTACCGTGACCCCGGAACACAAAGGGCTATTGAAGGACACCGTGGATTTTAGTCAGTACAAGTCTGACAGTCCCTCCCGCCCTGCCCGGGGTGGGAGGACTCATTTGATGATTTTACCACGATAAAAAAAAAAAAAAAAAAAAACACGATATAGCTGTTGTTAACTGTTGAGGAACTCTTGGGACTGACTTCACAACATAACAGGGATCTGGAGTTGATCTGATGATGGTGACACCATCATGTTATCTTTTCCACATCTCTGCTATATAGTAATGTCCTCAGAAGGAGGTGGACGCTGCGCTCGCGCGCCTTAAGCCCAAGCGTTCGGTCGGGCCAGACGGGGTGCCACCCTTCGTCGTTAGGGACTGTAGGAAAGTGCTGGCTCGGCCGCTCAGGCATTTATTTAATTGTTTTTTACAAGAATGCTCGTATCCGGTAGGCTGGAAACTGACTAGGGTTACTCCGGTACCGAAAGGGACTTCAAGCACGGATGTCAGTGGATATAGACCAATAGCAGTTTTGTCAGCATTTGCTAAAGTCTTCGAGTCTGCGCTGTGTGCAACTATTCACTCGCAAGTAGCCCCACAGCTCAACGACGCACAACATGGTTTCCGTGTAGGCCGTAGTAAAAATTCCAATTTGATGTGTTTTTTAAATCAGGCCACCACAGTGCTGGACTCGGAGGCTGGTGCACAACTGGATGTTGCCTATTTTGACTTCAGGAAGGCATTTGACAGTGTGGATAATGACATACTTTTAAGTAAATTTGCGAGGGTCGGTTTTACCCCGGCCCTTCTAAAATTCTTCGCTAGCTACTTAGGCAGCCGCAAGCAAATTGTGGAATATGCAGGTTACACCTCGGATCCGTATTTCACCCTTACGGGGGTAAGTCAAGGTTCAAATTTAGGACCTCTAGAATTTATAATTATGATAAATGACCTTCCTGAAGTCATTAAAGACGCCAGCTGTTTGTTATTTGCTGACGATCTGAAGCTATACTTGCGGATCGTGGACGAGTCATGCTGCGGTATGCTCCAGCGAGACATAGATCGGGTGGCAGCGTGGAGTGAAGAGAATAAGTTATTCTTCAATGTGACGAAGTGTAGCGTAATGTCCTTCACGCGAGCCGTGGAACCCCGACGACATGAGTACTGCATGGGAGGCCACGCCATACCGCGAGTGGATGTAGTGAGAGATTTAGGGGTCTCTTTTTCCGGAGATCTATCGTTTCGTGCTCATGTTGTACAGGTATGCAAAAAAGCTTTTAAAAATCTGGGTTTTGTCATGCGTGAAACCCGTGATTTCACTAATATGGCAGCAGTGAAAGCACTTTACAATGCATTGGTGCGAAGCAATTTGGAAACTAGTGCTATCATCTGGAATCCATATGAAGCGAAGTATTCTCAGATGTTGGAAAAGATGCAGAACAAGTTTACCCGATACCTATATTGGAAGCAGTATGGTGTCTACCCCTTCTATCCACTTATGTATCCAACTCTCTTTGTGATAGGAATGGTTGGGTACTATAAGTTGGAAGTAAGGCGTAACCTTTCTCTAGCTAAGTATGTATTTATGGTTTTTCGTGGGATACTTAATAATCCGCAAATATTGGCATCGTTGGCATTGCTTGTTCCGGACAGGAGGTTACGATTGGGACCGAGGCAGGCACTTTTTAAAGTTTCGTCTTCCCGTACAAATTTATTAAGGTTCGCACCTATGGTTCGCGCAGTAGGATTACTGAATAGGGTCTCTCGGCGCTTAGACTTATTTTCTTGCTCTTTGGCGGAATTCCAGAGGGTGACACTTAGTGAGTTGACCACTACGTAACGTGTACTTCTACCCAGACCCGTTACTTGGGACTGGGCAGACAACTAATCTATGACTACTTTTGTTAGCTTGGGTATTACCTGTAATAGCAATTGTATGTGTTATTGAAATAAATAAATAAATAAATAAATAAATAAATAAATAAATAAATATGTTAACTTTATTTCAAACGAATCGGTTCACAACTGAAAATTCTGTAGGAAAGTTGACAATCAATTCCTTTTTTTCTACCCTTAGAGGCCGATTTTAGTTTTGAAATTAAAATGGGACCAACTTTGAGATATACTCTTTCCAACAAAAAAAGAATTTTTGAAATCGGACCACGCTGGGAAAAGTTATGCGTGGTCATACATAAAAAAAAAAAATAAAAAAAAAAAATATACATGTCGAATTGAGAACCTCCTCCTTTTTTTTTCGTCGGTTAAAAATGGAAATGTATAACCAGCAACTTTTTGCAATTTCGGTATCGACTTCCGCAGTATTTTTCTCGGAGCAATTATTTTGATGCCTTACAAAACAAGTGCCCGATGATTGCTGCGATTATCCTAAGTAAAAACTGGAGGCAAAAAGTGGAGTGCGGAATAATTCGAGCAGATCAGTCTGTGAGTCATTGCAACCTTGATAATAATAGTATTGTAGCAAGGTAAGTTATGGATCTGATTCGGTATCGATACATATCGCATCTGTATTGAACCAAAATCAGAAGTCTTTGCATTCAATCGAACCTTAACTAGATACCTGACGCAATATTCAATTGAAAACATTGTTGCAAAGCTTCACTACGTCCCTGACTTTTTAATTATAGATATTGTGTAAGTTTACCTTTCTGGGAACAAACTGTTCTGCGTGAAGATGGACCGTGGGAGTGCGTCCCTCTTGACGGTTGACTGATGTTACCGATTACAAACAAATTAATGAGTTGTCTACCGTGAAGCAATCGGCTTTTAAAAAACCAACCTGCAAACAATGGAACATCATTTGCCTAATTAAGAGGAAGTTTGGGTGGGAATCGAACAAGAAAGGCCACCAGTGTTAGTTTTGAGTACCGAAGGGCCTACGAAAGTTCGGAAGTTTGGCGGTCACTGTGACAAATCAAGATAAAAGTCGTATCACCGGTAGCCTTATTTGTTTTTCCATGAATTATTTATCAATGAGCATCTTCGCACCTACTTCGCCTACAAAGTAATCTCGATCACCGCATTTGATAGGCGAGAAATTTTATAGGCAACCGAGACCGATTGACCTCGCCTCCGCTGATTAAAAAACAAAGTTTTAGGCTCATCGTTCTTCCGGACGGCCGACACGACGATCGCCCACAAATCACAGTTGGGTGATACCGATAATACTTGTGGTGCGGTCTTAGAAATTCCAGATGATTAGCATAAACGAAGCCGGTCGAGGCGAGGCGATTGAGATAGCCAACGGCATGTTCAGCTACGGTCCGTCGCCGCGTATCCATTCAAATGAGATCGGTTACACCTTAATTTATTCATGAACTATCTGGTATCTCTAAATATCAATATAAAATAAACAATAGCTTATTACGGATGTTGAGAATTTATGTGGTCAACAGTTACGCTCATCGGTCATTTGATACGGAGCGCATAATCGATTCTGTGGCTTTGGATTTGCACTTGACCTTGCGCGCCATTGACTTGTTACATCACTCGTGTATGGTCATGGCGGAATGTCAACTTTGCATAGAATCTGATTACAACTTCGTATTTCAATAGAAGAGAAAGATTTGTCTCGTAAACTATACAAATAATTAACAACCTTGCGAATCCATTAGGTTGCATCACTGATAGAACTAGATCAGACGATATATTATTATCAACATATGCAACAATAGCTTGCAGCAGACTTTCCAATTGACCTTTATTGCAGTCAGATACAAAGGTGTGTGGAAATAGTCCAAGGTTAGCCACCGGTAACGGATTTGAGATCCGGTGTTCACGACTCACTCGAGACTTGCTTAAATCTTTGATAATTGCTGTCCAGTAACCACACAAAAGGCTTATGATAAAACTGATATTAAGTATTAATATCCGTGTAGTGTTAGCCTCGTTTTAACTGAATGTTATTGATGTGGTTTAGTGCAATATAAAGTAGCTTTGATACTTCGATAGCCTTTGAACGCAGCGGTGTAACCAAATAATTCGTCTGAAATCTTAACCTATTGTCACATTTAGGTGGTTAACGGTAGATTAAAAGGTGCAATTTAAAGAAATCTGTCAACAAAAAAAATAAAAAAGAAAATTGTTTGGCAGGTTATCTTGGACATTACATTTCAACACAAAATTAGTTCAGCTCATGACATTTCTTACAATTTCTTCACAGCTTGTGATTTTCCGAATATTCCGATTTCTGAATGATTGAGCGGTCCACGGTCACGAACACTGAGTCCCTATGATCGGCCGTTCACCGTAACTAATGTCGATTTTATGGAATTGCATAGAGTGAGTCAATCTCAAGTCTCTTTTTGGTGCAAATATTTTATGTGTAGTGTACTTTGTTAACTCTCCCATAACCTTGGGATTGATGTTTAGTCTCGGTATTTATGTGATACTTCGTACAAACTAACGTAACACTTTTGTGTAGGTACCGTGAAGCCTTTAAAACGTCGAAAGACGTCATCATTATGACTGTAAATGTAAATATATAGCTACGCTATTAAAGTAAAAGATCTTTGTATGCTTGATGAAATAGCTAGACAGAGTATGCCTACTACAAGATTTGTAGGAAGAAAACAAGCTGCACTGATCAGAAATAAATAGGAATAAGATACAATGTTGATGTAGCCTTCAGCCTTCACCCACATATCCACATCAACAGACGTCCAATTCGTTCCATCGTAGAGTGTTTATAATTTCTCTCCTTTTAAGCGTAGATGCTGTCTCTTTACGTATACAACATGATGATCAACATACAAGTGTATAATATGCAAATATCTGAAAGCTGTTCGTTGTGACCCACAAACGGGTCTGCTCCGCGGGTTGGAGGCGCACGCGCCGCGACCCAATCGTACACGATAGTGAATACGAGATAGGCACCGTGTACACAGTACACAATGTTTTATTAATCAACCCCATTGTGTGGACGCTGCTTTGTAAAGCCTTTTGCAGTTCACTTGACTATTCATGAAAAAAATGTAGTCGAGTTATTCTTGTGATGTTTCTCTGAAGCTGTATGTTCTTACATATTATATCATGTTTTTAATTGAAGTAGCTCTTTGCGTTTGTAGAACAGCGTTTATCTTATAAACTACGGCTCGATAGAAAAAAATCTCTCCTTTTTCCCTCTCTTTCCCCCTCTCTTCCTTTATCTTTGTCTTTTAGTGCTCTCCACCATTTAGAGAATGTATTTTGCAAGGTTGACGTGTTTGATACAGTATTATAAAACTTGCATTATCATAAAGTTATCTCGATGTTCTTCTAGTTATAAAAACTACGAAACAGAGGCGTGTCTCTAGTCAAGTAAATGTGGGTATATGACTCGTTTGCTCTATTAGTAATAGTGCATTAATGTAATTATTGTTCTCAGCCATAGTTCCTGCAGTTTTTGCTTTCCCATTTCTTTCTTTGCAGGAAGTTCTAATAACAGTTGTGTAGTAACTGTACTTCTTACTGTATCCGCTTAAATACTAGGTGTTGTTTAAAATGACATTGTGAATGTCAAGGTTGAATACCCTGTTGTCAAAGTGAATAGGACTTTAATCTTAACTTTTACAATAATTTAAATAGATGAGTATTATCTATCGTGAGTGTTTCGCTTAAACTTGTGAACACCACAATAGGTGCTGATACAAGAATTAAACTGTGAACTGTGAAGGACGTATGTTCAATCACTAATTTTCTGCTTCCAGTTGTCTAAAACTGATCCAGTCATTTGGAAAGTCCACAAATTATCTCGCAATAACTATCACGATTTTGTTAAATAATTTCACTACACAAATTTTTGCGCTATACAATGTGAAATAAAGAATAAAAACTCTGAAACAGAATAAGGCAGTGCAATATCTAGCGTGGTGCATCAGGGACCACCGGGTAGGAACATTTGCATATCGGCGCTCGCTTCATCGCGGACCTGTTGCACACTGCGTACTGTTCTACTAGTATCTATGTTAATTAACCGTTACCACGTCCTTTTTTCCTTGCTTTTTGTTAAGCGGCTATAATGTCTTTTTTTTTGCGTGGTAAAATCATCAAATGAGTCCTCCCACCCAGGGCAGAGCGGGAGGGACTTTCAGACTTGTACTGACTAAAATCCACGGTGTCCTTCAATGGCCCTTTACGTTCCAGGGTCACGGTAATTTGATAAGTCCCACGACCGGCTCTAATGTCTTGGCTGGGTTTGGAATGTGTGTTTTGTTTTCTTTTTCTTCTATTTTGCTATTTCTTGCTTGTTTGGGTTTGTAGAAGCTTGATTATTGGTGACAATTGCAAGACCTGTTACTTTTCAAACCGAGTAAACTCGTTGCTTTAAATAAAATTCATTGTTATTATAATTAGCCTTTAACCCCCATCCGGCTACTCAATCATGGATAACACAGTCTTAACGACATTATATCTTAATACCTTACCTTTATTTTCAATGGTATTCCAATAAAAAGTGGCTACCGTTACTTTATCTGCTTCTGCAAAATCTCTTATTATTTCAAAGCATGGTATAATAGTATGATTTCTATGGTTATTTCTCGCCTGCAACATAATTTTCTACAACCGACCTGATTTGCTTGAAAACTTATACAGTTGGTACATAAATCACTATTCATGTTTCTCTTTCATATTATCTTGAAGATACACCGTAAGCTTAACCACATGTAACTATAACATTATTACCTATCTTCATGTTCAAGATTATATCTCTCGTCATTATTCTAGTCTCATTCTTCAGTGCCGGTCAATGTATTGTTAAAGAATGGCTACTTTGTTCTTATTATTAATAAATAAAAACTCAAGCACTATCTACTGCAATTTTATTTGTAACTGGTGATTTGGCACACACATTCCATTTTAATGACGTCTGTGAATTCCATTCTTAATACGAATATATCCTTAACAAAATCGTGTTGGTTGATATCAGTTATTGTTTCCTCTTCCGTTACATGGCCATTCCAAGATATAATATGGTCCTCTTCTCAATTGTATGCATCCATTAAAAATAATCTTTCGTCGATAAGTGTTCTGTCTTTAAAAAACGTTGACAACTTAATATCAGCTAGACTCAAACATTTATCAACATTCAGCGCGACAAATGTCCGTAATTTACTTTGTGTAAGACATTATACATTAGCAACAGTAATCTAGACGTTAGCGATACGTTAGCATTTCAAAACTGTACCAGGGCTGTCTTGAGCGACGTAACTTATCCTTTTATCCCATTAAACGAGTGTAAGTCTGTGAGATCACTTCATAATGGCATTACATTTATAAATAGATTTATATCTGTTTTAAATGTTGAGAGGAACTGGTTGTCTGGCAACCCTGTAGGAACGAATGTTACATGTGTAACATGGTGGATTATTCACGCCTGTCTGATAGGTAGACTGTTGATGGCCGTACTAAGATTGCATCGCCTACGCCTCCTAGATTAAGAAACTATCTGCTGACAAGTCTATTTGTTTGACTGGCGCTGCGTTGTTCGTTTGATTAACTTGAAATGAACTGGGCTATTCTTGTAATTCTGTTGTTGCAGTTAGTTTCTTGGTATCTGAATTTCATTTTGCATTGTTAATTATTTTAACATTGCCTCCGACTGTATCATTCGCTTTAATGTTGAGCATATTGTAGATCTCAGATTGAAAGTACGTTGTTTGCCTACATTCTTTGTATTGAAAATTAGAAATGTTGTTTGGACCGTGATCGATTTTGCTCTCAATTTAATATTTGATATTACAAAATGCTCTATCAATAGCTAGAAAGTAGATACATTTATTGCGTGGGATTAACATTTGAAACACAATTTGGTCACGACTTAAAAGTTGAAATGTATGCGATCATGGCTTAGGGTTCGTTTTCTGTGTTGGCATTCTAAGCTGGTCCATTAACAAAAATGTTTATTACATCGATCCGTATGTCACTCTCACTTTCTTTCGCGTAGGCTGTGTGTCATTAAAATTCTGTCTGCTGTTTCGTGATTATAATGCAGTAAAGCTTGATTGGTAGCTTGAACCTGAGCTTACTGCAAGTCGTGTAGACAATTCAATCCTTCTTATATGGTATTGCAAATTAAATGCGTCTGTTGGCTCGGAATTTATTGGCAGTACGAATTTGAAATAACTGATTAACATTTTAGAACTATTTTTTGTATGTGCATAACGAGATTGGACTTTAATTGAAATTTTGAACATCCACGAGATGCTCCACTTTTTGTTGATTAGTTGACTTTTCGAATGCTGTACGTTTGTAATTTGAAGGATTTTAAATGTGACAACTATTTTAAAGTTTTATTGCTTTGAATTAAATCATTCATACTAAGTTTTGTTTTGTCAAATCGTAGTTCCTTTTTAAATTATTAATCAGCCTCATTGTGTGTAATCAATTTTGTTCGGATTAGGTTTGATTTGAACAAATGAACTACCATTTTTATGCTTGTTGTATTTCACTATTCACAATAGAGATGTCATCCCACGCTATTATTAGTTCTAAACACTGTTTAGTTTTGAAAGCAATTACTCATCGCTTTGTTGTTTTTAAAACAAACTGTATGTATGTCGTCAGTATGTAACAACTATTGTTGCCTCGTTGTTTTAATGAAATTAACTTCGTAATCTTTTAAATTGAAGACGCTATGGCTAAAGTTACAAGCGATTGACGAAATGGAATGACATCATTTTTGAAAAGAATTCTCTAAAAAGGCTCTTCGGCCTTGAATATAAGGTTTCATGAAAATAAAGATGTCTTTTTACAAAGATGTCATTGGGATTGCATTATAAAACAACTTGCGATCTGGGTGGCAACGATTTTAAAATAAGATATTAAAGTTTTTGTGGACAAAATCATGTAATTTAATGACAAGGATAAAACATCATACACTACACTCTGTCTAAAGAAATAACATCTTACTCTTTGTTGTCTGTGAGTAGGTATGATAAAAGATTTTACCAAATTACTGCACGATGGGCCGCTTGTTATTGGTAATAGCAAGTTGACCTATTATTCAATTTATACTCTTCATCACGCTACACCACCTCAAAGTCAGTATGCTCATTTCATCTTCATTTAAAATTTTAGAGAGCTTCTATATAAACTAACTGCTTCTGCTATTACAGCTGTTATTGCAACTGTAAAAGATTTATCGAGTAACAAAATACTGAATGCTCTTATAACTTGTTTCTATAATATCCTCTTCACTTTCCCATCTCACGTGGGAGTCTGCACCGATGCCTTGACTGAAGATGAGATAACTATCAGCTAAACGCCTACTATTTCTAAACAATAAATGATCGATGATGGTCCGTTGTGCAAAACGTTTCGCTTGCGTTACCATCATTAGCTCCGAATCGGTCTATTGTTAAATCAGTTTTATGTTTGTCTAATAAGACCCTATTTACTGTTGGGCTTAAATGCCAGTTTGTGCAATATTGTTTAGTTCAATGATTAATCTGTTATGGACATTTCAAATTGCTATTCATTAGTATCTGCGTCGATATTTTGTACAAGTTGTTTCTTAAATTCAGTTTTCCTAGTACATCTCTGATTTCTTCTATCTGACATTTTGTTCCTATCTCTCTTTTTCCTACTTTTTTGTTAATATACGCCTCCAATTTCATACTTCTGCCCTGTTTCTGTTTTAATCCTCGTCATCAGCACAAAACGTTTTCTTCTTCTATTTCCCCTACCTAGCTGTCACGTTTTCCTTCACATCTGTTTTATTCATAACATGTTTCACACAATCCACCATCTTTAATCTTTCCAAACTATATTTACTAAATATCTTCTGATCTAATATCTGATTCTCATAATATCCATAAGAAATTCCCATAGTTCACTTCAATATTATGTCTATTCTTAGAATCAGTGTTCTAACATTTCACAATGCGGTTAGATCTTCTATAGTGCTAATATTATGCTTATTATCTCTCTGAGGTGCTTATTGCACAAAATGATTAGCACTAGAACGCCAGGTGATCGCTAAGTGGTAATCATAAGTCATTTTCAGTACTATGCAGTTTGTAAAATGAATTTTAACGGACAGTTACTTTATTATAGTAGATATTTGGCACTGCTTTGTAAGATCCTAAGTGCTCTTCTCCAAGATCAATATTCAACTTCAGTTTAGCATTCATTAGAATTCTAAACCTCATTAAATTATATTTTAGTTATTTTATTTGGTAAAAAAATTAATCATCGGGGGCCTTGTTTTTCTTTCATTCATTTTGGATATAATTTCGCTTAAACCTGCGTGCTTGTTTATTTCTGGATTAACTTTCAAAAAAAAATTATTGCAAGAAACTCTTTCTCATTATGATACGCAAGAGATAGTATCGACAATTTATTAATTATTCACTTACTGGTGATTGGATCACGTAATTGCCATCGAAAAGGTCAAAGTAAAGAGCTTGTTGGAAACAATAATAATACTGAATGAGAATTCATTGATGCCATTAAACCTTACCTTAGCAAAGAAAATAAAAGATACTGTACGCTATCAAATAGATGACTATCTCGTCCTTATTGCCTGGGGTCCGGAAGGCTGCCTACGTCACTGCCCTCATATCTCATGGCTTGGAAATCTAAAGGTTATCGATTTTACGACAATCTTTACCCGTATGCGTTTTAACTAGACTTAAATTATGGCTATCTTTGCATCTAGGACTATATGCGTCTTTGTTGTCTAAATGCCTATTTTAATGGGTGGTGCTATTTAGATTTCTTGGTTGATTATGTGTTGGTAATAAAGAGGTTGTTTTTGTGTGAATTTGCAAGGTTCCTCTTGATTTCTATCTATCTTTAATTTTGAACTTGATACTTACTAGTACCAACTGCTGATTTTGACTACGGTTTTTATCTCAGGATTTGCTTTGATATTGTTTCAGTAAGAGACTGAATACTGTAAAATCACTTGAGGTACCTAGCTATATTTGCAGTGTTCGAATATATTATTCTCTCCTAAGTCTATACTGGTAAACTTAACGATAAACGTACCTACTATTATACATCTTACGAAAGCACGAAATTTCAGAATCCATATTATAATTGCTTAATTATTATTTTACGAACTCACAACACTGCAACATTTAAACAAACATCCTGACTTAAGAGCAACATGTGTGTGTGTGCAGTGACTAATGTTTTTCCCCAGAGCCAGTGTCACATCTGTGGGTCATCTAATTCCTTGTCCAGATGTTAGAATTCTTGGATCATTAAAAGTTTAATGTCACCAGACAAAGTGCGAAGCCAACGGAAGGCCTGAAAGTGAAATCATTAAAATTTGTTTAGAAGCAGAATCACCATCATCCGCATATTCTTTTCCTCCTTCATCTATACTCCTTCCTTCAACTATGTTAGGGTCGGCTTCCAATCTAACAAGATCCAGTTGAATACCAATATTTAATATGAAGTGGTATTTTTTTTTTATTTATAGCTGAATCGAAATAATTATCTTTAGCGTTATAGTAAAAGTCTTCGCCAATACGCCAAATTGCAGTCAGCTGGAGGCCAAATACGGCTCCAATGTACAATTACTAATAGAAATTAGTGTGATAATTATATTTAGTTATGTTATTAAATAGTAACCTTCACCTACTGATCATAGACCAGTAATTAGAGACATTGCTAATGAGCTCTCCTGTGTTTTAAAATGTCCACTTGGCTTGTCAATTGTCATATTATTATTACTTGAAGGGCAAAGCCTATATACATAGGTACTTTTAAAAAATACTGTTTGATTTTATAAAGCTTCAGTCTCTTTATGTCTTTCTCCTCCTTTTCTCTTCTTATCTCTCTTGCTCACTATAGCTTTCCTTTCTTTAGTGGTTGCTCCGGCAGTTAGTTTGACTTAGAGGCAATTAACAATATAATTATTGTGTAAAAAGTAAACTTGCGCCTCTAGTCTCCTACTATTCGGTTGTTTTTCTTTTGTTCGTTCACAAGTATGTTCTGCAAATTGCCACCATTTGCCTAATAAGCACCTCATTTCAACATTTTTATATTTAGGCCGCTTACGTTAAAGGCTTCATATTTTGGTGGCAATTTGCGGTAGTCATAACATAACGTACGTACATCGTGAGTTACTTTAATCGGATTACTTCGTGCTCCCGTCACGAGCTGCACCACATTCGTGCCAAGGTCCCGATAGTTTCACTAATGTGGACTATGACATAATGTTTCATAGTGCTTTGTCTACGTGTTTAAAGTTTTATAGATTAAGTAAATATACGTTTGGATTTCTAAATACATCACTAATTATTATTTCACATAGCTCTGTAAATTCTACAGCAAATAGACACGACTTTGTTTACAAAAAAACACCGGTTGATGACCTGTATCGTGTTCATCAAATCTATCTTCACAATACCAATTGCACCAGAAATCATCTTTCGAATACGCCTTTCGTGTCGTCCCATTTCCAATCGTGACTTTTCCGATATCGATATTCGACATAAATCTTAATTGATAATCTTTCCGATACGTTGGCGTCTTGCTGGCTCGTTTCGGCGACTCGCTTTCTCCAGCCTACAAAAAAGTTAATACGCAAGTGTGGGACCTGTTCTGCCCATCTATTGATTGTTATTGTACTGCTTGTAAAATTATACACACCTCTACTTGTCTCGCATTACGCACCAATCGCTACAGGCTATGTTGTATCGATTTGTGTTTGATTTTATCGCCGAATCAAATCTCGATTATCTTTTGAATTGATGCTTCGGACTAATCTAATAGATTTTTTGCTGATTCTTCGGTATCCAATGAGGATAACCTACTATTAAGTTAAAAAAAACAGTTTATTTTGCGAGCCTGTAATTTAGATACGGATATTAATTATGCGATCGAAAAACTGTATCTCGAAACGACAGTCTTCCATCAAAGTCTGCGGGTAATTATGATGGCTATCAAACCTCTGTCGAATATTAATTGGTACTTTTGCTCTCGATATTAATATCGGTTTTCAATGCAGCAAAAGTGTTTTTTAACCATTCCATTTACGATGCGGGACCACCTGTTGAATTAACTTTTACTGTCAAAGAAATAAAGTTTCAAGTTGCGTTTCATATTTCGCAAGTTAAACAACTGCGTGTGTATAGTTTTTTGTGCAAATCTTAAGCAGATATGAAAGTTTTACAACCGGATGTTGTTTCACTGTCAATCCGTGTATCAAAGGGTAAGGTTCATCAATATTATCGTCTTGAAATAATTTGTCTATTGATTGAACGTCATAACATCAATCAAGTAATTGAGAGAAAGGAGATACAAAGGTCTAAAGATAAAAGGTTTTGTAGTCGTAAAAGTGAAATTTCTTTTGTTGGGAATATTGAAATTAAAAGACATTTGGTGTACAGTGTTAAGATTGACGGTGAAGATATGCGATCCGAAAGTACGGAGGAAGAAAGCGGAGTAGACTGACATCCAAAAGATCGCATCAGTTACAACGATGGTGAAAAGCAACTGAAGATTGCAATTTTGATGGGTAAAGTGATACCGAAAGATTTATGCCGGAAAAAAGTCATAAACGTAGCGATACTCATATTAATAACTGTCATAATTTACTCCTGTCTTTCAAATCTGGGTATCTAATGATGCTAGAATCGAGTGATACTTATATTACTTTCGTATACGAGTAAGTACATAATGCACAGCAAAGAGACACTCCTGTAACAAAATAAATTTAAGTACATACGTTTTACAATTTATCAGCGAACAATTTGTTGCTAATTATACAAATGTTGATGTCATTGTTGATAAATAACTTCTATTTGCAGTCGTAAAGTTTGTTTGTTTGTCACAATTCTTTGTAGCTGCCGCACCCTGCATTACCTTATTTTACATCGTCAGCATTCTTTATATGGATGAATGTGCAATAAAATGGCAAAGGCTTTGTGCTTACTTTGCAAGGGCATGCTTTTAAATTCAGTAAAAGTATCAAATTAAACTCCTTTTTGAGTTATCTCTTTGCCACTGTTGTCTGTCGGCTGCTTTCTGTTTTTTTTTTGTATTCTTTGGTTAGTCAGTTGCAGTGACTTGCTTTAATGCTATTTTATCTTAATGATTGTTGACAAATACTTTGTTTTGTAAAGGTACCTAGAATATAAACAAAAGATTTCTATCAACTCTGATAAGCTTCTCATTTTGTTTAAAAAAGAATTGTAACACTCTAGTCTTTTATATTATTATTGAATGAAACGTGTTGTGAAATGTTAGTACAATTTTAATATCCTTTGCTATTCAGTCTCGTTCGAATCATGCATTTCCGAACCGAATTCAATTCCATATGTAATTTTTTATCCAACAACAATACCTTTATCATAAATTCTAAAACATCCCCTTTAACTGCCCCTGCATTTCGAAAAACTCCAGCAAATTGCATTGACATTCCCCGAGGGTGCATAAATAGCAGATGGATTGCTTCCAAACATCTGCTTGGCACGTGTGTGCACCTTTGTATGGAAACCATCACAAAGACTTCGAAGCAAAAAATAGCGGTATTCATGAATCTGTGTCTATTTAAAGTTTGATTTGTATAAACTTAATGATTATTGCTAAAAAGCGTTTCAAACGCAGCTGGTCGAGATGGCTGACCCCAACACACTCAAAGACTGGGTGATGACGCTTTAATGATAGCAATTTAATTGATATAAAACTAGGTCTAGCCTAACAAGAAATCAATAAAACTTAATATAATATGCCCATTCGTACAACTGATTGTCATTCGTATCTTTATTAACATGTTATTCTACTCCTTATAAAAGGAGCCTACGATCTGGTTACAGCCATTGAAATTTTATCTGACACCTCGAAATCAACGCCTGTAACGGTAGTTTTATTGTCATAAATAATCATAAGTTTGATTGGGATATCCAATTTCGGTATTCATTAACATGATCAGATATAAAATGCTTTATATTTCTGATTTGTAAAGGATTTCAACAATGACGAACTGTATTTTAGAATGATGCAAGTGTCCCCTTTGCTATAAATATACCAGTAAATTATAATGTACTATTACGGCGAAACTACAAATAAGGTCTGAGGGGAATGAACCTAGCAAATTGTAAATGCATTACACATTGCTATTCACTATTATTCTCTAAATAATACTAAGAATTGCATTTATTTTACATCCCATTGGCACTATTCCAATATTTGCAACGTCTGTGCCTCTTACATCTCTTTATGCTCCTCGGCGGTCCGTATGTCGTTGTAATGTGTCCTGTGAAGATCACTATCGCCTAATTTATGATCATGTTCGTAATGCCACAATCAAACGCCGACGATCCGATCTTGTCCTTTACGATACGGTTTATACCGCCGTCAAATTTTTATAGGTGTATTAAAGGAGTGAAGAAATTGTATTGCGCTTGAGTGTCCCAGTAACCAAGACTTGGCTTGAATTCCTTGTGAAATAAAATCTGTTATTATAGTTATTGCTTGTCATTGAGATCATATTACCAATGCAGAATATGACATGGATTTTCAAATTCAATATCTAAATTCTTGAAAACGTTTACATTGTGCTAACAGCACATTCCCAGATTATTTAAATCGCGTGCTTTGCTCCAATTCTGTTTTATTATGACAGTGGCATTTATCGTTTAAAGGGGCTATTAAAACATTTGTATGATTAAAGCGTGGGACGTTGTTTAGAGTTGTAACTGCACCTTTTACGCTTTGGGAGAAGCCCTGGAGGCTCAAACAATTACTTAACTAAAGAGGAGGAATTCCAAAATCAGTTGTTTCTGGCAGACAGCCTGGGATTTAGCTGGGGGCTGTTTCAGCCTGTCCCTTACGCTTATTATGATGTTAGGGAAAGGAATCACCGGTTTGAGGTGTACACGTGTTTCTAACTCGCGTGCCCGAACGTGGGAGAACGCCTGGGGTTTCGCAAATGCTTCGCGAATACTTCTGTTACTCACTTCAAAATCATCTTCGTCATTATCTGTTTTTGGACCAATAATTTGAAATGCTTTGAGTGTTTATGTAATTGTGGTGGGATTTGTTTGAAATTTTGGTAATAATGAGAATATTTTTTTACCAACTTTGTTACAGTTTGTTTTGAAAGTTTTTATGCAACTTTATCCTCTTCTAATTTAGCCACTGTTCAAGAGTCAGGACCTATTTAACCATTTATTATTTCATCATTAATTCATTCATTTATCTTTTATAAGTATGTTGTTTTTTATGTAAAGAAAATTTTATTAACAATAGTTTTATTTCTTTCTGCTTTTCGATACACATCAACTATCTGCTTTTCTCAATAAGGTCAAGATGATGTAGAATATCTACAAATCTTTATTCGTAATCGTTGCGAGATTTTCCGCATACATTGTCGACGCACCATGATACCGGTCCTGCCATATTTGCTATACCTACGTTATTGTTTAGTGTCATGCAAATTTAGATTTTTGCAACCCGGCTGATTAGGAGTGGGCGTGATTTAATGGCACAGGTATTCTTTTCATACATATAATGATGTAAGAATGAATGTTTATGTTAATTTAACGAACGCATACCTTTACAATCATTTCATAAGCCGTATATAGAAATTCATTGAGACGAGTGTATTAGATAATAGATAAAGGAGCTTTATATTCAGAAGCAAATTTATGGCGTGAAATTATTGGTATAATAATAATGTTATACATTGATCCATATTTCAAATTGATGTCATTCTTATATCGTGGAGTTATTTTTTATCTAATTTATGATCTTCAGATTATTATTTTGATGTTGCAGTTATAAGCGTCTTTTATTTAATCATTCAGATATACATATTTTATGTTCGGGATTCCTTTTAAAGGATGTTCATATTATCTATTATATTATGTAGTTTTACTTTTAGGTATTTAAAGAATAAACCAAATGAATCAAATAATATACATACATATAAATCTATAATATACTAACTGACCCGGCAAACGTTGTTTTGCCATAAAAAATAGAAATTAAAAATTTTGTCTAAAAAATAAAAAATAAAATTTAGGGGTGCACTACCCCTAACATTTAGGGGGATGAAAAATAGATGTTGGCCGATTCTCATAGATACCGGATAAGCACAAAAAATTTCATCAAAATCGGTCAAGCCGTTTCGGAGGAGTATGGCAACGAAAACTGTGACACGAGAATTTTAAATATTAGATTATTAAACTGAAAAATGTACCAAAACTCGAGAGTGGAGTCTAGAAAAAAACAAAAGAAAATAATACAGGTCAAATAGTTTTGATATTCTGACGGATTAATTAGATTCTTTCAGTCAAATTGCCTATTTAGCTAATGTGATTAAAGTTTCTCCGATCTTCGCCATCATTTAACGTTATTTGTAATTATACTCACCCGTTTTACTGTTATTATCATCGAGAATAGCGGTAACCTAATTAATTATAACATCCATTTGTTAACGTCTTCAATGTTATTAAGCACCTACAATAATACTTATAGACGCGTAAGCGGATAATTAGCTTTATTTATGTAGTAGGCGCTTTGGAATTTGAAATATAGAGGCACAAGAATTTTTGGATTTGCAATGCCATTTACAAGGACGATAGTAGAGAAATCTTATTTTGTGACTGATTTTTTTTTTACTTTTTCACGCGCCAAAAGATCTTTGCACAGCTTTATGGATATTTAATGGATGAAATTTTGATAAACCCAAGATTTGATGCACGATATTTTGAGATGTTTTCTAGTTAAAAAATTAAATTATATTTAAAGCTTAGCTACTATTTTTTTTGGGAAAAATTTAAAGTTTTGATATTTGTTTAGTCATAAATAATTTAAACTACATATCTTTTCGATTTATTAATTAGATAAACGATAAATTAGATAAACGATAAATAAAAGATATTATGACTAAATATTAATTTTTGCTTCATCTTTCGTCGTTTGATCATCAGATTAGATCGAGATCTATAAAATGGCAAGTATAATTAAATCAGAATTTTTAATTATTAATAATGTCATAAAATATAATTAATGTTATTCTTGTTGTGACAAATCCGTTGCTACTGCTTAACCCACTAGTTTTGTGACTAACAAGGACTAGACTAGACGTTTCTATTTTAAAGATAAATCTACATGGGCAAGTAATTTATTTATTTATATTAATGAAAACTTTATGTAACAAGTAAAATAACCTTGTTCAACTGTGGAATTAATGCCTTGGGCATTTTCTACCAGTCCACTTTACTGTGATGCAGACAACAGAACAAAACATAGTATGTAGGTGCAACAATTTTTTATTTGAACAGTGGCGGCCTAGTGTTATCGGTCCCGACTTAAGAGTTGTAGGTCATGGGTTCAAACCCCGCCAGGCGCATTACTTTGTGTAATTTATTTCATCACCACTGCTCTTAAAACGGTTAAGGAAAACATCGTGAGGAAACCGGCATGTCCTAGAACCAAAAATTCGAAGACATATGACATCTACCAACCCGCATTGGGCCTGCGTGATGGATTATGGCCCACTCCCTCTAACAGAGAGGAGGCCATGTCCCAGCAGTGGGAACATTATAGGCTGATGATGATGATGAGGTGCAACATGATACACAGTATACTGGAAAATGTTTATAAATACAAATAAATACTAGTGCCTTTTTTTAGAGGACTCGTAATGACTAAAATCTCACAATCCACAGTGTCCTTCAATAGCCCTTACGTTCCGTAGTCACGGTTACCTACGATAAGACAGTCCGTCTGTCATATTGCTGACAGCTCTTTAAGGCGCGCGTGGAACACGACGCGCCGTCGACCCGGGCATGTTTCATGATCGGACGGCGAGTCTCCCATTACTCGCCGTCCGCTTGCCTATGATTAATATCTGCGATATCGGTTTTCTGTATAGAATTTGCAAACTGAATCCAAACAAAAATTGCCGAATATCCAGTGGGTGTGCGTCTAGTTTTGAAAGTTGTTTCATAATATCTCGATATTGTTTCATATTGATCTATTGCTTCTATATGACCCTAAATCGCTGAAATTGCTTCACAATCGTTTGCAACTGAAGCAATATGGGGCAATTTTGCTTTATTGTATCTCCTCTACTTACCTCAGGCCTGCCTCATCGGTCGGAAGCACAACTACTGAACATCAAACCCTTGGTTAGATTCCCGGGTCGGGTAAACGGCAACAGTATTATAATGGTTATTATCCTGAATTTCTTATTAGCCATCACGGAGTTTGAATTTGTGGTTCGATGTCCATTACTTGAGGCTTGGACTTAATTGCAATCAGTAGCAATAAATGCTATAGAAAACAGGCAATATTTGGCAATATTGCTCCTATACCCCAGGCAATAATCACCCATGTAAGCACAGCTTTACCTTCAAATTGGACATCCACTCTCTGGGTGGCGTTCATGATTTATAGAGAGGCACCCGACGACGCCAGTACTTGTTACTGGAGTATAAACGAAGCTATTTATTGCTTTATTATCTAGTACTGTTAGTTTGTGTGATTATTATAATATTATGGTACGGGTTTTTAACAGGTATTTTTATTGGAGTGGTATATCAATCTTTTTTTTTTTTGGGTCACGGTAGTACGTAATAATTTATTAAATTCCAGTGTGTAAGGAGTTTTTGATGCATTTTCTTATGTTATTTAGAAAAATTAAATCATGTCAGTTAAAAACAGGATATTATGTAGATAGGACATTGGACAGTCAAACATATTTTTGCTACAATTTTCTCAGGAACGACCCATTATGCGACCTAATCAAACGCAAAACATCGTGTCTATTCAATCTCAATAGGTTCAACTTTAACTTAGTACCAGGTAATACAATACAGGGTACAGTATTATCTAGTACTAAGTTTGTCAACCAGTTCTATAAAGAGGTATATTATACCCCCTTTATTATAGGACTGGTTACCAGACTTCTTCTTCTCAGATTATAGATAAGACTTTCTGGTCATTAACTATGTACCTAGTACTATCTACTATACTGTAGCTGCAACTGCATGTAGTAAGATTGAAAGCCAACCCTTATAAAGTGTCAGCTATCTGACGGGGCCTCTACAGAGAGCCAAAGCCTACCGGGGTCGCGTGATTGTCCTAAAGAATCACCGTGGATTTCAGTCCATCCCGTCATACGCCACACCCTGGGCGGCAGAATTTATTTGAATTTTACCACAAAAAAAAATCCTAACAATACCTTTAGGAAAAAGTCTAAGCAAATTACTTATAATTTTTATCTTCTTAGTAATTGGAAGTGTTCTATCTTGGTAACGATGGCGGAAATTATCTGTCCTATCTATACTGCACGGTAATGCGCAATGTTCCGTCGGATACTAGATCAACTGGTTACGAGGATGTTGTAACCCCCGGCTGCGGAGGAAACTTTATGTAATGTGTAATGTACTAGCTTAATGAACGAGTGGCTACGGATCTTTGTAAGGAAGTCGGTTATTTGGTTTTGTTTCATTTGATACGGATGTTAATGGTCTTTTTGTTAGTGGTCGTCGGCTTTTTAATTCTCGTATTATTAGATTTATTTGCAAACATATCGGTCCGGTTTTGTTATACGTGGTTCGTGGTTATTTTGATGCTATTATGTGCCGAATTAGGCAAACCAAACCTAAAGTGTAGCACGCATATGGCTTCTGCCACTTATGACACTAGCAGCAGCAAAAAAAAATCATAAAATCTAGCTTTATTTTAGTAAAAATGTAGTAATACTAACAAATACTCAAATCAATATTATCAGAATCATTAACATCACTTCAAAAGGAGTTCAGTCTTTTTTTTCTTTTTGGGGTGGCAAAATCATCAAATGAGTCCTCCCGCCCTGTGTAGGGCGGAAGGGACTGTCAGACTCTTACTGACTAAAATCCACCCGTGTTCCTCCGGATGCCCTTTACGTTCCGGGGCCACGGTATCCTGGATTAAGAAAAATCCGCGACCCCAGCAGGCATTTGGCCCCATAAGGGGCCCCGTCGGTGACGCGTGAAACACGACGCGCCACCGACCCGGGCTTGGTCCTTGGTCGGACGGCGAGCATACCCATTACTCACCGTCCGCAAGCCCGCTCCGCCGCTGTGCCCTCTGCTATTCAGAGGGACACGCGTTGGAGCGTCCACCCGACAGGCTATTCGCATACGGGCAAAGAGACCCCTTAGGCACACAGTGCCTAAGGAAGAGTTTTTGCCCGCATCCCAGGGTGCACCGTCCCTGAAAAACTGGTCTTCCCCCCGGACGTATCCGAGAGGGAACTCCAGTCCACGGGCGCACGTGGAGGTTTCCTGCCTGAGCACCCCACCTGTCTTAGCACCCCAGTTCAGTTGCCTTGGAACGATTCTACATTTCTACCATAGAAATTACTAATTCCCATCTCAATAGTGATAGCCCATAAATGAACCAGTATCTGGGCTCAAGCGGATCTAGACTGGAATGTCAGTCTAGAAATTACAATGTATTTATATAACTATGTCAATCAAACCATTCACCTGCTGCAATAAAACTTAGAACATAACAGAAAGAGGACACAATCGTTAAATTAACGACACTATTATCGATATCGATTCTCGATTCTTAAACGAGTAATCGAGTCAGAAGTATCGATAATGTTTATCCGTCCTCGTAAACGGGTGATAAATCTCTAGTAGGTTCCGGGTGGCAACGAGACAAATAATTGGCAGGTGGTCTAAGTAAGGAGGTGATGCGAATTGTAAAAGTAAATAAAAAATGTCGCTTAGTCATAGTTAGCTAGTTACGCTTGTGGTGACATATTTTCTATCGTGTTTATGTTTGTACAACATGTATTTTAGGTCAAATAAAACAAAATGATAACAAGGTATCGCTCTTTGTTCAAGTTTAGGTCCCAATTTATAAATTCTGGAAATAAAAACAATAGTACCTTAATTTTTTTGGACTTTATTTGAAAATAGTCACTCATTTATAAAAAGTAATACTTGCAAGACTTCTAATTCCTTAAGAACAACCGTAATTGTACAGATGAAACTTCAAAAAATAGCTATAAGAACCACCCACTCATATCTTATTTATTTCTAATAGTTCGTAATTCTTATAACTTGGACCACACAACTGCAATATCGCTGCCTCTCATCCCATGTACCACATAACTGGTCGTCTGCCTGACCTTGTAACAGTTAACCCACAAACCCAGACGCCTCTGGATGTTTGAAACTGTCTTCTTGAACACTTCTGTTTGTCGTAAAAACATTTAACATTTCGGAGCTTTTACTGTCTCGTCTATATTTTATAGCCTACTTAGATCCAGGTACAGACGCCAGCACAGCAACCTACCTTAAATTTACTTAATACAGTAGTAGTAGGTACTGTTTTACCGATTGGGGTAGGTTGATCTGCTAGCATATTCTGTACTTTACGAGAAACATAATAATTTGAGTCTTAATCATCTTACAATTCATAACAAACAAACTTGAGGATGCTGCTTTCAATTTGCTGAAACAGCTGCGCAGCGTGTCGCGAGTTTGATTCCCGCACGGAACAAGTTTTTGTATGACCTTCATGTAGTTGTTCAGGGTCTGGGTGTTTGTGTAAATGAGATTCTCTTGATCTTTGTAAACGCACCCACGACACAGGCGGAATTCTTAGAGTGGGGAAACGTTTTTTTTTTTATAATAAATAAATTCTCTCTGCCCTCTCAAATTGGTGGTTACCAATTGTTACAAGAAGAATTGGTGGTTACTAATTGTCAGATGAAGAATTGGTGGTGACCAGCCAGGTCTTTCGTTTCCATCTAGTTGTCTTTGGCAAAATTCTGTCAAAATAACCACCGCCTCTTTAATTGGTTTTACAAATCCCCCTTCGAGATATTTTGCCAATAACATACAGTTGCGGTTCTAAATTTCCCGCGTAGGATCCTTGGTGACCACCATCTTATCTTGTGTTTTCTTTATAGGTAGTTGTCAAAATATACTGGTTAAACCTACTTCATAAACAATCCCATGAATGGTTGTCGCGTCACGATTAACCCATCAACGTGGGACGTATCAATAGTGATGTTATACCCATCGCAAATTTACGACCGAAAGTTCCTCATGCACGTATAATATTGTCATTATCTTACTTTATGCGAGTATAATGTGGCGTTTAGACGGTTTCTTCGAAGACGCCTTGTCTGTTAACCCACAAAGTTGTCTTCCTGTACAAATAGGCGTTTGTTTGTGTAGCACATACCTGTTGTGTTGTTTGGCCGACTGGCACTGTTGTCTGTTAACTGCATTCTGTTCTTAACGACATTTTCTGAAGTTATTTTAAGTGTATTTTTTATTATCGTGTCGTCATTTGCATATAACTGGTCCTTTGCAAAGATGTTTGTTTCTCTGAAGACACACACAGGAGTTTATAAACGTTACTTTGACTTAGACAAGTTCGAGTTCCTAACTTCCAATTGCAGTTTCTCAGTAGTGGGACAGTAATAAAATAAGTATGTAAAGTCTAAGTGCTAAGTATTGTCTTTACATCTCGAGCTCTATCTTTGAAAGAGCTACGAGTGTAATATCTTGTTTATTTATGAGCAAAAAAAATAAATAAAACAATAAATCAAACCAAATGAGGCATCAAGTAGCAGTTCAGTACTAATTAAAACTCAGATACGATAACAATCGTAATTGAATTTGCATAAACTGAGAAAAACTCATAAAATATACCAGTTACAAGAACATGGAACAGTTGACGTGAAAACTTCCCGCGAAAGTATTTTGCAATGCTAATGTAGTTGCGATCCAGTTTCACATTTTCACACCGATGGTACCAGGTATAAGTAACAGGTTTGATACGGTACTAGGTATGTTTATATGACGTTGCTATCCGCTACTTGTGATATTTTCCGATATTGGGAGATATCATAGAATAGGAACCCTTACCCTAGGAACTTCGAAGACATTGTGACTTCCATCGACTACCAATGAATGATACTTCTGTGGTACAGTTGATTACAGTTTTCACAGAGAGAAGGCCCGTGTCCAGCACTAGACATATTTTATTGTATACGCTTCTGCTACATGGTATTATAAATACTAAAGCAGTATCTAATCACAGTAATAAAATTGCAGTAAGTAAGAGTGTGTACTTTTATTATTAGATTTATTTGACGTAACTGCAATTTATGTTTTACGGCTTATTTAGGTTTGGTGAAATTGATTTCTGGGGTCAATACGCTTGTTTTTTGAGTCGTTACATAATAGATAATATATAATAATCATAGATATAATAATAATAGTGGCTGACGTATTCATAACGTAAATTCACAACATTACAAAAATAAATCTTCACTTTCATTTAATTTTAGAAACTAAAATCTTTCCTGGAAAAAAATATTAAGGTATTTATTTTTGATCCTACGATTGGAAACCTACGTAGCAATTAAATACTACGTAGCTATTTAATTAAAAGATTAGCTGACTATCAAGGTTTATTCTACATAATTGTATTACACCTACTTATTAACCTAATTGGACGGCTTAGAAGCGTGTGTGTTACCCTGTGGTGTTACCTACTTAATTATCATCAATAGCTGGTACTAAAATCTTTATTAGGAAAAAGAGAGGCCTTGTTAGAATAATTGGTCAAATTCTGGTTATACATGTAATGAAACACTAGATATCCTGTACGCTACAGGGATATTTTGAATAGGTTTCTTAATTTTCAATACATTTCACAAAAATCAACAGTTCAAAGAAACTAAAATAAATCTCAGACAATTCAGATGAAACAAGATAAGAAAGAAAAATATCTATCGCAATTCGCAAGGATATGATGTGCATAAAATAAACAAAAAAAAAAGATTTATTTATTTTTTATAAGTGGTCCACAATGACAGACGAAATCTTCGTTCACAATTCCAGTTACGGATTATTAAAAATTCAAATTAACAAAATTAAAATACCATCATGGTGTCCCACTGCATTTCCTACTGCGTCACATGCAAGTCCATACCATATTCAACCACAACCACTTCAAAGGAAATGTTAACCAAACAGAGCCGTATGCACTTATGCAGCGATGACAAGTGCTCAAGTATTTTTTTTTCACAGTGGATATGTTGAAGGCATAGCACGAATGCGCGTCGTATTGCACGACTTTTGATTGAACTTACGATATCTGTAATACGGGACTTTAAAAAGGCTACCTTCTATTCTATTCTTGATAAAACTCGTAAAATGGAATACTATAAATACCTACTATTGCTCAAGCAATATTGTATGTTTTTAACAATGACGTATTATACATATATAGACACGCCATGAACGAACATCGCGGCGCTTAAAAACGGCGACAATACTAGAACTACTTATACGCGTGAAGAAAGAGAAAGAAAATATGACACCGTACGGTGGGAGGGAGACGCAACTACGCGCAATGTGGCCAATTGGCTTCATTTTTTGTTGCCATTTTAGAGTGCGGGCAACGTATCTATAGTTTATACGAGTATATCATTGGTTTTTAACTAATATCATAACATCATACAAACATACCAACACAACAAAAGCTACAGTGTCTTTATAGACACCCTGATCCTGATCGGGGTAGAGGAGCTGTCCTAGCAGGATACCGTGGCCCCTGGAACGCAAGGGGCAATGGAAAGATCAGGGTGAACTTTAGTCAATAATAGTCTGACAGTATAGGGCGGAAAAAAGATTCCCTG
This sequence comes from Agrotis exclamationis, assembly GCA_950005045.1. NCBI lineage: Eukaryota > Metazoa > Arthropoda > Insecta > Lepidoptera > Noctuidae > Agrotis > Agrotis exclamationis. Next base: position 18,744,546 of record OX465427.1, on the reverse strand, counting down.
ATCAGAAGATCCTCCCTTTGTAACGGAGTATTGTGGAAGCCACATCATTAGCCCCATAAATAAATTAAGTAAACATTAAGCCTCCTGCAGACACACGCGATTAATCGCGCGGGGCGACATGTCGCGGTCCATTCGCAGTATTTTTAGAGTGGAAATTAGCTTGGCTCGTTGTCGCAGCGCGATTAATCGCGTCTGTCTGCAGGAGGCTTTATTCTTGACACGTAACTTTCAGTTTTAAAAACGTTCGAAATTAGGTACTCTGCGTTTGCCCGCACGTTTGTGTTAGTACCTCGGGACATTCCTGCATCTCTACTTGACTCTGTTCGACATCGATGGTCGTAAGGCAGGCGCTTTTTATGTCCAATTCTCGTCATTCCTCCTGATTGATTCGTTGGCACGTTATACAAGTTTTAATGTATATTTTGTTTAATTACTTCATCAAATTAGTTTTTTGTGCGTGCGATGCCAATGTGTTGTTCCAGTAATATGTTTTGGTGAAGAAGTATTTATTCAGTTTTTACTTTTGAAAAGTTTTCTTTCAACAGAAGATTTAAACTTTGTCTAAGATGTAACTATAGTTTTCAATTCGACACTTCCTAGAATTAATAAATACTTAGACATCCACTAACTTACACTTCGTTGCGGTGGAAAGGAAAATAGTTAATTCGCTTAAACTTAGACTGACTTATCACCTTTTTGTTTTTGTGGCGTTAAGTCTCCTGCAGACACACGCGATTAATCGCGCTGCGCCAACGAGCCAAGCTAATTTCCACTCTAAAAATACTGCGAATGGACCGCGACATGTCGGCTCGCGCGATTAAGCCTCCTGCAGACACACGCGATTAATCGCGCGGGGCGACATGTCGCGGTCCATTCGCAGTATTTTTAGAGTGGAAATTAGCTTGGCTCGTTGTCGCAGCGCGATTAATCGCGTGTGTCTGCAGGAGGCTTTAATCTCGTGTGTCTGCAGGAGGCTTTAATCTCGTGTGTCTGCAGGAGGCTTTATAACTTATAATGGTCTGTTTAAAGGTGGCGAAGGACAAGAGGTCTTCGAAAGACTTGAGGAGTCCTTTGCCGAGCAGTGGTATATCATGGACAAGAGAAAAAAAAAACAAATGAGTTCTCCCATTCTGGGTCGTGGAAGGGACTGTGGGTCTACTGTCCACTTACTGTCTAAAAATCACCCTGTGCTTACTGTTGCCCTTCACGTTGCAGAGCCACGGCATCCCTCTAAGAGTCTCGTAAATACTAATAATTCTGGAGTAGAAATATCTTGGTGTTGAAAACCTCTACCATATTTCTCAAGATGAATAATCAACAACAACAATTTAATTATGAATCAACCATTGCAAGCCCAATCGACTAATTACATAAATTAATTTCCATTGTTCGCACACCAAGATAACATCATTTTGTTGTAATAAGAGCATTGATATGTTTATTACGATTATTTACGATGAATTACAACATGACAGTAATACAGTATGCAGAATAAAGTGATGGTTGATGAAATGAATAATTGAAATTAGGGATGCATCGATACGCCTTTTCGCCGATACGATACCGATACCGATACTCTTATAAAAATATCGCCGATACCGATTCCGATACCGATACGCTTATTGTGAATTAAAAAATTAAGATAAAATAAAAAAAATAAAGTCAGATGTAAAAAGTAGTGACATAGGTTTATATTAGATAATTACACATTTTAGTAATTATAATTAAAATTTATAAGATTTTTGTTTTAAAACTAAGTAATCTTAGTTTTTTCGGAGAAAGGCGATTTCACAAGTCTGTTTGGACCTGCGCTGGAAAATAGTCTCTCAAATTCCACAGAACTCATTTAGAAATAAAAGCACTTCTGCGCAATTTTTTCAAGTTTGGCTATAAAACGTCAGAAAACGAATGAATCTGCATCTCTCGATATATTGGGAGCCCTTAGGTATCGCTCGACTTACACTACAATTTTAAATTAAAAAGTATCGTTGTATCGGTCATAAAATATCGTCGATGCCGATATATCGGCTAACCCGAAGTATCGCCGATATATCGGTATCGGTATCGGTATCGGATGCATCGCTAATTGAAATAATATTGATGAAGCAAATTGTTACAAAACATATTTCACACAAATATTTCTTACAGAAACAGTACAATGAAATACACAAGAACATACTAAGACAAGCCGTCAGGATCAATCTTCAAGGTTAAGCCGCGCTTGTCTAGGACGGTTGTTGGATGGGTGACCATCATTTTATACTGAGTTTCCTCCAAGGCCCGGTTGTAATTTGTAGATCTTTGACAGTCGTTAAAAATCCGAAAACTAGTCTTACCAAGATCTATGGTATTATCTGACGGGGCCCCCTTACAGGGGCAAAGCCTGCCGGTATTCTCAGACAGGAATTCAAGTCTTGTAACTCACACAGACTCACGGCGAAAATTCCTGACGAGAGTAGTCTCCCCGGGACATCTATTTAAGTAAATAAAAATTTTAACGTTATTTTTTGAAGTCGGTTTTTAATACTTTATAATCCACTTTAAGAGGATATCGAGTAGATAATAATTGGCTTTGTTATAATAATGTATGTGTTTCCTGATAGCTATAGGGGAACAGTGTATAAGACGGGGACACGAGGTATGATGGGAAATCACACACCTAAGGCAAACTTAACACAAAACTAACGTAGCACAAGCGCCAACAGGACGCCATTTGCGTCTGGCCGCTTGCAAATGACGTCCTGATGGCACTTGCTCTACATTAGTGTTGTGTTAAGTATGCCTAAAGAGTGTATGTCCCCATTATACCTCGTGATTATTAACGTCCCCGTCTTATACACTGTTCCCCTATCCTTACACGCGATTAATCGCGCGGGGCGAAAGACGTAGAGAAACCTCTCCCATTCACGCTTCTCGGGTGTTCTCGGGGTTTCTCGCCGTTGGAAGGTTATAAAAGCCCATACAGACTGTATGGGCTTTTATAACCATCCAACCGTCCGGAGATACGTATTACACAACCGTGGAATTCCAAAAGAGTCCGATACACGACTTTAATAATAACTTGGCCTAATTTAAACGTTAAGCCCTGATTAATGTCGTCACGAAATCCATATATTTTCACCATATATCATTGTAACGGTAACACAAGTTGATGCACCGAATACAACCAAGTTTGACCTTTTTGATCGTGACATTTTAGGTACGTTGTTGCGTACGAAATGTCAAATCCGTGCACAGATAAATGTGCACGGACTTATTAACTAACGAATGCGTTTAAAAAACAATTTGTTTGAGTCCTTGAGATTATTGTCGGTAAATCGGTTAGCTAAACAATCGGTGTTTAGGAAATGTCAATGTGAATTAGGTTTATCGGTAATCTGTGGCCGACCCACTGCAGTAAACGGTTATTTTTTTGCAGTTTCTTTCTTTGAATTTGGAATAAAACATGAATGGTTATTTGTTGGTACGGTACTCCAGCATATGTTAGTTAATTTTGAGACTGCTTTCAATCCGTTATCCGGTACTCTTTTGATTACCACTTACTCTAATCTAGTTGCCCGTTATTTTTCTTTGTAAATGGCAGATACCCAATAGATACTTACCTACTGAAAGAACCTACCTACCTATATCAGCAATAGATACAATATTTTTGTGAAGTTTATTCCATTTTATCTAATTTATATATTTTTCGTTGTTTCAGGGCAAGTCAGTAATCCGTCCGATAGCGTTCAAGCCGCTCGGAGGGCGCCTGTCTGCGGGAGGGGAGAGGTATGGCTCCACACCAGTCCTGGCTAGCAGACCACCATCCCACCTGACGCTCTATGGCAGTGAGTATTTTAGCAACTAAATATTAAAGCATGTTCAAAACGGATTTAATCCCCTTAGAGAAAACTTAGTTTCTACCCGTATAATTGTTTCAATTTGGATCAGATATATGTCATCTACATGGATGGCATCAAGCAAGGTCACCTGTGTCAAAGCTGTTGGGGCGCTGCAATCCTGATTTACGTTATTTGATCCCAAAATTAAAAGTAACAAAAAGATTTTGTTACTTACATACAAGGCCCAGTTTTCCTCTAAAGAAGAAACTATTCCAGCAGTGCCGATGCAAAGACGGCAAATATAGGAGCGATGCCATTTGAATTTCAACCGATATGATCAGTCGATTTGTGCACGTCTCCTCTTTACTACGCTTTGTTGGATCCGGTGCCTTACTTTTGGCCTGAGTATCGTACACTTCGAACTCGAACTGCGAACCCTTTTTGGTACACGGAAAAAAAGGATGTCTTATATTAAGACAATATCGTATTGGTCAAGACAAATATTGATTCATATATGGGGAAAACAATATATTTTTGAATGAAGTAAAATATTGTCTTAATTATATTGTCTCCTTCGAAGACATTAGACTTGAATCAAGAATTATTAAGTTTAATTTTAAGAATATTATCTTTCTTAGAATAATAAAAGTTTTGATTTGTCTATTTTAGAAGCAAGACCTCATAATGTTTCACACTAAGAAAACATATCTTGAACGAAGATTCTACTATTCTTAGCTGAAGAGATATTTGCTTTAAGACAAGACTCGTATGTTTCGTTCTGAGACGACAAATCTTAGGTGAAGCTCTTACTATTCTTAGCTGAAGACATATTTGCTTTAAGCAAGACTCGTATGTTTCGTTCTGAGACGACAAATCTTAGGTGAAGTTCTTACTATTCTTAGCTGAAGAGATTTTTGCTTTAAGACAAGACTCGTATGTTTCGTTCTGAGACGACAAATCTTAGGTGAAGCTCTTACTATTCTTAGCTGAAGACATATTTGCTTTAAGCAAGACTCGTATGTTTCGTTCTGAGACGACATAATCTTAGGTGAAGCTCTTACTATTCTTAGCTGAGGAGATATTTGCTTTCAGACAAGACTCGTATGTTTCGTTCTGAGACGACATAATCTTAGGTGAAGCTCTTACTATTCTTAGCTAAAGAGATATTTGCTTTCAGATAAGACTCGTATGTTTCGTTCTGAGACGACAAATCTTAGGTGAAGCTCATACTATTCTTAGCTGAAGAGATAAGATAAGACTCGTATGTTTCGTTCTGAGACGACGTCATTCATCTTAGGAGAGGCTCCTACTGTTCTTAGTTGAGCCCCGAACGTCTCGAAACGTCGAACGTCTCGGTTTACAAAAATCAGTTTAATATACTGGTCCCTCAGTGAGGGAACTTTCAGATATTAAGCTGAAAAGAACAGACAATACACTTTGATCTCAGCCGAAAGGCCGAGACGAGAAGCGATACCGAACTTACAAAACCGGGGAGGGTCATTCGACCGCGGAGAATCTTAACACCGCGATTCAGGAATGCGCGTCATCGGCATAGTGACATCTAGTGGCGGCGTTTGGAACTAGCTCCACGCATACCTAACCTAAAAATAATGGTGTTGAAATGTTTGTGTAAAATTAATTATAATTATCAACGATTATATCCAGATAAAACCAACCATAATGAATTTTCAGTGTTTCTTGAGAGCACAAATGACGAAAAGTATGAAACAACAAGTTTAACTTACAAGATTAACTTATAAGATGTGTAGGTTATCAAGAAAATGCACCTTATTGGTACCTACACAAGAAAAAAAAGTGCTGGTTTCAAGTAAGTCAATATTTTCCAGTTAAAAATATTCTTGAATGAGATTAATGTATTTTTCAATCCATAATATAGGTAGGTATTCTTAAATTAAGTATTATACAACTAGATTTTTAAAATTCTTAATGGAAGGAATTTCAACTTCTTCGATCAAAAATACATTATTCTTGAAATGCAAATAATATATTGTTTTGAATTGATGAATTTTGAGTTCTTGGTAGGAAACAAGTACAGCTTTAGAAGAAGATGTAGAAACTCTTGAACGAAGAATGAAGTGCTTCTTGAGTCAAAAATATGCGACATCTTTGAATCAAGAATATACACCTTATTGGTATGAGAAAAAAAGTTTTGGTTTCAAGTAATTCAATATTTTCCAGTTAAAATAAAAATATTCTTGAAATGAAATTACTTTATTCTTCAATTAATAATACATTCTTTATTGAATGACGGGGCCCCCTCTCTAGAGGGCCAAAGCCTGCGGGGGTCGCGGGACTTATCTCATTACCGTGACCCCGGAACATAAAGGGCTATCGAAGGACACCGTGGATTTTAGTCAGTACAAGTCTGACAGTCCCTCCCGCCCTGCCCGGGGTGGGAGGACTCATTTGATGATTTTACCACGCAAAAAAAAAAAAGTATATACAACTACATTTTTAAAGTTCTTAATGGAAATAATCTGAACTTCTTCAACCAAAAATAAAAATAAAAACAATAAAAAATATATTGGTTTAGATTACCCACTTCTGTATTCTCGAATCAAGAAACAATAATTTAGATGAAATGTTTTCAAAATAAGAGTATCATGTTCTTATATTGAGTAAAAGTTTTTTAGATTAAGAAAATGTACATCTTGAGTCAAAAATAATCTAATTGTTTTAAACTAAATATAATAAATTCTTGAAAAAAGAATGCATTATCTTGTTTAAAAAAGTTTTCAAATCTTCAGTAAAAACTATATATTTTCTTTAATTAAGATTGTTACAGTCTTGAATGAAAAATATATTCTTACGTCAAGAATTAAAACCAAGTATTTATTATTCTTAATTTGAGTAAACAGGGTTTCTTCGACTGAGCACATTTACTTACGTTAAGAAAATATTTATTTGGATTGAAACAATTTTTTTAAGAATATTGATATTCTTCGCAGAAGAAATCCTTTTTTTCCGTGTACCTTTTCCCATCAGCTGGGCCGAAGTCTCTTTTTCTTTTAGTTATAGGATTGCGTCTGGCCACAACCTCCCCTGATGGTAAGCGATGATGTGAAGCAAGCTTGCCTAGAAATAACCTCTTGATTTAAAGATCAAAGTAAAGCCTCCTGCAGACACACGCGATTAATCGCGCTGCGACAACGAGCCAAGCTAATTTCCACTCTAAATGTACTGCGAATGGACCGCGACATGTCGCCCCGCGCGATTAATCGCGTGTGTCTGCAGGAGGCTTAATGCTTTAGTGAACAACGTAAGTACACATCCTGAACTAAATTGTTAGCCTGTATCTCACCAGTTCCTTTCCAGTTGACATTGGGTTGTTTGCCGACCTGTAGCTCTAACTATAATCTTAGTGGCCTATTTTCATCTTCAGCAGGCCATTAACTTACCACGGTCTGTCTTATTGGCAGGCTCATCAGACGTGCGCGAGGGCCGATGGTGCGGCTCTCCTCAGCCCGCTTCCCTCTCCGCTTTGCCGCCCGCCACGCCGTCTGCTCCGCTACACCAGAGGCACCACTCCGCTATTGTGTAAGTTTTGACTCTAAGTTTTATTTTTGACAGTGAGTTCCAGAAATATGTGGTCACATTGACAATTAAACTGATTTTGTTCCATCGTTATCGCGAAAAAATAATAACTAAGCTGTTTTTTATAAATTTAATAATAAAATATTTGGGTCTAGTAAGAGTTATATGGGACAATAACTCTTTGCACGACCTGATGGTTGAACATAGGACTTCAAATTCAGCAATTAATACTTACGAGTTCTACTCCAGCGCAACGGAGTACCCAGTCACTTACCCACTGCGTCAATCGTGCCTAAAATTAATTTCGTGTAAATATGGCAAATGAGCATTGAAAGAAAGCATTTCCTCTGTTTACATTTATTTTTCTTACAAAACCATACACTAGGAATTTATTTTGTATCGTGGGTGCGTCTAAAACTTACAAACATAAACAGTAATAGCCGGAGCAACTACTTCTAGTCATACAAATATTTATTCCATGCAGGAATAGAACAGCGACACGCGCCAACCGTGTCGCAGATCTATGTATAACCTAATAATCTTCTCTTCTTCCATTATCTAGCAATGGTCCACTAAAATCGTATTGTATCCGGTAAGCTCTCCGCTCCGTTGAACCAATGACATCACCCCATTGTACGAGTAAGCTCAATTGTTAGAAATAGGTCCCAATTGTATCATACTAGTTTCAAACACTATTGTATCTATTGTATTTAAGTATTATTTTGATGCTATCTAGCTGCTATTATGGTGCGATTCCACCAAAATAGTGTGCAACACATTTGTTCGCGCACATTTTGTGCTTGATGCCCACTTCAGCCGTGCGCGAACTAAGCTGGTATATCGATTAGCCTCTGTGTCCACCGGGAAGGCCATGCGTAACTTTTATTAGTGCACAGTGCAGTATTTTTGTACGCGAACATATTTACTGAACTGAGTTTAGCAATGTGCGTGCACAAATTACGAGGCCACTGCTAACGTGTGCACGCACAAAAGTATACAGGTATGCGCGAACATTTTTAGAACGTTCACGTACAATTTGTTCGTGGTTGCTTGAGTGAGTCTACCAGAACGAACATTTGTGAGCGCGCACACGGTTCCGCACACTGTTGTAATCGCATCTTTACATTACGTTACATAGGAACTACATCATAATAAAGGTATTATGTTCTATTGTGTCACTCTACAATGTGTTACGAATCCGCGGACCGGAACGGTTTTTTTGCCAAAAGTGTACCTAATTGCCAAAAAAATAAGCTTATTATTTTTGTATAGAAGATTAGGTGTTGACCCCGACATAAATAGTTGGGAAAGGCTACTCAGATGATGATGATATATTGTAACGACATTGACAACACGAGCCGAGAACCAGTCTTTTCGTGCGATAAAGAAAAATACTTTTTTCATGATGAAATCATCTAATCCCGCCGTAAGTAAAGCTGAAGAGATTTTCAGACTCTTACTGACTAAATATTCACCGTGTTCCTTCAATTACCCTTTTCTTTCCTGGATCACGGTAACCTGCTTAGACAGTCCGGTGACCCCAAAGAATATGTAATAAAGAATATTAAAAATAATTTAATAATACTTAAGAGCGTATACGCTGAACGGCATTTCATAGAAACTTTGAACTTGATCTAATACTACTTAAACGTATGAATCTTAAAATTGGTTCAATTATTTTGAAAAATAAGGACAAAATGATAAAAAAAACTTCACTAATTGGTCCATAAATTCAACGTCTTTTCATAGAGAGATATGATGAAATTAGATCGTCATTACAAATAATGAAGTTAATTTTACTTCTCTGACAGAAAGTCGCCATGTTTCTGTATGATCACGCATTTTCGTGTAGGTAATCGTTTTCGTGAAATGAAATCTGCTTTAATACTTGTAAATAGCTTTCCAGTAAAAGTGAATTTTGTTTACTTTGTTTTTGTAGCAAAATCTTTGAAGAATTCAGTCGGTCACGGCGGAAATTACATGCAGTCACATACATAGGTACATGTTTTCTTTCTTCAATAGTAGTATTTATTGCTACTGAAACACAGTAGAATAAGATACCAAGCCTTACCGACAGCGACATCTCATCTTGGCAACACGACTTCAACTTTAACTTTGAAACAATAGTATTATCTACAAGAGTTGCTTAACTTTAGTTACCCATCCAAAGTCATGATGTTCACCAATTCAAACATGGTCCTTAGCAAGAAATGTTTCCATCTAACGGCTCACTTTACCACTGCGCGCTATTTGATTTGACCAATCCTTTTAAATAGTTCCCACGGAAGCTGATACCTGATATGATTACTTGTAAGTTATTATAATGGCTTCCAAATACAGCGTATTTTCGACGATTTTTCGACGACGACAAACGATTTTTCGACGACGACGACGACGATTTTTCGACGACGACGACAAATTATTCCTTTCCTTTCTCTTAGGAAGGGTTAATATTACACTTAGTATCGAGGATTTAAACAGTTTCGATATGAAAGTCAACATCATTTACAATAGATCTTGGGAAAATAAAATTGCCTTTAGCAAACTATACTTACAAGAATGTTATGTCGCCAAAAAGCAACATTCACAAGGTGGCCCTAATCCCTCACACTTCTTAAACTTTACCCACATCGTTTCATCTTAAAATAGACTCGGTAAGTACCATTAAAGGCGATGACTTCACGCCAGCACCCTCCTAACTCCTAATAAAGATCGTACGAGAATAGATTACAAGTAACACACAGTTAAACCTGAAAAGATATACGCTCCGGTAATCTTCGTTTCTTTCCGAATTAGTAGTTGCGTTACGATTCAATTTTTTCAATTTTAGAATTTATGTCTAGTTTTTATAGTAAAACTGATAGTTAAACTGCCTATTTTGTGTACTACTAACTGATAGAAAACCTAGTATATGTATCTATGTTTGTACGAATTTGATTTGGATTTGTGTGTTTCTATGACAGTTTTCCAACTGTGATTTGGATTTTTCGATCTGGTTTTTGGAATTCCAATGAGATTTGAGATAATTTTAATAATACATAGACAAGTACTCTGACGGTTGTATCAGCACCATATTAGATCTCAACATCAATCGTTCTAATTTCGACGATTTTTCCCGAGGCGCATACCTTTTCTTGACCAACTATACTTTCTATGACATACCAACGAATTGACATGTCAGTGACACATAATAGCGGCCATACACCATACTGCCTATCGTACAATCGGCATGACGCTGCCGATTTGATCAGTTAGATTTGACCGTGTGTGGGCGTGGAATCCATCAAATTGGCATAACAATAGGCTTGATCATGCCGATTTGATCAAATCGATTTGATCATGCCAATTTGATCAAATCGATTTGATCAAATCGGAATGATCAAACTTCAAATCGGCAGCAGTGATACCAACTTAGCAACTTTATAGCTAGATCTAGCTAATATTCGGTAGCTACTTTTTAACCGACGTAAAAAAAGGAGGAGGTTCTCAATTCGAAACGTATATTTTTTTGGAACGAAGTTCCTTATGGCGCGTTGCGAAAGGGGGCTAGGCGGAAAAAATTGTAACGACACTTTTTACAGACTGCGTGGAGTGGAGTGGAGTGGAATGGAATGGAGGGTCGAAAATCGCCTGAACCTTTTTTTAACTTGCTATCGTTAAGCAAGTTAAAAAACAGGTTCAAGCGATTTTCGACCTTATTGACATTCAAAATTTAGTTTGTTTTTTCTCACATTCTCGTTAGCTAACATTGCTCCTTCATTAAAATCCGGTGTTTGCATAAATGTCAATAAAGTCGAAAATCGATTGAACTCACTTTCACTTGTATTACCAACTGATTCCCACTAGTGGGATAAAACAAGTCGGTAAAAAAGTAGCTAAAAAGTTAAGCCACAAGTTTTATAAAATTGTAGCTGTCTGTCACCGAATAATAGCTAGATCTAGCTATAAAGTTGCTTAGTTGGCATCACTGCTGCCGAATTGAAGTTTGATCAAATCGATCGTCATGCCGATTGTACGATAGGCAGTATGGTGTATGGTGTATATGGACGAACTGCCAATTTGATCAAATCGATCGTCATGCCGATTGTACGATAGGCAGTATGGTGTATGGCCGCTATAAGACGATGTGATACATCTTTTCATTAAACTGAATAATTAATAGTGTTAACATAACTGTGGCATGATGTGCATGTTGTTGGGCAAATGAGTAACAGGGCATTTGAACAAATGTCTAGAATATTTGGCTAAGCAATGGACTTTTTTACCAACACCTTTTATTTAACCTCTTAACTAAAGCTAATAATGTTATCAATATGTATTTAATTCCTTATAAGAACGTTTCTGTGAAAAATGTCTGACAGCCTATCCAAGACTGATTTACAAGTCAATATTCTGAGTACATAGTTCATTTACACTTATGCAAGTTGCTATCAAACAGGCATTCTGACACTTGTCACGTCTGGAAATGCAGTACCAGCTCCTTCTGCGACTCCTTCCTACAAAATCTGCACTATTGTTATTATAAAGATCACATCAATAATATACACAAAAATAAAGATTACTGGTGAAATGTGGGTGCAGCAATAGGCTCTCTTTTCTCACCTCGCCTAATTCTTCGAAGATTACAGGCTTGAAAAACAAAAATGAAATGCCAAAGTTTTGAGGATTCCCAATTATCTAGAAGTTAAGCAAACTGGCAGGTTGTGCTAATGAACGGCGACATTTATACGCTCTAACTTTATGCTAGTGAATGAGTTAGGAGCCGTAAAATGTAACTGAATGACTCCACTTCGTGTTCATTCACCAGAAATAAAGAACAACGTATAATTTTAAAAGTAAATACACGTTATGCGTCCGGGTTTTTTAAGAAAGTTTTTTGTTCATAGAATATTATAGTTAAATGTAGTGTATTTTGAAGATGATAGTGCGTGGGTTTTAAATGGCTGGATAAATAGATAGATACTTAAGTACTCTTTAAATAGATAGATATTTTATTTGGTGGCTCTCGAAATCTCAATAATCAAAGAAAAAATAACCAAAACTTGCTAAGAAAGTCACAAATACCGACAAAACTTTCTTTCAGATAAAAATCGCCGCACAAAAACTGTCATTCCAACACTACACTTAGTTGCATTAAAATTCACCTTTCTTTCAAACCATCTCGTTTAGCATTCATTAATGGCAAGCAAAAACATCATCGTAATACAGTATTTACTCATTTGCGCGGTTTATTCAGCAATTACTGTGGTAGCGGCAACTTAGGGGCGCGGTGCGCACGCGTCGACATTCGTGTGTTGAACAGAGTAGTGGCCAGCCGGTGCGCGTACGCAGTATACAGTGTTTATTTATCAAATGGTGATTTTATACGCGTGTAGTATGTTCTAATAAATAAAATGGTGAAGTGTATTGAAAAGTGAGAGTTTGTGACATGTTTAGGTGAGTTTCAAGGGAGCGATGTGGATGGTTGTGATTTTTTCTGGGTCTGTATTTATGGCTTTAAGTGTAGTCATGTTGTGACCTTTACATGTATGTTATGTAAATTAAGTAACACATTACAAGATTTAAGATAGATATTGCTATGCTATTAATTAAAAATAACCCTATTATTAGTAGAAAACTCGAATAATGAGATTTCTAAATCCATAGCCGGCTTCAGGCCATGGTACTTAGTAATGCAATTTAAATAATAATGCTCATTATTTATAACCAATAAGCACTTGGCTGGAACCCACTGGTCTAGTTACCAAGTCTGGAAACAGCTTTCATTAAAAAAAGAAAAAATATAGTGCTTGTATTTCTTTCGTCTACCTAAGTATTTCCATTTTTTTGCGTTTCAGTCACGGTACACTGTTTCTGAATGACTGTGAACTAAAACGAGGCTCCTTTTTTAAAACAAAAAAGCTATGGAACTATTGTTGGACGCGTCTAATTGAAATATTTTCGTTCCTCGGTATGAATCTAGGAATGTTCTTGCAAAATAGAATTGCAGACGATTTCTTTACCGTCTGGCTGTCATTATTACGATAGACATATTAATTGGAAGACCAATTATTTCTGTTATTAGTGTTACTACAACGAAAGAAATTTAAAAAAAATACCTCATATTGCCAATATATTTGAACCATATAAACATTAGTTATCTAGTACCTGAGTTGTGGAGATCAGATAGGCACTAGGCCCTAGGCAGTCACTCAATTTAAAATACTAATGTTCAGCTGCATCCAGTTAGACTGTGAGCCGAATCCATAGTCGGGAAACAGCTAAGCAGTTTTTTTTAAGTTGTCCCAAATTAGGATTTTCTCCTGTATCGTGCGTTTGAAAACTCACATATCACTTAAACCCACAACAACTAGGTACTTAAAAATCAAACAAATAAGTGTTCGGTGTGGGAATCGAACTTGCAACACGCAGTGCAATAGCCAATCGCTTGAATGCGTCAAACGTGCCGTCAAGGCGAAAAAAAATTCCCCTCATTTTTACATTACCGCGATTTTTTTTTAATTGACCTACATGTTGTGTATTGTTTGCTACACATCACTAAAAAATTAAAAACTTAAAATAGATAAATAAATACCTATTAATTTTAAAATGTTCAATCACACTTCGATACGTCACATCATGGTGATCGTAAATGGCTATTTACTCAATACTATAGAAATTAAACATAATACATCTCTTCATCTTCAAATAAACAATCCTTTCAGAATAATGGACACTGGGCACGGAAGTCAAAGGTCAACAGACTGACAATTACTAAATTATGTCATCAGCATTGACATGGCACCTGCGACTATAGGTAGGGGTCCATTCTACTGATATATTTGTTTAGTCGCCTCTAACATGTCCTACAGACACGGTTGATTAGCAGAAAAAAATATTAAAAATCTGCTTTGTGTTAGTTATGAAAACGGTATTTATATAAAAAAAAAAGATGCCGACGAATTGAGAACCTCCTCCTTTTTTTTTTGAAGTGTGAGAGGGAGTGGGCCATAATACACCACGCGGGCCCAGTGCGGGTTTGTTAAAGGTTACTTAGGAATAAACAACTGAAAATACATATATGAAGTGATATTCATTAAAAGCGAAGTTCGAGCAAATCTGAAACAAACTGTGAGTAAAACATTTTATAACAAACACTTAATATTTAGATTCATAATTTATAAACCCAGAAATATAAATGCTTTTTTTGTTCGCAATCGCCCCTAAAAACATGCACAGTATTTTTCTTTTCACCCTTTAAAATATCCCTTTTGTAATAAAATCCGTTAGCCTAAATAACATTGTATCTGCAGCTTCCCTTCGTACAATCATCAGAAAGTGGGCCATATACAGCTGCAGTACTATTAGGATCTACTAGTCAATGAATGGGCGAATGGGCCATAGTATAGTGTCCATTGTTCTTTGCATTGTGCATAGTATGCACCAGCCCAATCAATAAAAGCGAAAGTTTTGTTATTTTGTAGTTTTGTGTGAAGTTGTGTTTTTAGAATGTATTGTTTCTTATAAGTATACTAGGTATTGCCATCTGAAACGGCCGGGTATATCTCAAAAATTATACCACAGGTATTGGCAAATATTGGGATAAAAGGTGGCCTATGAGTTCTGTGTTATGTATTCCAGACTATAACCTATCTCTGTACCAACTTTTATAGAGATAATATGTTCAGCCGGTTTGACGTGATTGAGGAACAAACATCCGTCCATCCAAACATCCACACTTTCACAAAGTGGCTACCATTCAGTAGAGGTTGGTTTCCGACCCCACTATCTTGTGGAATAATTTTATTGACAAAATTGAGTTGTACAGACCGACACCAGACACATTGCATAAAAACCTGATCTGATCATAATCTAAACTTTTTTAAATATGTCGAGCAAACAAACAAGCAACGATACTAGTAAATTAATTAAAAAATAAGGAAATTTCTGCTCATTTAACGCTCATTTACATTTTATTCATGCCCAACATATTCCAGTTTCGATTCAACCTACTTCTCGCAAACAGGAATGCGACGTATGCATGAGCCATGTTGATAAAGTCCTGAGGAATGTTTAAACTATTGTAAAATAAAATAATAAACATGACTGACCAACAGAAGGATCCCGTTACTCATATTATTTGATAACAAAATATTGCTTTATCAATATATTCGCAATCAGTTATTTCCTAGGAATATTATCAACATCCTTTACAGTCATCAGCTTCTTGATAAGAGAAGTAGGACACTTAGTTAATTATTATCAATAATATTTGTCATAATTTGCGTTGCCAATGTTATCTATCACTATTGAACAATAAGATCATCAAATGATAAATGTATGACACTTCCTCTCTATTTTCTCTTTTTCACTCGATTTCTGGAACGATTTTTTTTCTAATCGGCTGTTGATTTTTCTGACAAACAACTAAAGCATCTATCATGCTTTTGACAATCTGTTAGTTTATTCAAATCTTTGACGTAACAAAAAAAAAATTATCCACTTCCTTCGATTCGTAAGTACATAAAACAAGTAAAGATCTCTAAGGAAAACATTTAAATGTGTGCATGGCGCTCACTTACACGTTTATAAATAAAAAACTGGCTTCACGAAAAACGTTACGTTTTGTTTTGAACACGGTATCTGGACATTTTATAATTTAACTATACAACAAATCTCCTTGAGTAAGCTACAACAAATCTCCTTAAGTAACAAAAAACTTCAATTTACCTCCAAATAGAACAGGTAACATCAAGCCAGTTACATTCAACGTTTGGTAACCTCATATCAGTATCATCTATCAAGATCCGTGACAAACAACCCGGCGTAACTACCCTCGCAACTGTTAGTTAATATCTTACACTGGATAATTATTTACCTCGTTATTATGTTGAGGTTCTAGAAATAGGCTTGAATATTGAGGTGCCGCGCGCCTCAAGAGCTGTCAGCAAACTGTCGGGGCCCTAACATAAGTCTAAATGCCTGCATAGGTCATAGGACCGTCTTAAAAGGACATCCTGCTCTGGAACCTAAAGGGAACCCGATACATCAAGGTGGCTGTTTAGTCTCTAAGAGTCTGGCCGTCCCTTTCACTCCACCCAGGGCGGGATGAACGTTCATTAATTTGATAATTTTACAAAAAAACCAAGAAATGGACCAAATTACAGCCGGGGTCAAGCGTCTGTCTTAAAATGAACACTGGCCCTAAAACGCAACGGGCAGCCTAAGTAAAAAAGGGTGTAATTTATTCAGTAAAAAGGGTGTCTCGTAGCCTCTTCGTACATAAGGCAACGAAGTCTCCGATTCTTTACGACTTTGGTATCCAGGTCACTATCGATAATCAATAAGTAGAAGAAGAAAGAAAGAAAGTCGTAAGGTATCGGAGACGTGTATGGTGTACGACGGGCCTAATCCTTCTCAGGTTTTCCCATATTTGGCATATTCCACGTTTTACATTAACACTCGCGTGCTGTTGATTATGCCATTTTATGCGAAATTATACCCTTTCTATTGAAGCTAACAAAAGTTGGCATAAAACAAGCAACTTTACGCACGATTACCATTCATGTTCACGTTTACGTGCTCAACAGTCTTAACCAAGTTTTCCTTAATGGCGAATTTCCGTGGTTGGTCTACAAATAAACGACCTCAGATTTTCTTGATAATGGCGATTGAGAGCTGTTATGAAACGTTTAATTGTGTTTTACAGAAACGTGTTATTATTATTGTAGGTAAGATGAGCTAGCACTTTGTTGAAAATGATTGTTATAACCTTCGGTGTAAAAACTTAATGTCTTGGTATAATGACATGATTTTGCGTAACATACCGAACCTAACTACTTACTTACGTAGTGGAAACATAAATGTGTTTTACAGCCTCCGAATAAAGTATAAAACATGTCTGGGCAGATATTGTCCGGTTAAACAGCATACAAACCTCCTCTAGATTGATAGTCACTCAAAAAAAATGTCATGAAATACATAGGTCCGCACAAATACTGGAGGGTTTTTGGGCAGTGTGTTGTCAAACAAAATACGGAGGATTCATTGTTACAACATAAATTGAGATCAATAGATAGATAGATAGATAGAATACACTTTATTGAACACCAAAATTGTTACAAAAAACGGTTTTACAATATTTAAAATTCTATGGTTACAAAGGCGGTCTTATCGCTAACAGCCATATCTTCCAGACAACCTTTACATGAGCTGTATGAATCTAAAATAAAAATATGGAGGTAGTCAGTGATGCACGTAAATGTACCTAGGTACTACATAAATTTTTACAAAAATAAAGTTACTAAATAACAATAAATAAATATACATACATATATAAATATATATATATGTACATAATAAAATATATTACGTGTTTTCCAATAATAAATACTATAGAAGAGAAGACAGATTGATGATGATAGAAACAATTATTGACAGAAATTATATCATTGACAGGAACAATTATTAAAATTACAGAGAGAGAAAATGTTTTGCAACTAGGTTTTTAAAGGTATCTAGTGACTGAGCTTGTCTCACTGATACAGGCAATGCATTCCACAAACGGATAGCTTGGACGGTAAATGATTTATCATAAAAATTGGTAGAATGAACAGGCATCACCAGACTCAAATTTTCCGATGATCTTAAGTGTCTAATATGTGTGTCATGAAGAAACTTAAAACGTTCTTTGAGATAAAAAGGGGTAGTGGGATTGAAGAGAATACTATAAAGTAATGATAAAATATGTGCATTCCGGCGAAGGCGGATGGGTAGCCACTTGAGCTTAATGCGAAACTCAGAAACATGATCATATTTGCGCAAACCAAATATGAATCTAATACAAAAATTTTGAAGGCGCTCAAGCTTATCCAGCTGCACTTCAGTGAGATCTGGATAACTGGAATCGGCATAATCAAGGATTTCAATAATAAAATTAAAAGATAAAGTAGGTACTAGCCAGGACGAATTAACCGAGTCCAAACTCGGTTGGGTTGCGTTTCATTATAGAGTTCTTATGACCACCTTCCAGCTCCATCATCAGATCAGCTTCGTAGAAAACTGACAACTTTAGCTTTCGCGGGCAGACGCTAGTTTTAAATAAATGGTGTAATTTCAGATAAAAAGAGCAATATCGAATACTCAGATCCCTATAATAGAGATAACATCTACAAAACTTAAGCACCTTATTTCATTCATGACTGATTGATGAATGACATCATATCCTAAGAATTAGCCTTCAATTAGTCTCATTCACAATAGACGCTATAAAAACAAGAACATGGTTCACTGGTTTAAGAGCTTGGTTAATAGGAATGACCTTGTAATGTTAGTATGCATGTGTTAGCATAACCTCTGTTACGACTTAACCGATTTAGATGAAGTCTCATAATCGACACTGAGTTGGCAATGACCCGAATGGGACCTTTTACGTAAAGCTGATCTTATTTTTATTTATTTCAGTCGCAAATTGGGTCGTTGCTTTTTTCTCAGATTAATTAACTTTTTCTAGATTATTACTGGAAGTTATCTTGAAGAAGTATTTTATTACCCTTCAATAAGTTCCAGTTCCTCGCAACCAGAAGATGGATTCTAAATTAAAGAAACTTATAGACATTTTTACCCGACTACGGCAAAGCCAAAAGGAGGGTTGTAGTCAGGCGTTACTTTGCGGAAATCCATTGAAAAATATCTACATAGTTTTAATTCTGCGAATTGAATTGTCGCGGAATTAAAACTAGATATTTTTCATAACATTTAACTCATTTAATCCACAAAACTCGTAGAGATAGATACAGCCTTCGTAAATTTCATAACAATAGGTTAGCGGCAATCGTTGGTTAGCGGAGATGAACCCAGGAACTACGCACCGTCGTCGGTCGCGCTCACATTCATCTCATTTACATATAGTTAGGTACATAATTGAATGGCTATATGGCTTCGTGTGCGTGATAGCTTTATTTCGCTAAAACTAACGTTTTCTATCGCGGAAGCTGGTGGTATGAGGAAGGGTTGAAATCGGAAGTCAGTTTCCCGTTTTAGCCTGTTGATGTATTTACTTAATTCTGTTCTGGATTGAGTTGATTAGGTACTTTATAATTATACCATGGATGGTTGACCCATAAATAACGATCAATTTTCATATAGGTAAAGCATCATGGCTAATGATTTTATAAGAAGCACCTTATTTGTGACAACCGTGGAAAGTGGCAACCCAAGTTTGTATATCATTTTTTATTTTGACATAAAGGGCTCGATGTCATGCCAAAAAACATAAAAAAAACATTATTTATTTTATTAAAAGCCGTGGGTACACTAGAAACCCGGGGCCGCTGGACTGTCTAAACTGGTAACTCCACCCAGAAAAGAAGGAAGGACTTCTTTAATGATTTTACGACTCAACAAAAACAGTGAACCTATATCTGTTGATAAGAAATTGGTCAATGTTTTTTCGTTCCTTGTCATTCAAATTGCAAAAACCCGATTGATATCGTGTTTCTTTAAATGTTTCATACGCAATCCCTAACAATCCGATCCGAATATTAAAACCTTTCGAAATAACATACTTTTAATTGTTCTGCATACGATGGCGAAACTTTTGCTGTAACTGTGAAATTTGACGCGCGGCTTCCTCTTTTCATTATTTATTGTTCCAACAATAATATCTACACATTGTGGGTTATTATTATACCGTCTGCAGTTTCCAGTGTTAAGTGGAGCTATAGACGTACCTTGCGATCTTAAAGTTTAGAGGCATTAAGCCAGACAGAG
Organism: Agrotis exclamationis; assembly: GCA_950005045.1. Taxonomy (NCBI): domain Eukaryota; kingdom Metazoa; phylum Arthropoda; class Insecta; order Lepidoptera; family Noctuidae; genus Agrotis; species Agrotis exclamationis. Next base: position 18,724,420 of record OX465427.1, on the reverse strand, counting down.
GTCATATCGAGTCTTCGTGTTTTCTTGGTGGAAAGGAAAATAAGAATAACGTAGAAAAAATACAAAACAGTTCTGCGATGCCGTAAGCTTTATAACACCCTTTTTGCATAGCTTCTATCGCCCCCGTTTTTGTGGTCTATGGCAATTTTCAATGTATGATTTTCTATACTTAGCTTCCTGCCTGTAATTCGCTTTCCCATGTATAAGCCGCACCATAAAATATAGCCCACAGCTTTCATCATCCACTTTCTAGACTTGTCTGCCAACACAAGTGGTATTCACTTAAATAATACATTGTTATTACGGATTTGTTGCGCTATCCATACGCTATCTATTCTTTCCCCATTTTATTATATCCAACTGTTCTTACTACAATATTTAAGCTTTAAAAATACATTCGTTGACCATAACGCTCTACTTTCAAGAGATTTTTTGTAATAGTAATGTTGACATAATCATCTGTAATCTAGCATTGTTGCCCTACCTGGGTTTTTAAAATTACGACGTACCTACTTACACCTGTGGTCATTAGCATTCAACGTTGAATCGCCGAACACCATAAATCAATATTTTATCGATTAACATTAGCAAATATTTGCTTTTAAATATTTATACACAGATTATAGGTACGTCATTTTCAATTATTTACTAATGAGCCTATCATAAAGTTTATTATGATTATACGTGATAACCATCAAGGTCTTTGATGGGTTTAGATTTAAACTAATACCTACGCCTACACATAACTGTCATGATAAACAGTCTAAAACTATGTGACCTTAGATCAATGATTTCAAAAGGAAGGATACGCCCGTCAGAACATTTTGCCTAAACCTCTACCTATACCCGCGGTGGTGGACACCCACGGCGACGGACGTCGCAAGACGATCTCCGGCCACCGTAGGCGCGGGCATGCGGGCGGCGAGTAAAGGGCAACTCGCTGCCCGACCATGGACCATGCCCGGGTCGACGGCGCGTTGTGTTCCACGAGCGCCTCAAAGAGCGTCAGCAAGATGACGGGGGCCCCCTCTAGAGGGCCGAAGCCTGCCGGGGTCGCGGGACTTATCTCATTACCGTGACCCCGGAATATAAAGGGCTATTGAAGGACACCGTGGATTTTAGTCAGTACAAGTCTGACAGTCCCTCCCGCCCTGCCCGGGGTGGGAGGACTCATTTGATGATTTTACCACGATAAAAAAAAAAACCTCTACCTATAAGCGAAAAGTAGCGCCATCTATGATAAATAATACGAACTACGTTGCTTAAATCGACGATGTAACCTGAATTGACTGAGTTGCTTTGGCCCGGAACTGACAGCTGGGGGCCAAATAACTGGTGCCATATTCGTTGTTTGGTTGGGCCTGTACTTACGAAATGTCAATGCCTGAGATGCTAAAGTATATGAGGATCCACTCTGTTCAAGATTAATTATTATTCTATTATATCGATATTGAACTGTTTCTTAATTTTTTTTAATTTATTTACATTGTGTTAGGCGTTAGCTCTTGACTTTAGTCTAGTTCAATGGGGACAGAGACAAAGTCGATGACGGAGCGCGCTTACCCAGAATCTAATTTCTATGGTAATTCGAAGTTTTAAATTAATTAAATTTTCATTATTTTGACGATAATACGTCGCTATTAGCAGGGCCTTCCTCTCGATTCCCTTATTGGTATCTAATGTCAACCAGTCTATCAAACTTTTATTTTGTTTTTGTACGGATCTGCAATCAGTCGCTAACTATAAGCAGATTTCTTCCATCCATGTCGATGGAAAACATTTAGATTTTTAGTTACCATCATCACTGCTGTCCACCTTCTACACCTTATTATTTATCACAATCATGTTTACAGTAGCTCCTAAAATGACCAATTATAATTGACAATCATTTCAATCAATGTTAAACCGCTACCATTTACCGGTCATCATAACCGCATCAGTCCTGACATTGGCACGCTCCATCCATAATTAAAGCAGGCACAATAGATTCATAAGGTGCGCAGACGCAGTCATAGTAACGCTCGAGCAGTGATGCAAGACGCGCCGCGGACCGCGACCCGCCTTTCATATTATGAACATCTTTTGTACACTTGTTCTGAAGCAAAGTTAGGTGCTGTTAAAAACCTCCTTGCCGGATTACTGCCCTGGGATCTGGAGGCGACTGCCCTCCAGCGCGTCTATGAGTGGCGCGTGGAGGCGCAGCGCCGGGGTGTAACCCCGCTGCCCCGAGAAGTCGAGGCGCGGCGGCAAGAGCTCCGGTGCGATCTCAGGGCAGTATGGAGGGGACGACTGTCGCAATCGAGGTCCGGGCACGCCGCAATCGCGGCGGTAAGACCCCTCTTTGAGGAGTGGCTGGAAAGACGTCACGGCGTCCTGACTTACCGCATGACGCAGGTCCTCACCGGACACGGAAGTTTCGGGAGGTTCCTGTGTCTGATAAGGAGGGAAGAGACGCCCGGGTGTCACCACTGCGAAGATCGCCCGGAGGACACGGTGGAGCATACGGTGCAGGACTGCCCCGCTTGGGCAGAGCACCGCCGTGTCCTCTCGGCGGCGATAGGCGGAGACCTCTCGCGCCCGGCATTGGTCGAGGCCATGCTGCGGGGCGAGACGGAGTGGGAAGCGGTCGCCTCCTTCTGCGAAGCAGTTATGCTCGTGAAGGAGGAGGCGAGCCGCGAGAGAGAGAGGACAGCGTCCTCCCTCCGCCCCAGCCGCAGTGGTAGACGCCCACGGCGTCGGACGTCGCGGGACGATTTCCGGCCACCGTAGGCGCGGGCATGCGGGCGGCGAGTAAAGGGCAACTCGCCACCCGACCATGGACCATGCCCGGGTCGACGGCGCGTTGTGTTCCACGCGCGCCTCAAGGAGTGTCAGCATGATGACGGGGCCCCCCTCTAGAGGGCCAAAGCCTGCCGGGGTTGCGGGACTTATCTCATCACCGTGACCCCGGGACATAACGGGCTATTGAAGGACACCGTGGATTTTAGTCAGTACAAATCTGACAGTCCCTCCCGCCCTGCCCGGGGTGGGAGGACTCATTTGATGATTTTACCCCGAAAAAAAAAAAAAAAAAGGTGCTGTTAAAGTGAAACGCCCTTTATAAATGTTTTCTGAAAGGACTTTTTTTTTATCGTGGTAAAATCATCAAATGAGTCCTCCCACCCCGGGCAGGGCGGGAGGGACTGTCAGACTTGTACTGACTAAAATCCACGGTGTCCTTCAATAGCCCTTTATGTTCCGGGGTCACGGTGATGAGATAAGTCCCGCGACCCCGGCAGGCTTTGGGCCTCTAGAGAGGGGGCCCCAGGATGAAGCTGAAGGTTCTAGTCACCCTTGGTTTCGAAGGTCAAGACAAAATGACAACTTTGTCTACAATAATATTTTTTCTTTGTCATGGTAATATCATCAAATGAGTCCTTCCACCCAGGCCGGGGACGGGAGGGAATGTCAGACTGGTACTGACTAAAATCCACGGGGATCCTTCAATAGCCTTTTACGTTCCAAGGTCACCTGATAAGACAGTGCAGCGACCACTACAATAATGGTGAAACTAACTTATGCCTAACTAGCTGATCTAGTAGTGTAACTTGTCTGGCTAAGTTATGCATCCAAAAAAAACTTATGTTACTGCTGATAGCTATCATCAAGATTCAACTTCAGCCTCAAAATTGACGAAAACAACTTTTTTTTTATTAATTTTTAAATAATTGATGTTACCACCTGAACTAAACTTAAGTCATGTTCAAATGGAATTCTGACAAAAGAACTCTTTTTTAAGGCTAAGAAAAATAAAGATTAATAAAGACGGTAACTTCAAAAGCTCGGCTCCCAAGATCAGAATGAGAAAACAAATCTTAGAAAGGAAAGTTACAATTTGTTATTCTCCAAACACAAATATCCATATTCGACTACATAATATCAATAAAAGACTTACATAACACAAATATGTATAACCATAAAAAATCAACAATAGTAATAATCGAAATACATCAATGTTCGTTAGTGTAACTTCATTCATAGAAGCGCAATAACAAAATGATTGTTACATAAAGCGTAGCGGCATTTACTTTGAAAGCTGTTGATAGGCCTCATTATGATCCAATGGGTAAATAAACTAGTATTGATTGCCCTTTCAAATGTAAACTGCATGAAATCCGGGAAGCTAGTATGTTGGAGACTATTTGAATATTTACGAAAACCACTAGGCACTAAAACCGCACAGTTTCGAAAGAAAGAAAAACGACAAACGACACGTCATCAAGAAAAAAAACGTGTGGCACTCGGTGACTGCCGCGGTAAAGCTATTGCATAGCATTTTTATCAACTTATGCAATTATAATTATTTATTTATTACACCTATTTATTACTGTACTAATTAGGCTATGGTCACCCACGTCAATCAAGTGTAACGTCAAGCAACGTTCTCCTCCTCCTGCTCCTCCTCCCTCTCCCTTTCCCTCTCCTTCAATAAAATTGCCCCTTGCTCAATAAAACCATGCTTTCGTGCTAGTAATGAGCACGTCTGTCCGTACCTTTATGATTGCCGAAGTCTCCCAAACTGAAACGACGTAAAACGATGCGTGCTGTCAGATGTGGTCAGGTTTTTTCGTTACGTTTTTCGCGCGCGCCGAGCACAGAGCCTGCGATAAAAGCTATGCAATAGCTTAAAAACCAACCCAAATAAAACCTAAAAAAACAAGAAATACTGTGTAACTCACGGCAACAACTGCCCGACGCTGATTTTCAATAAACCTACTCGTAGGGTATCATAGACGGATCATGTCCTGAAGAAGGAAACCTCATGTAGGCAGCATAGCATGAATCACCCCTCAGTTAGATAGACAGAAGGATATAGAAAAGTGGCGGGAACAGGGGAAGTACAGGGTGTTGTAGTTCAGCTTAGGAGTCCCCTATGTTTAGCTAATAATAATTGCTTGTTTTTGGGTATTAAATCATCAAAAGCGTCCTCCCGCCCTAAGTGAAGTGGAAGGGACTGTCAGACTCAGACTGACTAAAAATCTACCTTGTTCCTTCGGTTTCACTTTTTTTATTTATTTATTAAAAAACTTTGCCCCATACTAGGAATTTCTCCTGTGTCGTGGGTGCGTTTACAAACATAGAAACTCACATACACAACCGCCCAGACCCGGAACAACTACTTGTAGAGATCATACAAATATCCTGCTTAGTCAGTTCCAAGGGCTGCTTAACTAGGCCCGCAAAGACGGTACTAGGCCGAGTCGATAAATTGACATTATCACCCTATAAAGACTTTATTGTACACCAAGAGGTAAACAAACTACGGCTTAACACCCTTTTTACGAAGAACAACTAAATACCGGTCCTAATTGACCAGATTACGAAACTAGGTATTCAGGTACAGTCGACGATCGAGCAGGTTGTAAACAAAGTAATAAAATATCAAACGCCTTTACGACTTTACCGTTCGATGCCAATTGGTATATCTGAGCAGAATCTTAGATACAGTACTACGAATCTTAGAAGTTTTAGAAAGAAACTTTTCAATGCGAATTTCGAAAGGAACTCTAACTGTATATCTATTGCCTTTTCACGAATGCATGGCTAAACTGATTTTGTTGATATAGGATAGTTATAGATATGAAGAAATCAAAACCTGATTTAAAACTTGGGATACACATTTTATCCCAGCAAAATATTCCTGGTGGAAGATTCCTAGCATAGCACAGCGCCTTCTTGTGACCACATTATTGGGGGCCATAAGACTAGATATTTAAATAATGTAACCATTTTTGGCTTGTTTTTGATTAAAAATTAAATAAAATCTTAAAAAGTATTGAAAAAGGTTGTGCTGCATATTAAACTTGACATCTTCTTCACTCCGCGGGCACATGTCTCTGTCGAATCGGGAGCTGCATTCGATTTGCTCCACCGCACCGCCGACTTGGTAACGTATTTCACGTAAACGTTTCAGCTCGAAAGATGTTCAATGACGTTCATCAATGGACCTTCTAAGTTGTATCATACTGTACGCAAATAATTACTAAATTCATTTTGCACTTAGAAATCAAATTGTTGTAATCGAGGAATTATTAAGCCATTTGTGGAACACTACTCCGAGAACCAGATAATGACATACATAAAATGATGAATGCACGTTAAATGTGTTTAATTATGACACCGTCTATAAAATCTAGAGTTTAAAGATGTAGATTTGAAATTGCAATTAATGTCGTCACTAACGTACATAAATATATAGAACAATCGCAATTGGAGGAATCATGATTCTTTGTATTTTATGGAAATCATAATAATATTACTACGTTTTAAGTGTAAGTCAGGCACTTTGAATTATTGTGTTGTGTAAGCATGCTTAAGTTATGACATGTCAGGAACACCGCTCTTCAGCCTATTGTCTAGCTAGACAGCAGTCCGCTTCAAGTTTTTATCAATTTACTGAGTCTGTATTAAAATGTCAAAGATAAAAACGATCCACGATTTTTATTTTCGCCAAGGAAATTAAAAGACTTGTTTAAAAGTTTTGTTAAAGGCCTTCATATATTTTACTCCATCTTGTGAGTGATCTTCATCACTTTTTGTAACACCTTACTACAATGTTTTCTTTTCCCTTTTCCAGCACAAAGTCGAGTTCGGTCCTGAGCGGTGCGGACAAGGAGCCCGTGCCAGCACCCTCGCCCGCAGACTCCGGAGTAGCTGAGCTGGAGAGAGATCAGCATGACTATAGGTAAGCACCAAAGAGATTAAAAGATTACTGTACAGAGACTACCAGTGGTAATATCCTTGGAAACAAATATTCCATGTCTCATGCCCGGTTTCTGGTGTCACCAGTTATCCTCTCAATAACTATTGCTTCAACAAAGTTATTGGTCAGTTAAACTTAGCTTAACTGTAGCTGCGTTTCTGATGTCACACGGACCGATAACATAACTATGAGACCAATAGCCAGTTCCAAAATTTGTCACTAGATGGGTCTGTTTAATAAATAGAGTATAAAATGGATTTTATTACTTATAATTCGTCGTTAATACAGTTTTATGTATAAAATACTTTTAGAAGAGTAATGTAAGCCCTTTACCCAGCATTTGGACACATCATATTCAATAAAAAAAGGAAAGTACCGGTGTCACAGGTAGTTACTTTACAACTGAAAACTGAAAGCAATGTATTTTTTTTAGAAATTTAAAACGGGTTATTTGCCAAGTGGATTTGAAACAGTTCACCCATCATCAACAATGCTGAATTATGGTATAATAAAAATAAGTAATAAACATGGTTAATATTTCTGATTATAGTGTAGTGATCATGCCAGTTCAAAAACTTAGGTATACTATAAACTGTGGGTATACCTAGTGTTTTTTTTTGTTTCTAATAGAGGTGATTGTTCAAAGAAGTACATTTTATTTTAATCATCATCTGCATCTTTTTTTGTGTAGACAAATACAGACAAACAGTAAAAAATAATAAAGAGAAAGAAGTGAGCTTTATTTATATAACACTATGATTCAATTTTGTTTAAAATGAAAATCATAAGTACTGGGTATTGATCCCAGATGTTTGACCACCCTTTGTAAAAAAAGGTCAGAACAAAAAAAATCAACCTCGTAATATAGTTATGGAACCGACAAACGGCGAAGATTGGTCAGTCAACTTGAACTTAGTTTATGTAGAGTTTATCTTACTTTGCGGTGTTCAGAAACCCATTTTTGTAGTTTATCTAACCAACAGCGCTATTGAATTGATAAACTGTCGACAAAAGGACACCAGAAACCGGGCATCAGTAAGGCAATTTAGCCAAAGTTAAAATTACCAACAATATAAATGGCCACCAATTGGCTTTTCCAAGTAGATTACGATTATGTTTCTGTGATTTCTAGGACCTAGGTACCCAAGTATTATTATAAAATCTTTAGAAAGCACCGTCGTTCTTCATACCGTTTACTACGTAGCCAGTGTCGAAAATTGGTAAATGCCAACGGTACCCAGGCACAGGGCGCAGGCCCTGAAAGGGCGCAGATATGGCCAGAAAATGAAAACAGTTGCCTAGACCAGGGCACAGTTAAAGAAGGTTGCACTTGGCGCATAAAAGGCTAGCTAAGGCACTGTACGTAGCAGATAATGCCAAACAGTTCGTAGAAGATTGAAGACTGTTATAAAGATTTGATCCCATTCCCATTAGACAAGAATTGTAGGACACCAATCTGATGTCGATTTGATCTACTTCTTTCAGATTGACTATTAACTGACCATGTAATTCGTGTAACTATTTCGCAAAATAGCCATGGCTGATTATTTTCTAAACTATCCGAAATAATAGAAGTGCTTTATGCTTTCTCTCAATGGATGCCAAGTCTATTATGTGTCTTATACCGGATAGCCTTCTTTTGCCATTTTTAAGTTGTAGGATTACTTACCCGAAAATATAACTTCCTATAAATATCTACCTCATTTCTAGTGTCATCGGGGAATCACTAGGCTCTTGGCGGGCTATCCACTTCGAAAATTAAACTATCATCCCCCAAAGTTTTCTAGTAGCCATCAGTTAGTCAAAGGCTATGCTTCGCACTTTTTCGCAGTCTGGCCGAAAAGCCCCAATATTCTTTTCAGTCAATTTAATTTAGCACAAGATAGAAACTTCCATTAATTAGTCTGAGAGTTTAAACTATTTAAGCACAAGAACCTGGTTTCCATAGAGTAGAGGTTGCGGTTTTTTCTAGGGCAAACGTTAAAATTATGCACAGTTAGGCTCAACCAGCCATTACCAGTGGCAAGAACCGTATGATTGTCGTCACACACATCAACCACAATGGCATTTGAGATTTACCCCATATTTATTATATAGGAGGATACATGTTTTCTTTAATAAATAACGCCGCCATAATTTTAGTGGGAAACAAATGGTCAAGCGTCTGGAAAGTTGCAGTGATTGGCTGAAAAATTATATCGGTACCAAATCCGCTCCAGAAACCAGATTTATGAATGTCAGTGACTTTTCAGAATTGTAATTATTAACTAACAAATCACTCATAAGATGAAAGAACTGATACAGACATTCTTAATAATCCAGGCGCCAAAGTTAATCTTCTAGCTAGAGAAAACAATAGGCAATAAATAGCAAAGTTTAATAGCAGAACCATTACTGTATTAGCTTTTCTTCGTATAACAGAAAATCTTGTAGCTATAGATATTCAACTCTTGACTATTTTAGTACGCTAGGTCAGGAGGTTTTACGGTGGACCGCTATAAAATTGTACAGATCTGCACATCTAAGAAAGGAATATAATTATTATACTTTCTAATACTATTGCTAGGTTTTGTAGTAAGACTTCCACAGAAAGACGAAATCCACAGATGAAGTTTTTATTGCTATTGGTTTGAGAAACACAATCATGGTTTATGACTTATGTCAAGACAGAGCTAGAAACAGATGGGGCAAGTTCTAACAATTTAACATAACTGTTGATTTTATCTTTATGGTACTTTACGAACTCAAAGTCAAAATGTTCAGTTAGTCGAAATGTATAAGGACCAATCTATGATCAGATCAGGTTAAAGTTACGGGAAGCCCTCTTGAGAAGCTGCGATGCAATAGAAGAGGCCTACGTCTGACACTGGACATCTTTCGTCTGAATAATAATGATTTATGAAATCAAAATCATCCATCATGGTCATATTTGACTTACGCAGACTGGTTCCTATAAAATTCAGTATTCTTATACACTAACCAGTCTTCAAAATACCTCTGATAAGAACATACTAGAAGATTCTATCATTCTAATTCCAAACCTTTTTCCACTTTCCAGCACAACAGAACGCATCCGCAGTCACGAGGTCCGCGTCAGGGCAGCTCGCGGTATGATGATGCAGAGCTTCGGACGCTCCCGGGACGAGCGGGATACGGAGCTGGCGCGGGTCAGGAGGGACCGCGCGCTGCTGCGGCAGAGGCTCGAGGATACGGAGTGGAGTCTGTGCCAGAGAGCTGGGGAAATAGCGCTGTTGAAGACTCAGCTTAAAGATGCTCAGGTTGGTAGAGATTTAAAAAAAAATTGTGAGAGACGAAGTTTACATACCAAATGAACACATACGAGTATTTTGGGAGGGCATGTGCCAAAGGGATGGTCCCTTCAGAAGATCTAGTAATTTGGTGAAGTAATTGAGAGACTACGGAGAATATATAGGCAGTTATCTCATTAAGTTAGGAGTTTGCAGATCAGAAAAAAATAACAGTCGATAAAAGTACTGATGGTATATCAGACCATCACTCTGTAAATTTTATTTTTGAATACATTTCTAACATGTTCTTATTTACTTTTTCAGAATGAACAAACAGCAAAGGGCCACGAATACCTGACACTGAAGGCCGACTGCCGCCAATTGAGAGAAGTCCTTGACAAGAAAGAGAAAGAAATCATGAGGCTCCGAGCAGAAACGGAAGAAAAAGAAAAATCCATAAACCGACTGCAGACAGAAGTCGACAGACTCACCAACGACCTCATGGAAAGCGTCTCAGACCTCACCAAGACCAAGGAGTCCAGCAAGAATGAAATCGAAAGACTAAAAACTGAACTGAAGGAGTTACGGCAGGAACTGTCGGACATTTCGCTCAGCGGGTACGAAGGTATTGAGTGTGGGAGGACCATGCGAGGCATCTACGACGTCTGCAAGACCAACGAGTACCACTGGAACTCCAGCGACAGCGCACTAGAAGACGCCGAAGTACAAAGACTGAATGGAGAACTCCCCGACTCTTGCAACGAACCTTGCGCTGCCACCGCCATCGTCGACAGACTCAAGTGCGAGCTTGAAGCTAAAGAAACCCAGTTCAACAGCGAAAGGAGAAAATGGTCCGAAGAAAAGGACAAAGTACTTCGATACCAGAAGCAGTTACAACTCAACTACGTCCAAATGTTCAAGAGATCTCGTACTTTAGAGGCGGAAGTCGACGGCCTCAGATTAGAGTTAGAATTATGCAACAAGAACATGAAGAATCTGAACAAACATGGCAAGACAATCGAGCTATAAACATTACCAAATTCAATAATTTAATATTTATATTTAAATGGCTATTTTTCTAATGTAAATATAAATTAAGAGAAAAGGCGGGATGGCTTGTTAGATACTAATATTAACAAGGTCACAAATATAAGTTATGATGAGAGAATGATCGATCATGATCATATTATGGCAGATCGTGCTTTGAGGAAAGTAAACTATGACGATTTCTTGCCTTATAGATGACAATATAATACTGTAGTTGAGTTTATCAAAGTTATGTTAGATTATTGCCGTCATAATACTCAACTAGCAGAATTAGTAAAACGGGCGAGGTGGTGTGAACCAATCGAAGACAAATCGCAACTGTACTTACCAAGTGTTAGAACAAACTGCATTTGAATATAAGGGAATAGTTTTATTAAATTGCTTGGGGGATAAGCGTCGCCTTACATGAAAGTGCCTGCCAAGCAGATATCAAAAGTTGCTTAGGCAGTTTTATAGATATTATTAACCACCTATGTTTTCAAAATTATTTAGAAACTAAAACGCAATTTTCAACTCACGACAATCTCGTAAGACACAGGGTCATACGGTGTTTGTAAAGCAATGGCTCAACAAAATAAAAATTATCCTGTAGTTGCAAAAGCATCAGTCATTATATAAATTCTGCAAACGACCAACAGATGTCGCTAATTTCATTTGACCCACCTAACAATCACTTCACGATAATCTTAACCACGTGCGTCATTGACATAACAGCTCGTTTAAGTAATAATTAATGATTATACAGATAGTAGACAATTGGTTCACACTCCCACGTCTATTGTACATTGTATTAGAGTTATGTTGATCGTACTTTTGTAACGTAGACGTAAGTTATTGTAATAAACTTTGAAATATTATGCTTTTCTTTTTGTTGTTAATCATGTTGGGTATACTATTTTTTTTAATAAGACTGCTGCTCGATTTCCAGTCAATATATCACCAGAGCTGTTATCAGTGGCGACCCCTAGAAAACTTCCATATAATGAAATGCAATACAATTTACCTTTCTTTGGTCTCGAATCATCAAAGCAAAAATCAAAAAGAATAAAGTTGTAAGTACACACCACAATGTCGGGCTGGTCCCTTTATGGAAAGCAATACTCAGAACGTTGAAACGCTACTAGCAACGCCATCTATCGGATTTTCCCCAACAACATCAGTTCACCTTGAAACTATGTAGATGGGCCAATCTCCAATATTTGAGACTTCCGTTTTGGATAATGACGCCCGATCTTTTACCTACTAGTGCAACCATCCACTGACAAAAAACAAAAATATAAATTATTTTAATTACATCTAACTTAAATGAAATTAAAATAATTTATATTTTTGTTTTTTGTCAGTGGAAATATACTATAAAACGTACATTTTACGTTCATATCTTTCGTCATGCATTTAAAATCTCATGTTAACAACATTTTGAGAATACTTAAACGAGAAATAAATGTATGAATAGTGGGTTAATTTAGTTTTTAAAATAAAACAAAATTATTATACAATTAAGTGCCATTTTTTAGTTTATTGCAGACACACTTGCATACATTGGGGCAGAACTATTCAAATACTCTTAATATAAAATGAGATCGATGAACACATGGAAAATACCTTAAGAATTAAAGAAACATTGATTTAAAACTTAGGTTTATTAAAGTTGAGACCTAAGTTTCTTCCGCGGAAGTTGAAACCTTCGCCTTGTTTATCTACGTTGGTTCTTGACGATTTTGCTGGTTCCACCTGAAAATAATGGTAAAACTAGTTACTTCTTATTACATTTACTAATATATTCACTTCGGTCTATGTGCCTGGTGCCTGCCTATTTACACTTAGATGGATGTTGTTAGAAAAGGTAAGAAAGAAAGTTTTATAAAGCTTATTACACATTAGTATCGTAAACTCCAAGAGGCTCTTACAAGTGACAATCTTTGCAGCATTTTGTAGACTGTCACTTTTAGCGAACATAACGATGATAGAAGGGAATGTTTTTTACCAAGTAGGTAGGACTGTAGGATCAGATAGTAAATCACTTCTAGAGAAAATACAGCCTCTGGTTAGACTGAAAGCCGAATTCAATACAGGACAAGGTCAGACAAATAATGATACAAACCTGAGTGACATGAACAACATCCCCAACAACAGGCCTCTTCCTCCACTTATACCACCAGTACTCCACCCCCAGGGTCACACAAGCAAGTCCGATCCCCATGAATATGACGATGAACACTCCTCCGATATTCTGGATGGAGATCCCGTCAGACTGATCGTCCTGTTTCTCGCATTTCATCGCTTCTGGATTGTTGTTCCACCATATCTCTTTGAGCTTCTCCAGTTTGCGTTTGTTGAGGAGTTGCAGAATTCTGGAATGTGAATTGGGGTTTGTTTATTTATGGATGTCATACTCAGTGTAGTGAAATTAAGTTTACTTATGCAAATAGGTTTTGTGAATTCCTTAGCACGTCTTTTTACAAGCTGGAAGCTCGGGACGGTTCGAAAAACCAATGAACAGTATGTACTTAGTTGGCCTTATTAATTAAACCTAAATATTTACCAAATAAAAAACCATGACATAAAACCAATTCAGTAAATTACACTATTACAGAGCATCGAAAAACTCATCCTCAACGCTGTCAGCTGGTAATGTGCCCAAGAGACTGGCGGCGTTGCCTCTTTGTATGGCTATACTTAGCCTCTGACCAAGGTAAAAGCCAGCTCTTGGGTCACGGGAAGCGTCAACAAATCTTTTCGAAATGTCTCTGAAGAGGCTGTGAGCACTCGGACCCCATGGCCCTATAGTTTCAGCCCCAAACGGCTCATAAATATAGTTACTACTTAGGTTACTATATTTACGCCGCTTGAGGTTTTCAACAACCGCAGCAGCAGCGCCAGCAGAGCACGATGAACTTAAATTATTATATGTGTTTATTTTTAATTAAAGATACATTTGGCAAAAAACACCAAAGTTAAACCTACCAATTTCGACAGGTGTTGTTTAATTTATCAGAAAGTGTATGAAAGAAAAGAAACCTGTTCAAATGTACCTACTGTCGCTTGCCAGCTGTTATTTGTCGGTTTTATTCAAAAGACCCCTTGACATTTGTTTTACCAAAACACGATGAGACTTTTATGCGTTTTAAAACACGAGTACAATCATGCTCATTATGATACGTTAGTATGATATTGCTCCGTGGGCGTATTGACCTTAAACGGCTAGATTAGACGTAAGTAGTACTAGATAGAATCACGAGTGGGTTTATATTTCCTTCCCCTCGAAATAAATTGCTTTTAGTTCAAACTGGACATTTATTTTACGGCAAGCTACAGAGACAACGAATGCCATTTGCTAGTCATGTTACTACCAAAAGAGGTTAGTTTTTCTTCGATTTTCTCGAAAGTATATACGCCGTTTTTAAATACACTTCCAATCCTCTGACAGTTTGGTCCAATTTTTACGTAAAACTAAAATAAAAACTATAGATAAAGGTCAAAAAATTAATAGGTACTGCTAAGTATGTGAAACGACGGGTGCTAAGACAGGAAACCTCCACGTGCGCCCGTGGACTGGAGTTCCCTCTCGGATACGTCCGTGGGGAAGACCAGTTTTTCGGGCCGGTGCACCCTGGGATGCGGGCAAAGACTTCACAAAGGCACACAGTGCCTAAGGGGTCTCTTTGCCCGTATGCGAATAGCCTGTCGGGTGGACGCTCCAACGCGTGTCCCTCTGAATAGCAGAGGGCACAGCGGCGGAGCGGGCTTGCGGACGGTGAGTAATGGGTAGCTCGCCGTCCGACCAAGGACCAAGCCCGGGTCGATGGCGCGTCGTGTCGTGTTTCGCGCGTGCCTTCGAGGAGTTGTCAGCAAACTGACGGGGCCCCTTATGGGGCCAAATGCCTGCTGGGGTCGCGGGTTTTTCTTAACACAGGATACCGTGGCCCCGGAACGTAAAGGGCATCCGAAGGAACACGGGTGGATTTTAGTCAGTAAGAGTCTGACAGTCCCTTCCGCCCCACCCAGGGCGGGAGGACTCATTTGATGATTTTACCACCTAAAAAAAAAAAAAAAAAAAGAAAAAAGTATGTGAAACGAGTATTTCCAATTTTAAAATCGAACTTTACGTTAACGCCGACAACGTCTCTATCGATTGGAAATACTTTCGAAACATAAATTTTTAATATAACCTACTTATTTCTTGGATCAAAAAATCTAGAAAAACGATAGAAGTACATAAGTTCATACTATAAACAGAATTAGGTCTAACTTTAATATCAAAGAACATGCCATGTTAGTAAATAGAAATGAAGACATGTTTGTCATAGACTCATAGTAATCATTTATTTATGAATTTTCTTTTGAATACTACGCAGTACTTTTAGTTTGTCGATAGAGAGTATACCTGCACGCGTAGCATGGCGATTCTATGTCTATTCTACCAAGAAAAGACAAAGTTATTTCATCGTTATTTCTATACAAATCGAAGTGTTTTTTGCATAAATATTACACGATTCGTTCACTATTGAACAATAGAACGTTTATTTTCTACATTTTTTACATTACCATGCTTAAAACGCTAAAAATATTTCTACGTTCTGTCATTTTGTCTATTCTTCCGTCGACAAAACCCCTTTCTACGGCGCCATGCTACGCCCGCTGATGACATTTAGATTTTTTTTAATATAGACTAAGCCAAAGGCGCGCTTTTCTAATGCGTGTTTAGAGAACCAAAACGTGTTGAAATGAGGTGTACGTTACTCCAGCAAGAAAGTATCTCCTAGAGTTATATGAGTAGAACGTATAGTTGGTGCCTTATTTGCTGTAAATGTGCCCCCACATAAAAAATGTGTGCCCCCTGTCGTTTTGAAAAAAAAGCGGAAAAACGATTCTTGCTGGGGTAACGTTTTTCTAGCAGGAAAATTCTAAACGAGTGATCGGAGAGAGAAAAATTGTGCATGGCCAGAGAGCTTATATGTGTGCCAAAATGTGCCCCCAAAAATAAAATCTGTGCCCCTTCAGATTTCCGAGATATTGAGTTTCCTGCTGGAGTAACGTTTTGATGAATCGTATATCTCTAAAACCATAGCATGTGCCCCTGTAGAATAAACATACACGAGTAGCTCTTAATGTGTGCCCCTTTGTGCCCCAATTAGATTTAAGAAAATATTTATAGTTTTCAAGTTATCGCGGTTTTATGAAAACCCGAAAAAACATCGCAGCGCCTAAATGAGACAAGGCATAAGTTCGCTGAAAACTGTATTCGGTCCTTCTTGACGCTAATAATAACCATACAAAGTTTCAAAACTGTTCATGCATGCGTTTTTGAATAATCTTGCTAAAAGTCAAAACAATGGTGTCATAACTTTGACGGCAAAATACAAGGAACTGGCTCAACCTCAGATGTGTAGGTGTAAACCAAAATCATGTGCCTTCAGTCAAAAATATAATGGTGAAAATATTGAGCTTGGAATGTTTTGCATTAAGTAAATATAAACAAAAAACCAAAATATGAAAACAACGGCTGGTTATCCGACCAAATTTGAATGACAACTAAAAAGCGACGGATTCATACATATCGATGACCTTCTTTATTGGACGTATTATACCTAAGCTGTTGTCAATACAGTTGCGTTCAAAAGTTTTGGGGGCTAATTAAAAAATATATTAAATGCTCCTTGTGACTATATTAATGAAACAGCTTGTTGATGTGTAAATTATTATTTTTCTTCCCTTAATTTTAATTCTTAAAGTACACTAAGTTTCTTAAAGACCTAGGAACAAAAAAATAACATAAAACGTCATTCCTAGAGCTTTATGAACTTAGAGCGTTGTATTGATGATTTTGTTGATTATAATTCTGTAACTGCATACAGCTTTTTTTTATCGTGGTAAAATCACCAAATGTGTCCTCCCACCCCGGGCAGGGCGGGAGGGACTGTCAGACTTGTACTGACTAAAATCCACGGTGTCCTTCAATAGCCCTTTATGTCCCGGGGTCACGGTAATGAGATAAGTCCCGCGACCAACTGCATACAGCTTGGCAAAAAACAGTAGAAAACCGGAAGTCGCCACTGTCTTCTCGCTACCAGCACTTTGAATGATTTTATTTTATTTATTTTCACTTATTACGTTAGTTTTATGGTACAATAATAAATCTAACAAACATGCGTCTTTGTTTACAACAAATATCAAATATTTTAAAACGTTGTCAGCAAATTAAAAGATTAGTTCCGTTTCAAGACGTTCTGGCCAAGCTGTACGTCTTACAGCCGCGAATAATATTTTAATCAACATAAAACCTAGCACGCCTGCAAATTGAAAAAAACGCAAGAAATTTTAAATTTCGCGGGCTGGTAGTAGCATTCCCCTTAATGATGAAAAACTTACTGTTAATTTATCTAACCTACGGCTTATCAATATATATATATATATAAAGACAAATACGGGCTTTTTATTTAATACAAAAAGAGCTACCTACCTCTTTTTAGTAGTAGGTATTCATCATACATTTCATGAACAATTTTTTTTTTTTTAACATTGGGGCCAATCAAATTTTGGGTCAAAGATCTGGCAAATGGCAAATATCTGGATGTATTTCTTTCGTTCATACATAACTTACTGGATGTAGTTTAATTAAATTTAGAATGGCGAAGATAGCTTACCTTGGAATAGCACTTAGGCTACTATTTATAATGTATTTAATCATGTATAAAGTCATAGAAACAGCTAATAGAATATAATCCAATAACAACTTTATTATTTATTACTTTTCTACTTCAGTGTACTCAGGCACAACACGTGTGAACCGGTTAGTGAGTAAAGTAAAGAAGGTCATCGATATGTATGAATCCGTCGCTTTTTAGTAGTCTTTCAAATTTGGTCGGATAACCAGCCGTTGTTTTCATATTTTGGTTTTTTATTTATATTTACTTAATGCGAAACATTCCAAGTTCAATATTTTCATCATATATTTTTGACTAAAGGCACATGATTTTGGTTTACACCTACACATCTGAGATTGAGCCAGTTCCTAGTATTTTGCCGTCAAAGTTATGACACCATCGTTTTGACTTTTAGCAAGATTATTCAAAAATGCATGCATGAACAGTTTTGAAACTTTGTATGGTTATTATTAGCGTCAAGAAGGACCGAATACAGTTTTCAGCGAACTTATGCCTTGTCTCATTTAGGCACTGCGATGTTTTTTCGGGTTTTCATAAAACCGCGATAACTTGAAAACTATAAATATTTTCTTAAATCTAATTGGGGCACAAAGGGGCACACATTAAGAGCTACTCGTGTATGTTTATTCTACAGGGGCACATGCTATGGTTTTAGAGATATACGATTCATCAAAACGTTACTCCAGCAGGAAACGCAATATCTCGGAAATCTGAAGGGGCACAGATTTTATTTTTGGGGGCACATTTTGGCACACATATAAGCTCTCTGGCCATGCACAATTTTTCTCTCTCCGATCACTCGTTTAGAATTTTCCTGCTAGAAAAACGTTACCCCAGCAAGAATCGTTTTTCCGCTTTTTTTTCAAAACGACAGGGGGCACACATTTTTTATGTGGGGGCACATTTACAGCAGATAAGGCACCAACTATACGTTCTACTCATATAACTCTAGGAGATACTTTCTTGCTGGAGTAACGTACACTGAAATGAGGCGTGCGCGCGTTTTGGAAGCGTCTAATGTGAACCTGTACTACCTCACCCATGTTGCAAATGTTAAAAGTCATAGTTCGAGTTAGTCTAATATTATAATTATTTTTTCATTCACGTGTATCAATTATTCATTAAAATCCTATTCTTCTCAGAATGAGCAGATGACATAATTTCTAAAATTCCTTGTTTTAATTATGATTAGCCAGTCCAGTCTAACAATCTAACAAGCGACATAGGTACCTACTACCTACATATAAAAATAGTACGTCTATAGATTAAAGGCTGTTTCACATTGAGCCAGTAGCTGGATCCAGCTAAACTGGATTGAAAAATAGGAAGCCAGATCCAGCACTTGATTACAGTTATCCGATGCTTATAAAGGAAAGAAAAAAAAAACATGTGGCACTCGGTGACTGCCGCGGTAAAGCTATTGCATAGCATTTTTTATCAACTTATGCAATTATAATTATTTATTATACCTATTTATTACTGTACTAATTAGGCTATGGTCAGCCACGTCAATCAAGTGAAACGTCAAGAAACGTTCTCCTCCTCCTCCCTCTCCTCCTCCTGCAGCAGTTCTGACGTGATTGAGTAACAAACAACCAAACATTCGCATAAATATTTTTACAGCTAAATTTATTCGGGTAGTCGGTAAAATGTCAACGCGGTCACCTTTACCTACTATTTGCATATTATCCATGTATAAGTAAGTATGTACAGCTTAGGTCTAATCTATCAGCTTTAGTATTATCTACTTAAAATCCGATAAAATTTTTCGGCAGTAAAAAATTGGGAAAATTATTCGGAAACTACATTGAAAAGTATTATAATCTATTCCTTTTTTATCAAATCATGTCTCTTATATTCTCTTTTGTCAGCGATGACCCAATTTGTAAAGGTTTTTCTAAAACAGGACGACCCTCATCACAGACCTCTGTTTATTTAATAACCGCTTTTGCACTCTATGGAAAAACTCTGTAATCAATACTTAGGTACTTATTTTCGTTCAAAAATAGCACGTACCAATTCCCTCTCTCCTAGATTTCTTTTAGTTCCCGCGTAAAAAAATAATTATGTATAGAGTAGACGGAACTACGGAAAATTCTACGCATAGGTAATTCGAGAAAGAATTTTTATTAAAAGTATTTCAGTCACGGTTCTGCCTACGATCGTAAGGAAGCCGCATGTTCGCATAAATATTGTCTATGAACGAAAATGGCGGGAAGTCGTGAAATAAAGTTCATTGACCGACAATTATTTGTGTTTAGGCTAAGTAAACTTAATACAGATACGTTCTGCAAAGAAACCGAAGTCTGTTGATTTAGTCGGAATATGGTTCAATGGACAACATTGAGAGTTATGATAAAATGTATGCAAATATCGCACATTCAAGGCTGAGCAATACATACCTATATTGGACTGCTTCGCTATGTGTCGTGGGTTCGATTCCCGCACGCAACAAACATTTGTATGATCTGCAAGTAGTTGTTCCGGGTCTGGGCGTTTGTGTGTGTGAGTTTCTATGTTTGTAAACGCAGCCACGATTGGCCACGATACAAGAGAAATTCCTAGTGTGGGGCAACGTTTTCTTAAAAAAATATATAACATTTATTAAGATAGTAGAACTAACAATTGGCTATTTGCCAGTATCAATAAATTAGTAATCTAATAAGTCCGTCCTTTACGGTCAGTTCACACCGAGACGCGACGCAACGATACTGCAAACAAATGTGTATCTTATCGTGTAGGAAATAAAGTTAGATTTTGATTCGCCAATAACATGCAGCGCGGCGCCGCGCTGCGCCGCGCTTTGTTGTGACAGGTATATCTTTTCGTGTAGGTAATAGAGTTAGATTTTGAATAGATCTATTGATATGTGCGCGCAGCGTCACGTCTCGGTCTGAGCTGACCCTTAGAGTTTTGAAAAATGACGAACATGTTATTTTTGTTTGTAAAATCAATGAATACCTACCTTATTTATCAAGATAGAACGCACTCTAGAGTGAGGGCTCGTGACGCCAGAATTCAATAAAAATTGTTCTAATTAATTGTGATGAATTGCCTATTTTGGAAGCATCGTATCTCCGTCAGTTTTGATATACCTACGTAACAAAAGAAAATTATACTGGTCGAATATTTTTGGTAATCTAACTGACGGACTTTATTAAAATATGAGCGCCAATTTTCACTATTTGTGCAAGAACTGAACCTTTTTTAACATAGCCACAGATAATAATATAATGAAAAACCGGCCAAGTGCGAGTTGGACTCGCGTGAAGAGGGTTCCGCACGATGTTACCTATCACATTTTTTTTTAAATCTGACCCAAATTGGTACGCACAATATTGAGTGATTTACCATGTTATTTTAATATCATGGACTTCTTATAGGTTTTCCTGTAATCTATATGTAGAAAACTAATTTCTGTATTTTTTAAAAAAAATTATGTTCAGTAGTTTCGGAGATAAGGGGGGGGGGGGGGGAATGGTCAAATTTCTTCTATTTTCTTGAATAACTTGGAAACTATTTATTTTAAAATTACAAAAAAATATATTTAAGATTGTCTCAACAAGACCTTTCATTTGATATGTCACACGATGCAGTTTTCAATTATTTTTTTTTTAATTTTCCCCTTCCCCCCCAAAAATTACCTCCCATATACAGATATGGACTTCTTATAGGTTATCCTATAATTTATAAGTAGAAAACTAATTCCTGTATTTTTTTCAAAATTTTAGGTTCATTAGTTTCGGAGATAAGGGGGGGGGAATGGTCAAGCTTCGTCTATTTTTTTTGAATACGTTGGAAACCATTTATTTTATAATTACAAAAAAAAATACTTTTAAGTTTGTCTCAACAATACCTTTCATTTGATATGTCACACGATACAGTTTTCTAATTTTTTTTTTAAATTTTCCCTTTCCCCCCCCCAAAAAATTACCTCCCATATACAGATATGGACTTCTTATAGGTTATCCTATAATCTATAAGAGAAAACTAATTTCTGTATTTTTTTCAAAATTTTAGGTTCAATAGTTTCGGAGATAAGGGGGGGGAATGGTCAAATTTCGTCTATTTTCTTGAATAACTTGGAAACTATTTATTTTAAAATTACAATAAAAATATATTTAAGATTGTCTCAACAAGACCTTTCATTTGATATGTCACACGATGCAGTTTTCAAATATTTTTTTTAATTTTCCCCTTCCCCCCCCAAAAATTACCTCCCATATACAGATATGGACTTCTTATAGATTTTCCTATAATCTATAAGTAGAAAACTAATTCCTGTATTTTTTTCAAAATTTTAGGTTCAGTAGTTTCGGAGATAAGGGGGGAGGGGGAATGGTCAAATTTCGTCTATTTTCTTGAATAACTTGGAAACTATTTATTTTAAAATTACAAAAAAATACATTTAAGATTGTCTCAACAAGACCTTTCATTTGATATGTCACACGATGCAGTTTTCAAATATTTTTTTTAATTTTCCCCTTCCCCCCCCAAAAATTACCTCCCATATACAGATATGGACTTCTTATAGATTTTCCTATAATCTATAAGTAGAAAACTAATTCCTGTATTTTTTTCAAAATTTTAGGTTCAGTAGTTTCGGAGATAAGGGGGGAGGGGGAATGGTCAAATTTCGTCTATTTTCTTGAATAACTTGGAAACTATTTATTTTAAAATTACAAAAAAATACATTTAAGATTGTCTCAACAATACCTTTCATTTGATATGTCACACGATGCAGTTTTCTAATTTTTTTTTTAAATTTTCCCTTTCCCCCCCCCAAAAATTACCTCCCATATACAGATATGGACTTCTTATAGGTTATCCTATAATCTATAAGAGAAAACTAATTTCTGTATTTTTTTCAAAATTTTAGGTTCAGGAGTTTCGGAGATAAGGGGGGGGAATGGTCAAATTTCGTCTATTTTCTTGAATAACTTGGAAACTATTTATTTTAAAATTACAATAAAAATATATTTAAGATTGTCTCAACAAGACCTTTCATTTGATATGTCACACGATGCAGTTTTCAAATATTTTTTTTAATTTTCCCCTTCCCCCCCAAAAATTACCTCCCATATACAGATATGGACTTCTTATAGATTTTCCTATAATCTATAAGTAGAAAACTAATTCCTGTATTTTTTTCAAAATTTTAGGTTCAGTAGTTTCGGAGATAAGGGGGGAGGGGGAATGGTCAAATTTCGTCTGTTTTCTTGAATAACTTGGAAACTATTTATTTTAAAATTACAAAAAAAAAATACATTTAAGATTGTCTCAATAAGACATTTCATTTGATATGTCACACGATGCAGTTTTCAAAACTTTTTTTTTTCATTTTCCCCTTCCCCCCCAAAAATTACCTCCCACATACAAATTTCATCTATTCACGTCACACCTCTGTGCTTGGGTCACAGGAATTGATATGTGTACCAAATTTCAACCCAATCGGTCTAGTAGATTCGGAGATAATTGACTGTAAGCGACGGACACACGAGTGACCCTATAAGGGTTCCGTTTTTGTATTCGGACGTACGGAACCCTAAAAACAGCCTAACTCAAAGCGTTTAGGTAATTATTAGTATTACTACTTTTTCGTAGCATACAAAATGCTTATTTATCATTCTTACATCCTATTACACACGTCTAATTAGAACTAGATATAAAAAAACGAATACTCACGCATTATTAAACTGATCTTTCAAAGGCGAACCTTGCTGCACAGCAATAGCATACGGCTTCCTCGAGAACTCGTCTCCAACGGACTGAAGGTCACAGCTGGTCATCACATGATATTTCACATCAGTAGCGTCTCCCAACCAGGCGAAACCTTCACTGGAACTCTTGGAATCCCTCACTCTTTGAATCGCTTCCTCTATGGTATTTGGCAGAACAGCTTCTTCCATTGCTTGCCACATTTTGGAATATTTGTCGCTGACTGGGTAGTCCCATACTGCTAACTTTGCGCGTTCCACCTCTTTTAGACTGTCATTCAAGCTCATTTCTTTCCATATCCTGAAATAATGACATTTTAGTAAGTTTTAAGCCGATAAGTGTGCCCGTAGCGCAGAAAATCGAAAAAAAAATACACGGACACACTCAACAAAACAAGCAGCCGGTTTATGGAATTGAGCGTTTTTTTTTTTAATTTGATGTGCACTGATCACAGTGATTCGAAAGCCTCACTTGTCTATAAACAGTATGTGCACTGTTTGAAGTCACTTGCAATAGTGACGTTTTTGATTAATACGACATGATGCACTGGTCAATGTTGACTCTACAGTTCGTTGCACCATACCTACACCGATCGAAAACGTCTGAGCACAAAATGACATTGCTCTAAATGACAATAGCTCGTTAACTCCACATTAATATTCATTGCACAATGTATGTACGAAATAAAAAGAATAGTTCGAAACACAACATTTTTCAATAGACGTCGAAATTGAGTCATCAGTCTTTTCTTAGCGACGCGAAAAGCAAGTTTCAAAACAAGATTATAATCTCAAAATGTTGCTTTTGAACAAATCTTAATGAGTATTTTTGTGTAAAAAAGAAGACGGGTAATAACCTCGTGGCGATAGCTTCGTAAACCGCACGGTTTGGTGGTTTTTGGGCGATCACATACCTAACCAAAATTGTCTTAATTACTGTGTCGAACTTCTTAAAACACAAAGAAAATAACAGTTTCTGAATAATGACTGTGCTTATTTTAGTGTCATTTTATGGACACTTAATAATGTAGGTAATATAGGGAGGATAAGGGTAGGAGGGCAAAGATACGACGTAAAAAAACTGAAGAAAATACTCATTCGCTATGAATCAATGAAGTGAAGTTGGACGCGGATTCTGGCATTGATTAGTGCAACACCTATATTTAGGTTTACATAGGTTCTATGCATTTAGGATAAGAATAGAAATACGGGAACCTTGACCGGGATCTGACTAACTTCACTTGAATGAGAATGACTGTGCATGTTCTAAAAATATATAGCTTTTCAAACTCGATACACCTGAATTTAGGCCTCGTATAGACAAGCGACAGGTGGCGAGACGGCTGCAGTGATTTTGCCGCCCGCGCCATTTACTAGATTCCGCTCGTCTGTATGAAGCCTAAGTTTGGCAAATGAAACGTCAAAACAGTTTTTTTTTTAACTTTAGTTAAACGTGTTTTAAACTAGAATTTTTCTTCATTTTTATATATTTTCAATGACATTAATGGATTACTTATTTGACGCGGTTCATATTGAAATAGTTGTCAGAACGATATATTTTTTAATTTTATTTATACTTTCAACTAGCTGACCCGGCAAACGTTGTTTTGCCATAAATTAAAAATTTTGTCTAAAAAATAAAAAAAATTTAGGGGTGGATTAGGTGGACTATTTTTCATCCCCCTAACATTTAGGGGGATGAAAAATAGATGTTGGCCGATTCTCATAGATACCGGATAAGCACAAAAAAATTCATCAAAATCGGTCAAGCCGTTTCGGAGGAGTATGGCAACGAAAACTATGACACGAGAATTTTATATATTAGATGTTGCACGCTTGTTTTCCCTCTCTGATGGGCAGAACAGAAGTTGTATTAAGATTTTAAGATTACCTTGGTTGCAACAAAAGTTGATGTCTTGAGTATTTTATTAAACAAAGGCCAAGGTAAACCGCAGTTTAATGTCCAAGTTGGCTATCAAAATGTGGTTGAAGTGAGCCATTTATAACTTGTCGAGTAAACATAGAGTGACGTCTCCTTGATCGAAACTTACTACATTTGGTAGTACGTCAAGAGAGCCTATATAGAGATTTGACAAGTGTCTTCAAAGCGTTTCCTACTATTTATTAA
Organism: Agrotis exclamationis; assembly: GCA_950005045.1. Lineage (NCBI taxonomy): Eukaryota > Metazoa > Arthropoda > Insecta > Lepidoptera > Noctuidae > Agrotis > Agrotis exclamationis. Next base: position 18,698,870 of record OX465427.1, on the reverse strand, counting down.
CCGATTTCAAAAAAAAGTAGGTTCTCAGTTCGACCTGTATGTTTGTTTTTTTAAGAACTCGTATGCCAATTTAAAAACATAGATATAGTAGAAAAGATTTGAAACTTTTCGCTCATTTTATGTATAGTTCTAGATGTATTTTTAATAAGACCAAGAGAAACTTAATAGTTTTGAAGCTCTAGCTAAGCTTAAATAGAAGCTTGAAGTGTTTGTTAAAAATAATTAAAATAATAAATCATTACTACTTCTTTCATATTATTCTGGAACAAAGTACAGAGGCCGTACCATGGCTTTTCCTGTTATCGTGACGTAAAGTAAACTGGAACTTTGAAGTTAACTCGATGGCAAAATAAATCCTCGTACGTAAACTAGAGGCGGTTTTTAATTTTTCCATACCAAAAACGAAGTAAATATTTCAAGTACGCAGTAAATAAAATACAGAAATATTATGATGCTCTTGTCAAAGAACAAACGATCAGAAATTTAGACTTAAAAATAAACCTTAAGACAATACCTAAGTACAATAGATTATTTATTTAATCTATCCCACACAAAGGCCAGTAAAAGAATTTCCTTCATAAACCACAACAATTTCTCTCAATAGAATAATAGAAAACGACTCAGTCTTTTATCTTTCGAGCCGTAAGAACAAGGGAAGTAGGTCACTAGTACAGTACTATGCCTTCATAGTACATACATACGGAGCGATAAAACTATACACATGAACTAGTTGTGGTCTATCGTAATCAGTAAATGTGTTACATCATAGAGCTAAGTTGCTTTGCTTCTGTGTCGTTAGGGCTGGATCTAATAAGAATTTACATCATTTTCTTATCTTGAGAAATGTCTGTGGATTTTTGTTAGCGTTTAAGCTGCTAGCTAACATGTAAAAGCGGTCATGATCTTCGACCATATCCAAACACCGTAGCATTGGATTTTTTTTTTCATCGCATTATTTGGGCAAGATGACTAAAGTCTATAATATACTCTATGTTAAGGAGAAGATCAACAACACGATAGATGGACAGTGTGAATACTATAACATAGTACTACTGATACTCAAAGATAGGAAAATTATAACATAGATACTTCTGTGAAGATGAATGTACGGGTTCTTCTGAAGATTTTTAAACCTTAGGACCATTAGTTACTAATTTTAATACCAATAACGGGCCTTTAGGCCGCTTTTCCACCAGAGATGCGCTATGCTACGTTGCTGCGGATACGTTTGATATCCACCAATCATATTCATTGGTTTACATAACACAGCACTGGTGGAAACGGATTCAACTAAGATGTGTTTTTTATATGGAAGGATGCGTTCTATGGCTGCGTGCTATGGATGCGTGTTATGGGCCGTCTTCCCTACTATCGCATAGCTCGAGCTGCGCATCTTCGTAGCGCAGCTACGAATCTTCGTATCGCAGCTACGCCTCTTCGTAGCGCAGCTACGCATCTTTGTATCGCAGCTACACATCTTCGTAGCGCAGCTACGCATCTTCGTAGCGCAGCTACCCATCTTGATAGCACATCTTACTCGCACAGACTACATAGCGTAGCATCAGTGGAAACGGTCACACAGTTTCTTAGCTCAGCTTTTACATCCTCGCAGCACATCTACATAGCACATCTCTGGTGGAAAGGCACCCTTAGTCTTGCTTCTACGCCAACATACCAACGTCCTATCGTGTTCTTCGTACATTGTGAATGTCCGGCTACTAATGAGCGCATGACCGGTTCCTCCGTGACCTGACTATCATTTTTGGTGTTACGAGTAGCGAGTGCCGTTTGACCTTCGTGTCACCTAGTGCAACTGGTAATAAAGTATGCAACTATACAAAAAATACTGCAGCATAAACTTGATGCTCTGAGTAGTGAGTAATGTCAAAATTGAAACTGTTCCGAATTTAAAACGCATGGCATTTTTTTTTAATTCTTGTGACCGTGGTTTTCTTTAGTCTGTCGAATATTTTTCAAGATGGCTGCCACAATCAATGTTGCATGGTATAAAAATGTGATTAGTAAATTTTTAAGTAACTTTGTGTTATGATAATTTTTAAGTCGCCTTTGACACATTTACAACAACTTAAAAATACCTTTTCTGAGTCTGAAGGCCTTATGAGTTATAATTACTGTATTGTAGACAGATGATAGACGTAAGGTGTAATTGTTACTAAATTAGAACCTTGTTAGAGCCAACTAAGAGGCAATTAAGATATAATTAGACCTCCTCTTCCATCTCCCAGTTTAAATATACATAATGTACGTAAGTTTCTTATGTAAAATTCATGTTCAAATTCTCTGACTTAATAAGCAAATTACCATCGATCAAAAAATGTGCTTATCTTGCTTTATTTTCATCCTGATATGGCAAAGTGCATACAATTTGAGCGATTAGAAAGTGGAAAATTAAATTGATTAGCTAATTAAGAGCCTCTGAACATAACAATCAAAATAGTTCATTCAAAATTAATCAAAATAAATTGCTCGTAAAAACTATCTGAATTGTAGAGGCGACAGGTAGTTACACCGGGTCTAGATGTAAGTATGTGAGTTTTTTTTTTTTTATTGGCAAGTCGCTATTTGCGCAATGCCACCAACAAAAAACGAGGAAACTTGGTAGAAAATGAAATGGTTAAAAGATTTTATGTGAGTTTCAATGTTTGTAAACGCATCCACGACATGGAGAGACTCCTGAGGTGCAAACACATTTTTTTAAATAATATTTTCTCAGTAGTGCCAACTGCCAACATGAAAAACATGTTAATTTTCGCTCCTACAATATAAAGTAGCTAATTTTAACAACAGAGTTGAATGACACTTTGTTTGATCGCAGATTGAGATCCAAAAAACAATGATTGTAATAAGAAGACGCCTCTTATCAGAGAGTTCACATTAAATGAAAGTGTTTGCGCCATTTGACCGATAAGGGAAGATAATGTTTAGAATGGCGTACAACTGGACAAAAAGATTTTGAGGATTTCTAAACGGGAACATGTTTCTTTTGAACTATGCTTTTTTTATCGTGGTAATAAGTATCTTCAAATGAGTCCTCCCAACCAGGGCGGGACTGTCAGACTTGTACTGACTAAAATCCACGGTGTCCTTCAATAGCCCTTTACGTTCCAGGGTCACGTTTGATGAGACAGTCCCGCGACCTTGGGGTCTGTCAGATTGCTGACAGATCTTTGAGGCGCGCGTAGTGGAACGTGACGCGCCGTCGACCCGGGCATACTCAATGACCGGACGGCAAGTCACCCATTACTCGCCTTCTGCATGCCCACTTTGCATCTATGCTAAGCCATGCTTTGGAAAGTTGTCCGAATTTTTATGTGGGTAATAAGTCAAAGCTACTGAAAAACGGTTTGATTAAATAATTATTATCTATGATCTATTGATATGAACAAATTTTTGATGGCGAATTTGTACGTTACTTTGTTTTTTACTACACATTCCAATCACAATTCGTCCTAAAATATTATCCTAAAAAAACCTTTGTTTATTTTTCCGAACTGAAACCTGAATTTGATTGTTTGAGTTCTACATCTAATGAGGTCGCATGAATGCATTTATCTTTTCTTCTCTCGTTTATTTAAACTTATACAAACTATATTGTTCTGAATAATGAATCATTGCAGACCTAGTAAGTATTCTGATTCAGGTATTTTAGGTTACCTAGCGAGCTAACTTAAAATGTGTAGGTCGTTGTCATAATTATGATAAGTAGTTAAATATTTATCATAGTGCCTAAAATTATTTCAAACACAATTTTCTAAACCAGCGTTGAGTGTATGTAGTAAAATGCTAAGTTGGTAACCCGTTCGGTGTGGACACGCTCAGCTTTATTCTTTTTTTTCTCCTTTTTTAACGTTTCGATTTTGTTAAAATTATTCTATTCTATTTTTGAAACGATGATTAAATCAAACGAAGATAAAATAACCAAGTAAATACTGCGTGAAGCAAAACACAAAAGTTTACGTGCAGTGAAAAATTGTTACATAATGTTATGAAATAGAATTTCCCACATTCCGATTACCTGATAAAAGTAATCCGATAAGGGCCGTGATATCGAATAGAAAAAATCAAAATATTAGATAACGTTTGTTTTTAAATTTAAACGAATACCAACTGTCTTGTGTCTACAATCATACCAAACGTAAATTTATAAAATAAGATAATGATGTTATTGGGTTTTCCACAACGTTCTACATTTCTCAGTAAGCAGCCCTTAGTTTGAATGTTCTGTAACCGTTAATCCCTGTTGGATTAACGGTTACAGAATAACAGCAGCTTTTTTAGGTGTTTAAATCATCAAATGAGTTACTCCCTCCTTAGGTAGGGCGGGAGGGTCTGTCCGACTCATACTCGGTAAATTCCACCGTGTTCTTTCAATAGCCCTTAATAGTTTTCAGTTTGGCTCCCTTAGGCAGAAAAAAAATGTGCAAATCTCTGCGTAAATATAAGTACCAAAATATTAAACATTCTGGGTTATTTTTACCGTAATCAAATTCCCTGAAATAAAAAACCCTAATCCAGAAACAAGTTTCAATACTCACTCGTAGAATTTTTCCTCGATATTAGCCATCCTCTGGAAATATGTCATGGCAGCAGATCCGTTGAGAGGAGCATACTGAATCTTGTATTGTTTTGAGAGGTCATCCAGGGACTCAATAGGCGTGTCTAGGCGGGAAACTGTCAGGAAAGCTGCTAAATTCGCCGTGTATGATGCGATTATGATGAAGCTGTGGAAGAGGAATCAGTGTCTTAGATTCATAGCAAGTTACGCTAGAAATTAATATAATTAATCTCGGTCGGGAGAGCAGTGGTGGCCCAGTGGTATTGGCCTCGACCTACGAGTTGTAGGTCGTGGGTTCGAACCCAGTCAGGCGCATTACTTTGTGTAATTTATTTCAACACCACTGCTCTCAAAACGGTGAAGGAAAACATCGTGAGGAAACCGGCATGTCCTAGAACCAAAAATTCGAAGACATGTGAGATCTACCAATCCGCACTGGGCCCGCGTGGTAGATAACGACCCACTCCCTCTCACAGAGAGGAGGCCTGTGTCCCAACAGTGGGAACATTTAAAAGGCTGATGATGATGATGATGAATCTCGGTCGCAATCTTGATCCCGATAAAGATCCAGAGAGTCGTTGACTGAGAATCAATAAAGGTCTGTTACCAGTTAACGACTGAATTTCCCTAACCGAGTCTTTAAGATACCCAATCAGAAGCAGCCGTCAAAGAGAATCGATCAGGATTTGGATTGAGATAGAACATTAATTAGCGAGAAGCATGACGTCGGCAAAGTAGCTGATATCGAATAGATTTCGGCTACTCTGCCATCGTCATCCTTCGATGCTATGGTAATTTAACGCTGGAGAAAAGACAAAATAAACTGACGCATATTGGAAAAAGCTGTGGAACCAATAGATAATCAGATTTTAGGCGAGTTCTAAGTAAATTTCCACGATACTGAAAGTTATGACTTCCCATGATTCAGATGGATTTAGTCAATGACCTAGAAACTTTTTCCCATCGGAAAGAAAAGATAAGAGGCAAGTTTAGTTTCACATTCGATTTTTAAATACTTAGTTGCTTTAAAATATTGATATTTTATCTGTAAGTAGACCACAATTTACGAAATCTGGCCAACAAAAGTCAAAGTCTAAAAAGCTCTCATAGAATTAAGGTTATCATCATACTTTCATTATCTTACCCAAACAACCACCAGGTGGCAGCCAGCAGTCGTCCAGACAAGTTCTTCGGTGCCTCTCCACCTCCTTGGGGAGTCAGTGACGTCATACAGAACCATAGACACTCCTTCAAAGTAAACTCCCTCTTTTCTTCATCCTCTTTATACTTCTCTCTGTTATTCTGATAGCTGTATGGACTCCATTTGTCAAACACCCACATTAGGAAACTGCAAAACATTATTTTCAACAGAAGCTCAATATTAATTAGTTGATAGTACTTTCAGAGTAGTTAAAGTACTTGAATTATAAGTTAGGACCATTCTATTGTTCTTGTTTCATCTCAAGATGACTTTCTATGCCCAGCAAATCTGTGTCTGATTCTGTAACCCAGAATTTACTTGAGAACCTGGCTTTTAATGTTTGTCTTGTGTAAATAAGATAATAGGCAACTGGAACACTCAGATTTAAATCTGATTTGCAAAAAAAATAAGTAAGTAGGATATATTTTATTTAAATCATACACCTCTTGCTTACCTATGATACCTTATACCTTACGATATTTCTCTAAAAAAGGTAGGTAATTTTCTTTCCTACTAATTTTCTACCTACTAGTAGAAATAGATTACCTAGTCAAACACAATAAGGTATGCAAAACAAAACGGATTCACAAAATAAAAATAGTCTTTCAAGAATTCTAGCCTAAACAAAACGTGACTCTACATAATAAACATATCCGCTAGCCAGCAAAACTGTACTTTTTGTGTAAAATTTAAATATAAGTACGTAGGTATTATAATGGGCTATCCAAGCATGTGTGGTTTAAAGTCCCGATAAACTCGTATGGGTGGAATCATGTGTGGGGACAAAAATAGCAAAGATTTAGGTCGACTTTTCCTCGTTGAACTACCAATGATTACTTAATCATTCGTTATGGCATGGCACGAAGAGCATCGTAATGCAGTGTGTTTATGGAACTACTGGCCAGTTACAACCTATGCTGTAACCTCTTTGCTTTTGTTATTTTTTTATTAAAAAAATAAAAGGAGTTTCTAAATGTAAATGCTGCGAAATTTAAATGTTTGAATTGAGAATTGGTGATCTCATTCCAAATTTAATGGTGCAGTTCTTCGAACTATAAACAATGTTGTATTGAAAACAATCTCAAAAGTCTTTTTGCCTTTATTTTGACCATTTAGTCGTGTTTTTGTTTAGTTTAAATACATTGATATTCAGATTATCACTGTAATGCGCCTCATTATGAACGAATAACATCCTACTTACAAAATATTTCAGCGATACATGAATATAACATACCTAACTAACTATAGCTGGTAACTTCGTGGTGAAACACTAATTTTGAATCCTAACACGAGAGTTTTAAGGCTGAAAATTGTACGGTTGGTTTTCGGGAATTGCTTGTTGCTATGCGTACTTATTTTGCTTTAGTTTTTTCAATGAAACTGTGTAATTTTTGAACGCATGTCGACCGAAGTAAAAAGGTAGTTGCGCTTCGGAAATTCAATTATCTTTGGAATTGTATTTTTCTGTAAGTCCAAAAGATATTTGTATTGTTTCTTATGCCTTTTGTAATGCTAACGAAAGGTCTGATTTCAGCAGTTTTCAGGACTTACGCAGACACTTTGTAATTCCTGCATTAATATTTAATTTATAGTGACCTCTTTTAAGTTTCAAGAAATGCGACTTCTTTGTAGTAAACGGTATCAAGTATTGTTTGTAAAATTGCTCAGTCCATTGTTCAAGCCTTCAGTCAACCTAACCTATTTTGGTTCCTAGCTACGTACTGTTTTTTTTTTCAAGCACAAAACTTAGCCACATATTACACTTAGCTTATTAATGAAAAGAACATTCTCGAATACTACCTACGTCGTAAATTCCCAATGTTACCAGACCAAAGGTGTAATTAATACCCTGATATCCTACTGATACCCTTGGCACGTGCAGCATAGCCATGTTCATAAATAAATACTAACATTCGGCGTACATGAGGTGTTAGATCCATCGTTTGACCTCGTTCCATAAAATCAGATAAGAAATAATGGAAGCAGGTGGGCACTGGCCCATCGATCGCGTTATGTATCGTAATAAATGTCAAAATGTCACGGATGAACGCCCGTTTTCAGATTATGTACGCCACAACGATTATAACCGCTATATAAAATACTGGTTCCAAACTAAATTCGCACACCATCTCACTCTTTCATGCATGAAAGGACAGGGATATAAAATAAGGTCATCCGCAAAGAATTCGGAAATTGTAAAACACTGTGGAGCACGGTTGTGCTACAAACCGGTTTCTGCAACGAAAAAGTTGACCGAATGATGTCATTGGATTACCTGGTAAAGAAATAAGCAGCGAGAATCGATAGCCAAACGTCATTCTCCAGAACAGTTAGGAATTTAAACAGGGATGTCGGCGTTCTTGGCAGTTTCATCATGATTGTAATTCCGACCAAATCGTAGTACGGTACAGTGAAGTCGACGACATTTTCTCTTTCAGCCATGACGGACAGCGACGACAGCCCTATGTCGGCTTTCTTATCAACGAGCTCTTTTATAATTCCGTTCCAGTTTCCGTTCTCGTCCATTATGCCAAAGTTACCGTCCGGCGCTAAAGATATTTCGTAATCGAATTTAACGATTAGCCGAATCTCCTCGATGAGGTCGATACAATAGCCTTTGAAGCCTTTAGGCGCTTTATCATCCCGTATTATAAATGGCTTTTGCTAGAAAGAAATGGGTCTCATAAGCATGGCTATCAAAATGTTGCGTTTCTTATCAAAATTCCAGACGAACCAAAGACGAGACTGACAGTGTTGTTTGAACAGTTTGTTGTTAAGTAAACTGACAAATTTTTATCAAGTTGACAACAGAAGTTTAAACAATAGCGGAGTTCATTTACCTACCTCGACTGTGACGATTCTGTACACTAGCTGCGCGGAGTAATTACTCATGTTATTGGGGTCAGTCAAGGTTAGGTTCGAGGAGAGGCCAGCTTTCCAGGAACCCAGCGAGTGGCTACTAATAGATGCACCATCTTTGACCGTGATCGCGAGCAGATCAGTACTGAATTCCATGTAACTTCTCCCATTCATGGGATCATCTTGAGGAATAAAAAACGGAGCATACGTAGGCGTCTCTTTTATCTGTAAAAAAAAACCAATGACTCGTAGCGTAGCCGGTAGTAGTAGGTATAAGTGGTTTAGGCAATGACATCTAAAATATAGTTTCAGCCTAAACATGTCAACACACCTCTTGGAACGCCGTTTTAAGATCCAAGGTCCTGTTTGGTGTATTCTTGCCGTCGTAGTCGTCGCATGTAATATATTTCATGTCGTTTGGCCACTTGCCAGAGTCCAGTAGTGATCTGGAAATTCATAAGCGTGAACTCTCATGGAATAAGCCAGGATATATTTAGACAAACCACATTGCATATGGTGTACTAAAGTAGAAACTGGTACACTAGAACAGGAATAGCAAAGGTCATTACTTGATCGCTAGAAATGTTCTCAAAGACAGGTCGAAGTAGAAGGCGGATGTGATTTCTGGTTCGCCGTTCATGCTGTATGTGGTTTTAATCTTTCCCAATCGGTCTCTGCTATTGGCATCGGGTGTCGGCCGTATGTGCACGATCGTAGCATTTTTACAACCGCAGCTAATATCACCCTTCTCCAATGATAAAGCAAACCATGCAGTTTTCCTTCCAAAATATTGGTTCTTATCTGCAGCATCAAGAACATTCTTTATCGTTCTCAGACTCCCAACGATAAAGAAATTCACGATATCCAAGTTCCGAAGACTTTCCAGTTGAGTTTTAATTTCATTTGCCTCAAAACTCTTAACGGGCGTGATAACGTGACGTGTCGGTATGTTTTGTAGCAAAGACTTGTATTTGTGGTCCATAACTGTAAACAAACAGATTTTGTTATCAAGAACAGTTAAAATGACTTGGTAACTGACAATAAATTTAATTAACGGATAAAGTTATGCGGGCGCTATCTAAACAGTTTAAACTCGGGCCTTGAAAGCCTTGACATAAACGCTATATTAGCTCGAATTTCACGCTTGGCGTGGAAAACATGTCATTATTGATTGATACGATAAAGCTGTACTTTTATAAATATTTATATTTCGAGCTTTCAAACCCACCGAAGAATTCGTCGAAAATAATAGCAGCATTTGTAATATCTTGTTTAGTGACGACAGCTCTTATAGCTTCTGGTAGAATGTCAGCTGGGGGCATGACTTGCAGCAAGAACCTTGTTTGATTCGCATTCAGAGACCTCCATTGCCTAAGGTCGCCGACTTGTCCAAAAGACCCGGATATGGTTGGCAAGCCCAAAGCTTCTGTAAATGATTTAATGGTCTCGGAGCCCACGCCGGTCATCGTGAAGTCAAGAACAACGTGAGGAGTCTTTTTTGCCAAGAGCATGTCATTGTACTTTCTGCAAACTAAAAATGGTTGAATCACACATAATCTGAGAGTTTTAATTGCTGCATTCAATGTTTAGGTATGTTTTTACTGGCTCGCTCGGGCACAGAACACTATAATATTACTAGCTCGGGTAAGTATTCTGTGGCTCGGGCAAGTTTTACTTACTTATATTAGTGATGCATGCAGATTTACATGTGTTTATGTTTATCACAGCAATACAGCAATTGTTACTCCATGAATAATTTTACGGTAGGTATATCTTTAAGGTGAGCAATATAAAAATACATTGGTGAACATTACGGATTTTTTTTAGAATTTGGAAATATTCTTACCATTCTCAAGAAAAGACTTTGCATCAGTTCTGTTTCCCACAACAATAACAGGATCCACAGCCAAACCCAAGCTCGGGTTACGCCTAACATATTCTTTAGCTACTTCAAAAGCCTTTTCAGCTAAAGCATTACTCTCCTCGTTAATCAGTACTGTAAACGCAACCGAGAATTTGTATATGAATAAGATGTCTATTTAAAAATTAATTTCTATGCTTACATCTCTTCGCAATATATATTCTTCCTGCACCAAATTGTTTGTGTAAAGTAGGTAGTAGGACTAGTAGGTATGACTCATACGTACTGAGTGCACAAGTCGCAAAATTGTACGGCACAACGAAAACTATGGAGCGGCTTGTGGTAAATGAAAATGCAGTCATCATCATCACCATCATCAGCCTATAATTTTCCCACTGCTGGGACACAGGCCTCCTCTCTGTGAGAGGGAGTGGGCTATAACGTACCACGCGGGCCTAGTGCGGGTTGGTAGATGTCACATGTCTTCGAATTTTCGGTTCTAGGGCATGCCGGTTTCCTCACGATATTTTCTTTCACCGTTTTGAGAGCAGTGGTGATGAAATAAATTACACAAAGTAATGCGCCTGGCGGGGTTCGAACTCAGGACTCGAACCCCGCCAGCCGGGGCAACTCGTAAGTCGGGACCGATACCATTGGGCCACCACTGCTCTCGAAAAATGTAACGTAGGCAGCGACAATACTACCACTTTAAAATTAAATCATAGGTACTTACAAACATTGATATTTTGAGTAGTTTGCCCAAGAGCGACGCGAAATAAATAGAAAAGAAAAAAGAAAATACTGAACGCAGACATATTTGTTGCCACCACTATTTCTTGTCGCGCATCGTAACTGCTCCCACCCAATAGCCTACTGACTGATCGCGAAGCTATATGACCATCGACTGAGGATGGTTCACCCACTTATTCTGTGTACCCTATAGTTTCCACGGCAATGCCCGACCTTGAATCGGTTTGCCCTATTGATGTATTGGTCATCCATCAGTAATAATAGTTTGTCCAAGAACATAAACATACAACATAGTTAATTAGTGTATGTATAGCTTTCTATGTTGCAGACCTAGTCATTAGGTTGTCTCATCACTCGTCTAATACCTCTTATGCGACAGATTACGTCATAGCAGACGTTTATACGACATGTCCTTTATAAAATTATCCTTGGTGTCAAAGTAGGAAGAATATAAATACTAATAATCAACATGCAGCCACTGGCTAGCTCTAAATAGGTGGGTACTTAGCCACATAAAGCAATGAATAAGAAAACAGCGCAATATCAAATATTATTTAACTGAGATTATTTAAAAAAATCACATGATAGATAACCCCCCAAACACTACTCACATACCGTCAAACCTACCTACTTTCTGAATATTAGGTACCTATTATGATCGTGGTAGGTACTCATAACATACTTACATAGAGGTACTATCGCCCAATGTGTACGTTACTCCAGCAAGAAAGTATCTCCTAGAGTTATATGAGTAGAACGTATAGTTGGTGCCTTATCTGCTCTAAATGTGCCCCCACATAAAAAATGTGTGCCCCCTGTCGTTTTGAAAAAAAAGCGGAAAAACGATTCTTGCTGGGGTAACGTTTTTCTAGCAGGAAAATTCTAAACGAGTGATCGGAGAGAGAAAAAATGTGCATGGCCAGAGAGCTTATATGTGTGCCAAAATGTGCCCCCAAAAATAAAATCTGTGCCCCTTCAGATTTCCGAGATATTGCGTTTCCTGCTGGAGTAACGTTTTGATGAATCGTATATCTCTAAAGCCATAGCATGTGCCCCTGTAGAATAAACATACACGAGTAGCTCTTAATGTGTGCCCCTTAGTGCCCCAATTAGATTTAAGAAAATATTTATAGTTTTCAAGTTATCGCGGTTTTATGAAAACCCGAAAAAACATCGCAGCGCCTAAATGAGACAAGGCATAAGTTCGCTGAAAACTGTATTCGGTCCTTCTAGACGCTAATAATAACCATACAAAGTTTCAAAACTGTACATGCATGCGTTTTTTGAATAATCTTGCTAAAAGTCAAAACGATGGTGTCATAACTTTGACGGCAAAATACAAGGAACTGGCTCAATCTCAGATGTGTAGGTGTAAACCAAAATCATGTGCCTTTAGTCAAAAATATATGGTGAAAATATTGAGCTTGGAAAGTTTTGCATTAAGTAAATATAAACAAAAAACCAAAATATGAAAACAACGGCTGGTTATCCGACCAAATTTGAATGACAACTAAAAAGCGACGGATTCATACATATCGATGACCTTCTTTATTGGACGTATTATAACTAAGCTGTTGTCAGTACAGTTGCGTTCAAAAGTTTTGGGGGCTAATTAAAAAATATATTAAATGCTCCCTGTGACTATATTAATGAAACAGCTTGTTGATGTATAAATTATTATTTTTCTTCCCTTATTTTTAATTCTTAAAGTACACTAAGTTTCTTAAAGGCCTAGGAACAAAAAAATAACATAAAAAGTCATTCCTAGAGCTTTATGAACTTACAGCGTTGTATTGATGATTTTGTTGATTATAATTCTGTAACTGCATACGTCTTACAGCCGCGAATAATATTTTAATCAACATAAAACCTAGCACGCCTGCAAATTGCAATAAACGCAAGAAATTTTGAATTTCGCGGGCTGGTTGGAGCATTCCCCTTAATGATGAAAAACTTACTGTTAATTTATCTAACCTACGGCTTATCAATAAAAATATATATACATGTATATAAAGACAAATACGGGCTTTTTATTTAATATAAAAAAGAGCTACCTCTTTTTAGTAGTACGTATTCATCATACATTTCATGAACAATTTTTTTTTAACATTGGGACCAATCAAATTTTGGGTTAAAGACCTGGCAAATATCTGGATGTATTTCTTTCGTTCACACGTAAATTACTGGATGTATTTTAATTAAATTTAGAATGGAGAAGATAGCTTAAGTACCTTGGAATAGCACTTAGGCTACTATTTATAATGTACTTAATCATGTGTAAAGTCATAGAAACAGCTAATAGAACATAATCTTATACAACTTTATTTTATTATTTATTACTTTTCTACTTCAGTGTACTCAGGCACAACACGTGTGAACCGGTTAGTGAGTAAAGTAAAGAAGGTCATCGATATGTATGAATCCGTCGCTTTTTAGTAGTCATTCAAATTTGGTCGGATAACCAGCCGTTGTTTACATATTTTGGTTTTTTGTTTATATTTACTTAATGCAAAACTTTCCAAGCTCAATATTTTCACCATATATTTTTGACTAAAGGCACATGATTTTGGTTTACACCTACACATCTGAGATTGAGCCAGGTCCTTGTATTTTGCCGTCAAAGTTATGACACCATCGTTTTGACTTTTAGCAAGATTATTCAAAAACGCATGCATGTACAGTTTTGAAACTTTGTATAGTTATTATTAGCGTCAAGAAGGACCGAATACAGTTTTCAGCGAACTTATGCCTTGTCTCATTTAGGCGCTGCGATGTTTTTTCGGGTTTTCATAAAACCGCGATAACTTGAAAACTATAAATATTTTCTTAAATCTAATTGGGGCACAAAGCGGCACACATTAAAAACTACTCGTGTATGTTCATTCTACAGGGGCACATGCTATGGTTTTAGAGATATACGATTCATCAAAACGTTACTCCAGCAGGAAACGCAATATCTCGAAAATCTGAAGGGGCACAGATTTTATTTTTGGGGGCACATTTTGGCACACATATAAGCTCTCTAGCGATGCACATTTTTTCTCTCTCCGATCACTCGTTTAGAATTTTCCTGCTAGAAAAACGTTACCCCAGCAAGAATCGTTTTTCCGCTTTTTTTTCAAAACGACAGGGGGCACACATTTTTTATGTGGGGGCACATTTACAGCAGATAAGGCACCAACTATACGTTCTACTCATATAACTCTAGGAGATACTTTCCTGCTGGAGTAACGTACACTCGCCCAATGTATATACTGACCACCGTAAAGACTATTTCTGCTTGCAGAGTTATAATTTTCACTTCCTAGGCCCTTTGTTTTGACCATTCATCCTATTCATAAAAAAGGGTCATCCATTTCATAAAAAAGGTGGCCAGTTCACAGATGTGGGATACTGCGCACGCGATTTTGTTTTAAAAGTGAGCAGAGATTACATTGTTCGATAGTACAAGGATTAATTTTCATCTCTGCCTGTCCTGCGCGTTATATAGCACGTTATTTCCTTGAAGCTTCAGATGAATTAAAAATAGCTTTAGAATTAAAAGTAAATAAATTATAAACTGCAGCAGAAGGCCATTAATTCCACATTCAAAATCTTGTTCTCAAGTTTATTCTGACGTAGATTGAAGCGAACATTCGGTATGTTTACATAAAGGCAGGGGTACAGCAAAAACAAAAGAATGTTTAATTTTGATTGGACTATTTTATTGCCAGAAATGTTTTACAAACACTAACTCCACGGTTGAGAGAAGTAAAGTGTAAACTGTACACTACTTTAAATCTAATACTAAATGTACTTTGAATCAAATATTATTATTTAAATTGTAAGATACAATCATCTGAAAGAGTTAGTCACAACTTTAATACAATATTATATCATAGCAAGAACACACGAGTGTAACTTACTCGACAATATTAATGAAGATTCGTTTCCACAAGGGTTATCTTACATTCGAGGTCTGTTACTATCACAATATAAGAAAATAAATTAGAAAAACAGGATATAAGAAAAATAAAGTTGTCCATAGAATTACAAACAAAAAAATAGCACACAAAAGTTAGTTATGTCAATATGAACTATCACCTTATTTGTCAACTTTGAACTTTAATTAAATTCCAAATTCTTAAAATTAGTGTTACAATGTGAACAATTATTTCAAATAACGGGCTTCCCTAGCGCGCCGGTTGGAATTCAGCGTAAAACAATACTGTCACACAAATCAGTTGTGTAGGGTCAACACAAACTCCATCCAACTCGTGAGGAAGTTACCCGTTCACACTGCAAACCGTAACCAAAATGTCAAAGGAATGTTCAAATGGTTAAGTAATAATGCCTATGAAATACAAAAATGTGCGATATATCTGCTAACTTAAATTTACAACTGAATTATCTAAACTTTTAATTAATCTTAATCGTTATCTAAAATCCATGTTTTTCGGAAGCTGTTTTATTAAACGCGTCGTTCACAGAACGGATTGTGAATTGATTTCACACTTTGTGAATTACTTTGGCAGTACATTACTGGCGTTATCTGGAAACCGATACACGTTACTTTCATCAATTCAATAATCCACCGCTACTAGTCCGTTGAGATAGACACCAATACTCAAAAACAGCATACAACACCTAAATCGGCTCTTGCAATAATGTTCAGTTCACTGCATTGCACACTGGTCGCCGTTGACAGTAACATTAAATTTACAATTTACAGGTACTTCACAGGTAAGATTTAATACAACAATGTATTATAAACCTAAACATAAGTGCGGTCACAAAAGAGCTCAACTCTTTATTGTACATGCAGCACATAAACTGTAAATAGGAACTACCAAAACTTCCTAAGTGTTGGGGTATCTAAAAGTTTGTAACTATCTACACACAACATAATACCTGTATGTGTCTTTGGGTAAGTTCTATTGCTTGTCATCTATTGTCTGTAAATTTTGGCATGTTAGAAAGTCCGAGTAGTAGGAGGGTTGTATTATTAATGTAGATATGTATCTGGGTTGAGTTGAGCCCTAATGAACATGGTTGCATTGCAGTAAACCAAGCGAGGTAGTTTGGTAAGAAATTTTAAGCAGCCGCCTCTTCTGCTTCTGCAGGTGGCGCTTCTTCAGCTACTTTCGCCTTCTTCTCTGGCGTGGTCTTCTCGGCATCACCATTGTCAGCAGACACTGATTTCCTCTTCACACCAACTTCTTTCTTTTCTGTAAAAACAAAAAATTGGCTGTTATAGAAACCATTGAGGAACTTGCTTAACGTTAAGAACAAAAATGTTTTTTTTTTATTATACAAATCGCGGAAGTGTTTACCTGTGGCATCGCCGTTCTCAGTGGCGTCATTGCTCTCCTCAGCGTCTCCGTTTTCAGCGGGCGCGTCGTCGTTTGCCGCTTCGCTGCCGTTCTCCTCCTTGCCATTGCCGTTGCTCTCGGGCGCTTCTGCGACCTTTTTGGCGGGAGACTTCTTCACAGGAGACTCTTTCGCCTCAGTTGAGGTGACCTCCTCGGCTACGACGTCCCTGAAAGCATCAAGGTTTTAGTGTTAGTTATAGTTATCAGCTAGTTTTATAGAGCCCTATAGTGATAAGCTCGGTGATAAGATGTTAACAGTTTAATTTTAAAAAAAAGCGTGTTGTATTGCAAATAACGAACGTAATTAACGGAACTGAATACTGAATGTATCTTTAATCTAAATACCTACGCACCGTGGCTAATGCAGTGCACGAGTCACTAACGGAACATAACAATGCAACAGTTCTACACGCGGGCAATGCTCAGCGGCTAAGTGGGGCGGCATAAAAGGAAAAGTCTGCCGGAACAAAAACAAGTGGCTGTTGCGCAAGGCTGCATGTGGGAAAGTTGCAACATAGGAAACTGAACATAACCGTGATCACCTTTATTGAATGAATACGTTACTCGCTCCAGTGGGTTAAACTTTACGGCGAGTCGTAAAGCGTTAAAAATAACTAATGACAACACGCGTCGCCTGCGATAACGTAACCGAACAGCAACCTGCCTGAGTTGTTTGCAACTCGAGGTCTCGGCAAATTCAAACGAGCGCGCGCCGGCGTCCGGCGACGCTACGCGCCGGCACGCCGCGCATGCAGCGCCATCTTGGATAAAACAAGCGGCGCCCCGCGCTCGCCGCCCGGCGTGCTTTTAACTTTTCCACTTCATTTTAATACGCTATAACACAAAAACAATACAATCTAATCGACACTGCGTTCTCCAACATAATAATGCGCTTACAAACACCCATAATTTCGTTATGAAATCCACTTCACTCGGTTATCAGCGAAATAACATTTTCCCGCGTGTCTTATCTTTGGCGGCGTTTACAAAATATGCATCACCAAACTATCAATACATTCGAAAACGATATTTATTAACTATCGCACAAATTAAATGAACCGATAACAACGTTCCAACACTATAGAAACACCATATAATCACAGAAAACACGAATTTCACACATAAATAGGAAGCCATTTTGATCACGTTTTTGAAGCCGCCAAAAATATTAAACCGCAAAACTTATTAAAACTGAATGAATGTAACAAAAAACTTACTTCTTTTCGACGGCTGCGTCTGCCATTATGTTTTTTTTAGTTTAAGTAGATACTTTTAAATTATAAAGAAATAATTATAAGCACGTGTTACGCACAACGTACAATAATGTTCACCGCACAAACACCGACGACCAAATGAAGGAGCAAGAAGGAAAAAATATAATGCGCGACGCCTCGCGCGGGGGACTCGTACGCGATGTGAAGCTAGCTGCGTCTACTTCAAGACGGTGAAACAACCAACCGGAATTTACACTTGGTAGAAAGAGATAGTTATAGATTTGACATTCATCTTTAGATAACCTTGAAATGACGCAAAATGACGCTAGAAACAGCACAGGCAAGCAACACTATATCTCTCTCTTTCTTGCCTGTTTAAAAAAATACAATCGTTAATGTTCCAACAAGACAAAATAATAAATGGGTGTTCTCCTGGAAAATTAATATAACAATATAGCCAATTTTACGTCTAGACCGCGAGTAATACAAGTCAGAAATTATTCCACTAATACCACAAATAATCTGTACTATTACCACCTTTAGAACTAACTTTTAAATGATAGCACTAAGGTTGAATGCTGCAACTACAAGAGCCTCCTACCTATTTGAAAGATAATTAATATTTCTAGGAAAGTTAATTATGAATGTAACGTAAACCAATCTTGGGCGCAGATATTTTCCACACAAATTGTAAAACTTTAATGTCGAATGAACATGCTTCAAATTGTTTCAGGCGTCCCAAGTAGTTACAATTACAACACGCACCTTACGTACTTTATTAGGTAGTACATGCGTAGCGTAGGTACCTAATACACACAGGTCGATTGAATGTGTAGGGACGAGTAATGTATGATTGATAATAGTGAGTACCTACGCCTATAATATAAAACGCATTGGCAATTTTCATTCATGTGTGTAGTAAAATGTTAGCGCGTAAGTCGTAAGTATAAAATATTTTAGCGTAAGAGAGCGTAAGGTTCTAGTAATACATAGGTAACCTTTTGTTCTTGCTATTTAATTAGTAATTCAGGTAGTGATGGGACTACAACATAACAATATCAGGTAGAGAGGTATGATAGCATAACCATAACCTTTTGTTTGATGATAAGTTTCAGCAAAGGGGTTTGAAGATTTTACTATGGAGCGTGGCATACCTACTGCCGAAATTTTGATTTTTTTTCAAAATAAAGTCCACTACTGGACTAAGGCCTCACCCAAGGATTTTCCATTGAATGGTTATTGCCATACTCGCCACGCTTGGCAGGCGGGTTGGCGAGCGCATTTATTTCAGCTTATTAGTCTTCCAACGCTGCTGCCCATTGAAAGAGTTTTAAGCTGAGGGGCTATGGATCTTACATTTTGTCCTATCCCTCGACCGACTTTTACGGTCTTCCCAGGAAGAGAAGCAGCTGGCACATTGTGTCCTGCTCTGCCGCGGAGCCACCATGTTAAATTCCGATCAATCATATCTTAAAATGGTGTGCATCAGACGTACATAATGTACGTAAACAGTCATTGATGTACGTGTATCAGGTATTGATAAAATATACATTGATTGTGGCTCTGCTGGGGAGCATACTCTCTAGCAGAGCCACCTAGAATACACACTCAGGAAAGTTAAACCTTACTGTTTTTCGATGAAAGCCGTTGTACGTATAGTGCTTATAATGTACGGGTTGAAAAATATTTTTATTAGTCAGTGGTTTTTTTTTTATTTTAATTTTTTTTATAAATTGTTCAAATATGTGTAGCCGAACGCCTGCTTTTGCTTTGTGTCTTGTCCACGACACCACAAGGGTGTGGTTTTAGGGTTCCGCAGTCAACAAGAAACCCTTACATGTCCATCTGTCTGTCTGTATCTAGCTCAGAGACAATTATCTCCTGTACATGCAAAGTGGGGTTGTTTATTTTTTCTCTTGAATTTCGTAGTGTGGGATGCCGTTAGATAGGTCTATAGGAAAGCCGCTGTGATTAGGGCATGCACCTAGGTATACCCAGTTCCGGAACATCCGGGTAAACCCGGGTATATGATGAAGTCTGCGGAGCCGGTTCTGAGAGCGGTGGAACCGGGTTGACCCAGTTAAGATTATTGTAATTTTGTATAGCTTTTATTACGCGTAGCATTCGCTCACAACACTTTGGAGTGTTAGTACTATGAGAAAATGGTGAATATAATGAGATTTTGGTTGAAATTGATTGGTTGATTGGATTGGTTTGTTTTCGACTTAGCTGCAAATAACGGGAACGCCGCAATAGCGGCGGTGTAAGATCTCTTTTTGAGGAGTGGCTGGAGAGGCGCCACGGCGTCTTCACCTTCCGCCTGATGCAGGTTTTCACCGGACACGGATGTTTTGCGAGGTTCTTGTGTCTGATCGGGCGGGAAAAAACGTCTGGGTGTCAAAACTTGCAGGATCACCCGGAGGACACGGCGAGCCATACACTGCGAGTGTATCCCGCTTAAGCAGAGCACCACCGCGTCCTCACGGAGGCTATAGGCGGCGATGACCTCCCGCGGTCGGCTCATTCTGCGAAGCAGTCATGCTAGCGTTGGAGGACAGCACAGCCCGCGGCTAACCGTCGCGGGAGACGTCTATGACAATAGACGTCTCGAGACGATTTCCAGCCACCGTATAGGTGCAGGCATGCGGACGGCGAGTACTGGGTGACTTTTTTTTATCGTGGTAAAATCAAATGAGTCCGCCTACCTAGGGCAGAGTGGGAGGGACTGTCAGACTCGTACTGACTAAAATTCACGGTGTCCTTCAATAGCCCTTTACGTTCCGGGGTCACGGTAATTCGTAACTCCCGTGACCCCGACAGGCTTTGGCCTTCTAGAGGCCCACGTCATTTTGCTGACACTCTTTGAGGCGCACGTGAAACATAACGCGCCGTCAACCCGGGTATGGTCCATGGTCGGACGGCGAGGCGCCCATTACCCGCCGCGCGCCTACGGTGCCGGAGATCGTCTAGCGACGTCCGTCGCCTACTACTGCGGCTGAGGTGAAGGAAGGACGCTGTCCTCTCCCTCACGCGGCCCGCCTCCTCCTTCGCTTGCATGACTGCTTCGCAGAAGGAGGCGACCGCTTCCCATTCCGTCTCGCACAGCAGCATGGCCGTGATCAATGCCGGGCGGTCTCCGCCTATCCCCTCCGTGAGGACACGGCGGTGCTCTGCCCAAGCGGGGCAGTCCTACACCGTATGCTCCACTGTGTCCTCCGGGCGATCCTCGCAGGGGTGACACCCAGGGGTTTCTTCCCTCCTTATCCGACACAGGTACCTCCCAAAGCTTCCGCATCCGGTGAGGCCCTGCGTCAGGCGGTAGGTCAGGACGCCGTGACGCCTACCCAGCCACTCCTTAAAAAGAGATCTTACACCGCCGCTATTGCGGCGTTCCCGTTATTTGCAGCTACTTAAGTCGAAAACAAACCAATCCAACCAACCAATCAATTTCAACCAAAATCTCATTATATTCACCATTTTCTCATAGTACTAACACTCCAAAACGTTGTGAGCGAATGCTAACGACGGTAAAAATCTAATTGAAAAAGAATAAAATAACTCAAAACCTTCGACTTTACCCAATTTTTATGTAACGAAATATTACAATAGACGTAAAAATAACCGAGGTATATCCGTCGGGGGCTGCCTTTTATACATATTTATATGAAATTTCAACAAAAATTTAATCATATTCATACGTGTATTTTATGTCGTCGTTAAACATCTACAATTCTTCATTAATTGTATTCACGTCACTAGAAAACCTTTAGCTGGTTTAATGAATTAAGTTCCTTTTTAAATATTATACAGTTGCTTTCTGTTGGTTCACACTAATATAGCACCGCCCCGTAATGAGTTAATATCATAAGACTTACGAGTATCTTAGACCATGCACCAATCAACTATGAACCCATTGCTGAAAATCGCTTTGAAATCGGACATTCGTTTTAACATTACTGCAATATTATTTTGCACTAATTTTGTAGCGCCCTCTAGTGAGTTACACACGTAATTTTTATTATTTGGGAACATGCATTAAGCTACCACGTACACATTGCTGAAAACAGAATTGTAATCGGACATTTCGTTTTGATTATATTGCAACAGTTTTGCACTAATATTGTGGCGCCCCGTAGTGAGTTACAGCCATGACACCTGTCTAAGAACATGAACTCATCAAACACAAACCCGTTATTAAAAACCGCATCAAAATCGGATCATTAGTTTAGAAGATAGGTGGGAACACTTTGTACACGCACAAACACACAAACGCACACACAAACATCTCTCACCCTAAACGCATATACCTGCTCCGTTCCGTCGTGGGTAAAAAGGGGTCTTAACGCTGCAGTCGCGGCGTGCCTGGACCTCGGTTGCGACAGTCACTCCCTCCATACTGCCCTGAGATAGCGCCGGAGCTCTTCCCGCTGCGCCTCGACTTGTGGAGGCAGTGGGGATCCGCCCCGACGCTGCGCCTCCACGCGCCACTCATAGACGCGCTGGAGGGCCGTCGCCTCCAGATCCCGGGCAGCACTCCGGCAAAGAGGTCGTACTGGGTGACTTGGCGTCTGATCATGGAGCATGCCCGGGCAGACGGCGCGCCCCGTGTTCTAAACTCACCTCAAAGAGCTGTCAGCAATCTGACGGGGCTCCTCAGGGCCAAAGCCTGCTGGGGTTGTGGACTGTCTTATCAGGTAACCGTGACTCCGGAACGGAAAGGGCTATTGAAGGACACCTTGAATGTTGGTTAGTACGAGTCTGACAGTCCTTCCCGTCCTCATTTGATGATTATACCACGTAAAAAAAAAAACAATTAATGAAGTGTGAGAAAAAAAAAACATTTCAATCAACTGGAACCAGATTGAACCCGGTTCCGCCGCGTCCAGAACCGGGTATGCACATTCTAAAACCGGGTCCAGTTCTGCATGCCCTAGTGATGTCACCCAAACGTATCGATGGCATGAGTTATTTTATATCATTAAAAGTTGTTTATACAATCTTCCTTTCAGTTAAGTTAAAAACATTATTTTAAATAACATTTATAACATAAATAACATTTAAAATACTGAGTATATCAATTTTCCTAAAACTACATTAATAGCTAGTTTAACAAAACTTAACAAACTTGACTTATAATTTTTTTTTGGAAAATAAATGTTATTTAAATTACGTTTTTAACTTAACTGAACGGCATATTCTATAAACAACTTTTGCTGATATAAAATAACTCATGTCATCGACACGTCTGGGTGACATCACAGCGGCTTTCTTATAGACCTATCTAACGGCATCCCACATTACGAAATTCAAGAGAAAAAATAAACAACCCCACTTTGCATGTACAGGAGATAATTGTCTCTGAGCTAGATACAGACAGACAGTTGGACATGTAAGGGTTTCTTGTTGACTGCGGAACCCTAAAACCACACCCTTGTGGTATCGTGGACAAGACACAAAACAAAAGCAGGAGATTTCTACACATATCTGAACATTTTATAAAAAAAATTAAAATAAAAAAACCACTGGCTAATAAAAATATTTTTCAACCCGTACATTATAAGCACTATACGTACAACGGCTTTCATCGAAAAACAGTAAGGTTTAACTTTCCTGAGTGTGTATTCTAGGTGGCTCTGCTAGAGAGTATGCTCCCCAGCAGAGCCACAATCAATGTATATTTTATCAATACCTGATACACGTACATCAATAACAGTTTACGTACATTATGTACGTCAGACGTACACCATTTTAAGATATGATTGATCGGAATTTAACATGGTGGCTCCGCGGCAGAGCAGGACACGGCACATTCTACGTTTTTCTTTTTCTCCCAGACCAGGATTATCAATTACTAAAATATTTTATAAAAAATATTAAGCCTTTGTTATTCCGAATTAATGTGGTCAACTTAAACACTTTATATCTCAGAAACCGGACACTTTACGAGGGAGAATTACACTTTACTTTACTAAAAATAAGTTATTAAGTTCAAAAAGTAGATTATGTCAGACGTATAATGTTTAAATAACATCCAGATATAATGCAACATACATATTACGTTCAAAAAGTTATTATTTTTAACATCTTGATACATTCGAACACATACACTAGCTTAGAATTGTGAATGTCACGTGATCAATTTTCACGGTTATTATCTCAGAAACCGGACACTTTACGAGGGTTGGTGTCATAATATTTTTTGTTGTTATTGATGTCAGCTATCGATTTATAAAGGTTTCATAGCTGGCCGCGATTTTGAAAAAAAATCAAAATGGCGGCGGTAGGTATGCCACAAATCTTCAAACCCCTTTATTTAATTTAAGTAGGTACCCGTCTTCGCTAGAAGGAAGGTTATAATTAGTTAACTAGTTTATCTTGACAAAAAAGAATTATGTAGATTTTCTGTAGGAGTTTCTATTTCAGGAGTTTCTGTAAATTAAGAGTCCGTGAAATGCAATTGGCGCGTGTAGTTTTCAAGAGGTCAATGGCCGATTGTCTCGTCAACCCACCTGTTTTTAAAGTCATTATGTAGCGTACGTAGGTAGATAACTTCCTAGGATTATTACGAAAAAGTAATTTAGTAATTAAATTAGGTACTTATGTGTTATTTTGACTTACTCGCATTTTAATTAAAGAATTTTCTAATTACGTGATCAGTTCACCACGGTGCAATGAGATTGAGAACGTTTATTTCCCGCCAACCACACTGCTTGTGCCAGAAAAGCGTAAAGTCCGTCCGAGTCTTGTCCGAATGACTCCTAAAACCAACTTAAAAAAAAAGATATAAAACTTTGTGTTACGATATTTTATGCTTTATTGAAAGGGAACAAGGAGCATAATGTTTTGAACCGGACGCAAAACGTAACGTAGTCCCGTGATAGGTCGATGGCTTTTAAAAGAAATCTTGGCACTAGTTGGTGATTTCGTCAGAATATGAATTCGTCAAGCAGAACTGTTCGTGATCCCATGTAGGTATCCACGTGCCTTCATGATACCTACCTGCCTAACTAAATCGTGTATAGTGAGGTTGGCTACCTACCTCCTACCTACGTCTACTTGTTGTATAATAAATAGGTACAAATAGTTTTGTAGGTACCTACCTAGGTATCTAACTAAATAAATTGATAAAGATCTCAAAATTTTATAAATCGTGGTGCCCTGGTGTATGGCCCACGTAAGTACCTCCTACTTAGTACCTACTTATGCATGGTCGATCCGAAGAGTAGGAAACAACTCATTGGTAGGAAAATATTGTGATGAATCACAAAAATTCGACTCACTGACATCATTCCGATAGGTACCTAGTTATTTTAAAGGGTCTTCAATAGTAATGTTTTTGTTGCTTGGACAAATGGACATACATTAATAAAATTATAATTTAACAAAAACTTATTTTTTTTTATATTACCAAACAAGCATCGTTGATTTGTTCTGATGAGTTCAAGGGTCGAGTAGCCAGTGCTATTTTGACCTTTATCCCGTTATGATAAAGCATACATTCGTTAGTATGAGTTTGTGGGATAAAACGTTTTGGCAGGCAGATTGGATTATCGATCTAGAAACGTTATTTATTCTTTTAAACCTTATTTCAACGGAATAAAGTTGAAAGTTGGTTGAGTTCTATTTAGGATGTAACATTCAGAACTTATAAAATGTAGTAGGTTCGTCCCTATACGTAACAACATAAATATGCTTATTACCTGACACACATGTGTTGGTGGAATTTGTTACATAATATAGGTACATTGTTGTATAAGCAATTTTACCTAAACATTTAAACAAGCAGCCAAGCAGCATATTTTTCCGATTTCAAATAATAAGTTTCGTCCGAAAATGAAATGCTACTCACTTGCTAATCTATGGCAACGGCAAGTCTGTCTCTATTTTGTTTGTGTACTTACATCAATTTTGCACAATTTCTCAATCGAACATGAACCTTCTTGAATTGTGATAAAGTTGAAAATCTGTTAAAGAAATTTGGAAGATTGGAATAGTTGATTATGGTGATGTATGTAGATGGTAGGTACCATCAATAACTAGCAGGTACACAAGAAATCCATCAAATCCACTTAGTTCATCATTTTGTGAACGATAGTAAGTACTAAATTAGGAGTAAATAGGAGTAGGACAGATGGAACCACATAATAACCTACACTAATATGTCAAATTTTCGCAATCGAATATAAACCTTTTTGGTATTGGTTTATATGGTCTTAAACAAAGTTCTAAAACGAAACGTTTCCTGCGATACCAGTACTACAAACATAAAAATATAACGAACAAGAATAAATATACCATATATTCGAAACTACTTCAAAAATGTATCTACAATGCAAAACGAAATGCTAATATAAAATTTATGAAAAATAACGGCAATAAGTGTAAAGCCACATGGACAGTTATAAAAAATGAAATGCAAAATTCCGCCCCAAGAAATCACATTGAACACATTAAAATTGACAACATCATACTTAGCGAACCAGCAGAAATAGCCTCTGCCTTCAACAAACATTATACAAATAGTATTCCAACCCATGCTTGTACAAATACATGCCGTAGCGATACCCTAACTGCTAACTCGATGTTCCTCACACCTATGTCGGAAAATGAAGTTAGAAATCATATACTATCGCTGAATAACACTAACTCTGCAGGTTATGATGAACTGAACACCCGAATTATTAAGGCATGCGTTAATGATATAAGCGGAGTATTGACCCATCTTATTAACCTGTCTTTCTCTCAAGGAGTCTTTCCAACCGCTTTGAAAATATCTGTGGTCAAACCAATATTTAAGAAGGGCGAAAAATGTGACATGAACAATTATCGCCCCATAACTCTGATACCCATCATGTCAAAAATATATGAGAAATGCATGTATGAAAGAATAATCAGTTACTGTCAGAAATATGGTATTATAAAGAATGAACAGTTTGGCTTTCAGAAACATAAGTCCACGTCCTTGGCAATATTCTCTCTTTTGAAAACAATACTCAACAGCCTTAATAACAAACACCTAACAACGGGTCTGTTCTTTGATCTATCAAAGGCCTTTGATCTTGTGTCACATAACATATTGTTGCAAAAATTAGAGATCATCGGTATTAGAGGATTGCCACTTCAGTGGATAAAGTCGTACCTGACTGACAGACAACAAAGTGTCATCATCACGAAATTAAATAAAATGAGGGATATGACAGACTACTCGTCTGAATATGCAAATATAACACGCGGTGTCCCCCAGGGTAGCATATTGGGACCCATCTTATTTCTACTCTATATAAATGACATTGTTAAAGTAACCGACCATAAATGCTTTCTTTTTGCTGATGACATTTCCATAATTGTTACTACCGATAAAAAATATAAATCAATTACTGATCATGAAGCGGACATAAATAATACTATCAACAATTTAATTAAGTGGTTAAATAATAATAATTTATCAATTAATCTAAATAAATCAGTATATATACAATTTAATCAATCTTATAATAATCAATTTAATTTTAAAATGGACATACCAAAAATTACGCAAGTGGCCCTAACTAAGTTTCTAGGAGTCATCATTGACGAACAACTTAATTGGAAAGCTCAGGTTGAAAGCGTATGTAACAAAATTAATAAATTTGTTTATGCTCTAAGACAAATTAAAAAAGTAACTGACACAAAAACGGCTGTGATGTCATACCGCGCATACGTTGAGTCTTCTCTGCGGTATGGACTAATAATGTGGGGAAATAGTACTGATAAGAATAGAGTATTTGTCGCCCAAAAGAAATGTTTACGAGCTATATACGGGATTCCGTCTGATGAATCTTGTCAACCGGTGTTTAAGGAGCTTGGTTTGTTACCATTGCCTGCATTATACATTTACGAAGCATGCATGTTTGTTCGGAAATATAAAGACATTTTCAAAACAGCAGGAGAAATAAACTCTAGAAGTCGGCGTGACCAATACAGCCTAGTGCTAGATGAGCTGCCCAGATCAGCTAAATATAATAAAAATACTTCTGCTATGTGTGTAAAAAATTATAATAAATTACCAAATATATTAAAAGCATTAAATTTTAAGAAATTTAAAACAAAATTATACGAATGGCTCAATAATAATAATTTTTATAATATTAATGACTTGGAATTTCAATAATTTAATTGCATTCTATGTCAAATTGTATTTTAGTTGTAAGTACCTAAGTTTGCATGCTTTAGAATTAAGCAAAACATGCTGATCTAAAATGTTTAATAATACCCTGTATACCGTGTTTTATGCAAATAAACTATCTTATCTTATCTCGACGGTCCCTACGTACAATCCCGCATGTGCCAGTTACGTGATTTTCAGTTTTTGTTTGCATAACCTTCAGATCACTCAACAGTTATGGTTTAATTTAAAAAAGAGAACAATACTAACCGAATCGAACCTTATATCCACACACACAAAATCCCGCAAGTACAGAATTAAGAATGGTTTCCGCAGTAAAGTTGCATTAGTGGGAGTTAAGAAATTTTACGTCGGAAAGTATGCTTTACCCCGCGCGCCCCGCCTCGCAACTGCCACTTGCGTTCGCGCTGCTCGAGGTGACGGTCATGTTGGATTTTGTTGCGATAAACGTTATAAATTGCGTGAAAATATGTAAGGAGGAATAAAACAAAATTTAGAAATGCACTACCACGAAATTCTAAAGAAAATAAGAACGTAATGGTAAAACAAACACGAAAACGAGCCAAGAAACCACCAGTATTTTAAGTTTCAATTATTTTACTATTTATGGTATTAAAACAGATTTTACATGATTTTAGTAAGTGTAATTTACAAAGATATTAGGAATTATTTTAATTTCTGATTGAATTTATCTCACTCAACGCTATTCCAATGTAATTATCGGTATATGGTAGTTGCATTGTGTTACTTGGGAAAAATGAACTTACCATTATTAGTAAGTGACATTTACGTATTTTTACGTCGGAAAATTTCAGTACCTTTTATCGATAACTGCCACTATAGATGTTTTACCTTGTGGATTATTGTTTTTTGTATATAAGTTAGTGTCAGTAACGGTATTTTACGTTGAAAATAGTGTTTTTAGCACCGTCTGGAGGAGTGTGACAAGTGAAGATGAAACATTACAAAATGTTATAAACAAAAGGACTGAAGTATCTGGGGAAACATTAAACTCAACGCTACCAAAATCTACTACGCTACCTAATATAACACCTACGCCTACCGTAAGCTTGATTCCAAATTCACTCGAAAAAGTCAACGATATAATTATTAACACAAAACCAAATGATAACATCAAAGAAACTCCAAAGTCATCCCTTTCCCCATCCATAATTGTTCAAGAGATCGTTGCTACAACTTCATACGATCTACATTGTGGCAATTGTGATCAAAACAAAACAGATATTCATAATACGATTGAAGTTGGTGCTCAAATTCACGCAAGTAATATTGATGGACTCGATGCAAAATCTGTAAAACAGACTTTTTTAACAACTTCCAAAATGGCTAATGCAATTTCTTGCGAACCGGACACTATAGAAATTCTAAGCATGCAATCAGAATCTTTCTCTACCCAGCCACTACCCAATATGTCAACTTCTGAATTACTCTCACTTCCAGTTATTGTGACAGAAGAAAAAATAATAATCGAAGGTAATAATAAACCTTAAGATGCAAAATCATTCGATAATAAAGACGCACCAACGACACTGATTCTTGCTCCATCCACAAATACTCAAGGAATTGTGATTCGATCTTCACACGATCTAGAGGATAACATTAATAGAGCGTTGTGCGAAAAACAAGGAAATCTATACACCAAAGCAATGGTTTGCTTTAGTGAGATGGGCTATTATTGCAACTAAAGACATTTTGGATTTTAAAAGGTTATTAAAGGGCAAAAACTGGGCCAAAAATAAGAAAAACCAAAAAAAATTGTGGTCCAAAATTAGAGAGATTAACGTGACATCTACAGAGCCTGACGTGATCAATTACAAAAACCAATTCGATGAAAGTTACCATTATTTAATTGTATGCAGAGCCCAAAATCGCAGGCGTCAAGATCAGACAGACGAAGAGTTGACACAGGCTTACACTGGACCTCTACCGATCCCACATGCAAAAATGGCTGATCTGAAGTACCTTTGTGAGCACAACGTAATTCCTAGACAATATCATGCTTTTTTTAACTCTTGAAGTAGGTAATATTGATGAGCAATCAGAGTCTGATGACGATTAGGTTCTAATAGGTTCTAAAACTACAAGTTCCTATATTATTCCATTGATCTCGTTATATTAATAATGTCTAGGTATTACTTTGATCTCATAAAGAGACACTATTTTCTGATTGTCTTTAGATTACTTTTAGAGTGTTCTTGGTGTATGAGACTGACATAGGCGACTGACTAGGTAACGTATAGTCTGTGTTCTTGTAATTAGGATTTAAATAGTCCTCAATGGTATATTTTTGAATTGATGTTCAAGATTTTAGAAGTTCTTTTTTTGTTTCTGATTGTGTCAGGATTAAGTTTTTTGAGAAACTTTTACATATTTCTCGATAAAGTTTATAATAATGTTTCAATAGTTACTAAGTATTATCTTTTTGAAATCCTTAATTTTTGAGAATTATATTTATCTGCTTACTGTAAAGTACATTCAACCATCGTTGTGTGATTTTAATTTGAGTTATTTTATTCAACATTTACTGAAGTTGTATTATTATCCATATATTACCAGATGTTCTTGCATCAATATTAAAACAAAGAATAATAACTATTACATTAGGACATTTCACTAAAGACTGATAGTTTACTTGATATTGATTTTATAATGTCAGTTTATAACATATTGTGAATGATTACTTAATTGTCATTAGTGCTACTCACCCACAGAGGTACGCAATTTTGTTTTTACATATTATTAAAATAGTTACTTACCTTTTAAAAGAAATTTCTGCAGATAGTTAGTAATATACATAATTTTATGATTGTGCAACTTTCAATTTATAGTTTGATTACATCTTTTATTAAATAAAATTATTGATTGTTGACAAGTTGCGGGCAGCAGTAACCCAACATTGTTCCCGTGTACAATTTTCTATGTGGCAGTTAATAATTTGGACAAATATAATACTCCCACGTAATAGTCAATAAGTACCAGTTATGTTAATTTTAAATGAAAAGTTTCCGTTGTTTAAGTGAGTAAATGACAAATTATACACTTATTGTGATCTTGTTTCATTAAACCTTCGTGTTTTTTAAAATATACCACATAAAAAACTATATCACCAAATTTCATTCATCTATGATAAATAGAACACGAGCTACACCTGTTTAAAACTTCATAGCGCTCTCTCTTAAAATTTGACTTATTCAGTTACGATATTATACGTAGGGACCGTCGATCTTATCTTATCTTGGATGGTGATAAAGTTGAAAATCTATTAAAGAAATTGACAGACTGGGATAGCTTGGTGTCAGCAGTACGAAAGCGCGCGAATTTGAAGATACGAGTAGGTATATCGTGCGTAAATTTCCACCTACATACCTAGGTACTTAGATATGAAAAGCAGTTGCGTTGCGTTGCGTTACATATTTCTGAAGTCATAATAGTTTCAGTAAACTGCGAGACACGACCTTATTCCATAGCAATAAGAGCGATTTTCCTAGTAACACTTCTGACAGTTGGTTGACCGTCCTCGCCGGTCCTCGCGGAGGCGTTGGCAATCGTTGTCAATCACTTCTAGACTCGAATATTGTGCGACGAGGTGACGCATAGTGGCGGCTGAGTTTCAAAATGACGTAAGAACATTGAGTGTGTTTTTGATTTTCGACTTTCAGAAGTGAACTGATGGTTGTAAATTGAATAACAAATTCGAAGCCTATTACGATATTTATTTTGAGTCGTCGGTACGTTCACGACCGTTTTCGCTTGTAGCGGACGGCAGTGATTTACCGAGTGCATAACCGCTACGTTTTTGAAATCGTGTTGCCGCTTCGCTTGCTTGGAATTATTCATAAAAGAATATTCTCGAAGCTGTTCAATATCGTTGAACTGCTTATGAGTGGTCGAAATTCAGAAGTTCGCAGGTAAATCCTGGTTGGGTACTGTAGTACTAGTAGTACTATCTGTGGTGCTATTTTTTATACACTATGAAGCTACGATTTTCAGCTTTATGGTTCAAAGCTTAAAGTTGAAAATCTATTACAAGCTCGTCGACTTGTTGTCTTTCATAATAGTAAAGCCTAATTACCTATTTTATATTTCTCTCTGTTAAGTTGGTACCAATTGCCTGGTGGTAGTAACTAGTACCTAGGTACCAACTTAACAGAATAACGACAATGAATGAGCCACTGAGGCGGTAACCACACCTGACGTCATCTGTCTGACTCGACCCTAAAATTCGTAACCCCGTCCCCTCTCACCCCACATATTTAGACCCGCTATACAGGATGCGTGCGACGCGATATGCCGGATACGCGATGTGCAAAAATTACGAATCAGCTAAGGCTAATGAACAACAGATTGCAATCCGTTTTTAAATGCCCGGATCTATCTACAGATGTGCTACAGATACAATAGCGGTTTTTTGTTGTTTATCTGTGCATGAAATACACGTGTAAATTTTATTCTTCCTCTTATGGTTTCGTTGGCAATTTAAATTGAATCAAGCCAGAACTCGGCTACGCGTTCGGAGCATCTGGTGGCCTACCATAAGCGGACGCGTCCGTCAGACGCGGCAGAAGAGACGCGGCTTATTCATATCCAGCCAGTACTTACATTAATGCTACTACACTGTGCAAACTGTCGATGTCGGTCGTAAGACGCGGACGTGACCTTGAGTCGCCCTTGAGCGTTCGGACGTCCGGACAAAATGAAGTTTGTGCGTCCGAAAACGCCGTCCGAACTACCGTGCACACTGCTAAGGCTGCCTGTTCATTGAAGCGGAGCGAGCTGGCGGAGCGGAGAAACGAGGAAATATTAACCAATAGGATTGCATAAAAACTCCGCTCCGCTCTAGTGGACATGGGTCTGCGAGTTAGTTTTTAAAATTCATACATTTTTGGAAGCTCGCACAGGCAGCTCGCACCACCAGCTCGCACAGCCAGCTCGCACACACAGCCAGCTCTCACAGCCAGCTCGCACAGCCAGCTCGCACAGCTAGCTCGCACAGCCAGCTCTCACAGCCAGCTCGCACAGCCAGCTCGCACAGCTAGCACGCGCCGCTTCCAAAAATGTATGAATTTTAAAAACTAACTCGCAGACCCATGTCCACTGGAGCGGAGCGGAGTTTTTATGCAATCCTATTGGTTAATATTTCCTCGTTTCTCTGCTCCGCCAGCTCGCTCCGCTTCAATCGACAGGCAGCCTGCGAGCTGGCTGTGCGAGTCGGCGGAGCGGGGCGACAGTGAGGCGGCGGGGATGGGCTATAGGCTCCGCACAGTCCGCCCCGCACAGTCAGCTCGCTCCGCTCCGCATCAATGGACAGACACAGACCGCAACTCCGCTCCGCTATACTCGCTCGCCAATGGACAGGCAGCCTAAGCGGCGTCCCTCAGCCGCGGCTGACGGACGCGTCCGATAATATGTTCTCAGCTTGAGTTTAGGCTGTGGGAAAGAGACATAGCTATACGTATACAAGTCGTCTAGACTCTAGAGCCATCTCGTTCCGTGAGCGGAACCACCGTCATGATTGGCCACCAGTTCTTGTAATGGTTTATCGGCAGGACACGCTGCGCGGTAACTATCCTTTTATGCTCCTAGTGAGAGCTTCTTTAGCTGTGCCCTGGTCTGGTCATTTCTGTGCCCCTGTGCCTGGTCATTGTTAGTACCTACTCCTCTTTTTTCGGCACTGAGGACAAGCAAAAGTATAATTCGTGTGGGTTCACTTCGTTTGTGGAGTTGCATCACATTTACCTACAGTGTCATGGAAAACATCAGAAATGATCAGTCACCAATAAATCTCTTCTTTTCATTGAGCCTTGGGTCCGGGAGTACACATACATATATTTTCAAAGCCTTCCAGCTAGGTTAGATTTTATAGGCACTCCTTTGGCAGTTATTTTATCTCTTTTTACAATAATATACTTACCTACAATTTAACAACATTTTTTTTAAATCAGTAAAATAAAGGCCACTCTAATTTTGACAGAATAAAGATCACTATGTATGAACAGTGATGCAAGGTTGAAAGATAAAATAACTGTAAGTATAACATTAAAATAAATATGTAGCTAACTAGGTACATCAATGTGACTGCTGGAAGTAGTTATTCGTACAGGATAAGCGTAATTTAAGCCAATATGGTGTGCCGTGACACCTGCGTGTGTGACATAGTAACGAAAACAACAATACCTATAGACTTGGTACATTTTCAATTTATTTGTCTATTCTATTTTATCCAGGTTATGCAGGGCCGTTCTTACCCTATACGAGGCCCGGGGACCCGGGCACTTTCGGACAATGAGGCCCCAGCCCACACGTTAATTTACATTTTGGCTGTTCATACAATAATGTAAGCAGGTAATTACTATTGACTCGTGTAGAAAAGCTAAAGGATCGTTAATGTAGCCTGTTAAACTGAACTGGAAGGGCCAGTGGCAGTAGCTGTACAATTTTCATAGGTACCGAAGTCTCTATAGGGGAATAGTGTATAAGACGGGGACGCGAGTTATGATGGGAAATCACACACTTCAGGCAAACTTAACACAATATTAACGTAGCGCAAGCGTACCAACAGGACGCCATTTGTTCATTAATGGCTGCTTGCAAATGACGTTCTGATGGTGCTTGCGCTACGTTACGTTAGTGTTGTGTGAAGTAAGTATGCCTAAGGAGTGTATGTATGTCCCCATTATACCACGCGTTCCCGTTTTATACACAGTTCCCCTACCTAATCTATACTAATATTATAAAGCTGAAGAGTTTGTTTGTTTGTTTGTTTGTTTGAACGCGCTAATCTCAGGAACTACTGGTTCGAATTGAGAAATTCTTTTTGTGTTGAATAGACCATTTATCGAGGAGGGCTATAGGCTACATAACATCACGCTATCACCAATAGGAGCGGAGCAGTAAAGAGAAATGTTTCAAAATCGGGAAAATGGATTCCATTTCGAGAGCTTCCGTTGCGTGCGCTGCGTAAACGGTTAAAGATACGCAAAAATAATGTACCTACTACGGAAGGATGGGATAGGATGGGATAGGATGGGATAGGATGGGATAGGATGGGATAGGATGGGATAGGATGGGATAGGATGGGATAGGATGGGATAGGATGGGATAGGATGGGATAGGATGGGATAGGATGGGACAGGATGGGATAGGATGGGACAGGATGGGATAGGATGGGATAGGATGGGATAGGATGGGATAGGATGGGATAGGATGGGATAGGATGGGATAGGATGGGATAGGATGGGATAGGATGGGATAGGATGGGATAGGATGGGATAGGATGGGATAGGATGGGATAGGATGGGATAGGATGGGATAGGATGGGATAGGATGGGATAGGATGGGATAGGATGGGATAGGATGGGATAGGATGGGATAGGATGGGACAGGATGGGACAGGATGGGATAGGATGGGATAGGATGGGATAGGATGGGATAGGATGGGATAGGATGGGATAGGATGGGATAGGATGGGATAGGATGGGATAGGATGGGATAGGATGGGATAGGATGGGATAGGATGGGATAGGATGGGATAGGATGGGATAGGATGGGATAGGATGGGATAGGATGGGATAGGATGGGATAGGATGGGATAGGATGGGATAGGATGGGATAGGATGGGATAGGATGGGATAGGATGGGATAGGATGGGATAGGATGGGATAGGATGGGATAGGATGGGATAGGATGGGATAGGATGGGATAGGATGGGATAGGATGGGATAGGATGGGATAGGATGGGATAGGATGGGTCACGCGTAGCTACGACCTGTTTCCTTGAAAGAATGACTTTCGCCCATGTCTGCTTACGTCCTGGGGCTGCCAGCGCCGGTAAAGGCAGGAACGGGCAGGCTCCGGAGTCCGCCTATACTACTCAGGTCCCAGAGGCGTTTAAACGTAGATTTTTCTCTTGCACGAGCATGCCGGCGGCGAGTATGCCTGGGTCGACGGCGCGTTGTGTTCAACACGCGCCTAAATGTGTCATCACAATGACGGGCCCCCCCTTAGAAGGCCAAAGCCTGCCGGGGTCGCGGAACTATCGAATTACCTTGACTCCGGAACGTAAAGGCCTATTATAGGATTTATAGGACACCGAGGATTTTAATCAGTACAAGTCTGACAGTCCCTCTTACCCTGCCCTGGGTAGGAGGACTCATTTGATGATTTACGTACGCATATTTATGTATGCTCCAGAATGATGGTTTACAGCTATATGTTGTTAATAAAGAAGCACTACATTGTTGAGTTCCGACCTCCACGCGAACGAAGTCGCGGGCACAGCTAGTGTACCTTTATGTATAAAGGTGTTTGCATATATGTAGGTACCCGGATCCGGAAAAAATGCGGAGCACCAGCTAAGTTTCCACACCCGGTGTAATGTGAACGAGGTCGCTCGTGTATCGGCATCACCGGCTCGCCCCGCGTTCTTTGCCTGGCCCGTGGGTAATTCTTCGTCTGGGCGCCACCCGGTTGTCGGCAAAACCGTCGACCGGCATAATTACTGAAATATTCTATTCATAGCCCTTGATATAATGCTCGGGTACTCGGGATCCCTAGGGATAGCGGGCCCTGGCCCCTGGGCAAATGCCCAGAGTGCCCATTGGGAATGCCGGCCCTGGCTATACGTACATACGGCTACGCATCAAGCTATACAAAACCAGTTTATCGTGGTCTCGCTTTGTATGGTCTTTCCGTATATTCAACGATCAGCTTATAATGGTTTTGTATAGCTTGATGTGTAGCCGTGTGTACAGTCACGAGCATCAACACGTCTTGCACTTAAATATTTATTGATAGTTCATATTGTAACGAATATAGTATTTTAAAAACTATCTTCCTATGAAATAGGACTAATTTTAAAGTGTAGCAGTCGTTATTTCATGAGAAACAGCTTTTGAATGCTCCCAAGTGATAATGAGTTTGTGGTCGTATCTGTACATATAGTGTATCATAGGTAGTTGTTTGCAACTGATGTGGAAATAGTGCGTAAGTGCTAATTAGTTGCCGGCCTATCAGATGACGGCTACATAATTCAGTAACCATATTGACTTGTTTATTTATAGTGTCCACTGCTACTTAGGTTTACTTTATGTCCTTTTCGCGTCATCGATATTATTATCAATGTCCATACTTCCATAGAGATAGAGATAAGACAAAGCCAGTGTCTACGGTTTTAACATTCCTATCTAGTAACGAAGGTATCTAATTTATTAAGTCTTCTTGAGAATTTGAGTTAATTAGGTGTAAAAAAGTAGTTAAAAATCATTTTTGTTAAGTTATTATTTTAATAATTTTGTTACGAAAATAAAAAAAATAATCATTAAAAAAACTTTTTCAAAAAAAAATGTAACCGCCTTCAAAAACAACCACAAAAAAGGGTAAAATAACCTACAAAATAACTTTTCTTTCAGAAGTCGGTGCCTTTATTTTTTTTTCATTTCATTGTTTTTTTTTGCCACCGACTTCTGAAAGAAAAGTTATTTTGTAGGTTATTTTACCCTTTTTTGTGGTTGTTTTTGAAGGCGGTTACATTTTTTTTTGAAAAAGTTTTTTATTTTACTCTTTTTAGTTTAAATATTCAACTCAAATTCTTGTCAAATAAATCATTCTCTTACATGTAGTAGGTATGTGCACCAAAATTTTGTAATCCGTAGCACCGGTAACAACATCGCTCAAGTGCACAATATACTAATAAAATTCCCTATCTCAAAAACTACTGAACCGATTTTGATGAAACTTGCAGTATTCCGTAAGTTAAACAATACTTAGTACAACAAAAAAAGAATTACTTAAATCGGACTTGTAGTTCCAGAGATATGCGAACACAAACTAAATCAGTCGATGCCAACTCCAAGCCGTTGAGGAGTTGTACCTTCCATCATCAGCTCATCCACCTGAGATGATGATTATCAGATGCAAATACTTGAACAGATTTAGAAAATATATGAAAATGGTACTATGTGCCTATAAAATTTGAAGGTTGCCCTCGATTTCCCTGGGATTCCATCATCAGATCCTGACCTGATGATCATGGGACCAATTGGAAAGTATACCCTTTCAAACAAAAGAAAAATTTTCCAAATCGGTTCAGGCGTCTTCGAGAAATCGGGGAACATACATAAAAAAAAAAAAAAAAAAAAGATTCCGACGAATTGAGAACCTCCTCCTTTTTTTGAAGTCGGTTAAAAATAGTAGTCCACCAGCATCAGCATCGAGAGCAGGGTCTCGGCTATCGATGGTCAGGGCTCTTGAGAAAGAAACCTCCTAATATTATTCGCGCCGTGTCTAGAAGTCCCTAACTCAACATAAGATAATGGTCTAAAATTAATCAAATTAGGCAAACATATCTAAATGTATTGTTCTGATATTTCCTTATCCTATCGATTATTGAAATTTTTATCAAAGTTTAAGCACCCAAACAGGTATAAGTAACCATATTAGTGTTGTATTCTGTGACGGGTTTGTGCCTATCGTACCCAGATTTATTTTAAAACCAAGATAGGTACAAATAAATCATAGAATGTAAAGTAAGAATGTAATGTATAAGGGTGCTCCCACATTTATCGACGCGGAATCGGCTTAAGCCGGTCGAAAAAACCTTTATGTCAACGTAATAAGGGTGTTACTAATACCATTCGCATCGGCTCGGCTCGGACGACGCGAGCCGATGCGAATGGTACCTATTAGTAAGGTGGAATAGCTGGCTCCCTGTCATAGGCCCCGTCTGCCCCACCCTAGATCTGGCACTGTATGTAGGTACCTACATCCCCGCCTGATATGCTTGTTCTTGCATTACTTTAAATTAGCAGTTTTAAAAGCCTGCCAGAAACGAATTTCAGACATATCTATCGGATAAATCCGTACGTGTATTGCTAGCTAATATTTAGACTTCAAATTGGTCCAAATAAAATGATGCAAACAATAAAGAAATGGAGTCTCCCTTTGAAACGAAATTCGTTGCAAATGTAAGAAGGTATACCTACAGAGGTGAATACTTGTAGGCTTAGATTAAAAAGACATTTTTTAATCTAAGCTTGTAGGATATACTATAATGTATACTGTCAAAGTGTCAAGACGAGTGCGTTTCTATTGGTTAAATAGCAGTAAAAAAATACCTACGTGGAATTTGTTAAAAGTAAAACCCTTTCGTGCTCGTGATTATACACCTAGTTAATTACATTAACGTAAGCACCTCAAAGTCATAGTATAATAATATATGACAAAGTTGCTTCACGAGTTCACGACTACACAACACACCTATCCGACATACCTTATCGCGTTTACAATTTCAATGATTCTAGCCAATACTACTGTTGGCATTACTTGAATTTGAACTCTATTTTGCAAGTAGTACGATTAATATTCACTCGGTAACAAAATCTCTCACGCTTGCAAAGGGCGGCTACCTTGTCTATGTTTAGTTGTGTGCTGATTGAAATAATAGCTGTGCTGTGACACTGACACAGTGACTATAAAATGTGAGCTGAATAACGTTATTTTCACGATTTATAAAAATAATGAGGATGATAAGGGAATAATAAGGAAG
The DNA here is from genome assembly GCA_950005045.1 of Agrotis exclamationis. Taxonomy (NCBI): domain Eukaryota; kingdom Metazoa; phylum Arthropoda; class Insecta; order Lepidoptera; family Noctuidae; genus Agrotis; species Agrotis exclamationis. The sequence goes on along the minus strand of OX465427.1, from coordinate 18,659,330 downwards.
GAAACTGTAAATACGGTCGGTAGGCAACACGTAATTTTGTCGTGTAAATTATTATATTAGTTTTACTAAATAATAGTCTTGAAAGGCCATCGCTGCGTCACTTGCAAAGACAAAAATATCAAACTCAGCACATTGACATTTGGTTCCTTATTTCTCCGCCCGCCAAAAATTACTGGGCGCACTGTACGATGACAGAGCGAGAGGCCACACTGAGGCCGATCGCCCCCTGTTCTGTCGGAAACCGAGGCGAGCGCCTCGCGTCAACCGACGCCGGCGTTCGGCTTTTTGGGTCGATTGATACAATTTGATACTTGCTTGGTTTGTAAACTCAAAAGTCATTTTTAATGTTTTCGGGATTTCTCATAGTAGATAAAGAAGATGGCAATCTTTTACTGATTTAATGCGTCTTTTGCTTAGGTACTTGTAATGAACATCAATGGCTTGCCGCATGGCCCCCTACTATGGGCTGCCTGTTTGTAATGGAGCTGCAAAAAACTTCAATGTAACGATAACGAAAACCTGTCTAGGCGCCACGCCGGCTTTTTTTTTTATGGTATGTGAACAATCACACACACAACAAGCACACAAGTGCTCTATTACTTCCTCACTTTTTGTTTGATAAGTAGCTGCTAGTTACAACTTAGACAAGAGAACCGGCGCCTCGGATCAAAGAAACAGACGCGTTTTCAAAAATGTATAAACTTATGCTTTAAATTTTTTTGAATAATTGTTGAAGTGCGGGGCTATTGCGTATCTCGGAGTCTTTGTGGTGACCATCAAACAGCTGTCAAAAGGTAAATTTCGTAAGTAGGTATTGGCTTTTGCATTTGCAATGAAACTGATAAATGTAAATGTTCCCTAAAATCAACTATTCTAACGCTCTTGAGGCACTCTACTACAGGAGTCAAGCCATCCAAGTTCGGGTTGACAACTGCTGGTCAGTGACTATCAAGTCAGCCAATAGCCCTGCTGACTAGCTACGCTACGGTAGGAACGGTAGACCAGGTAGCCATGAACCACGATGGCATTAAAATTCAAACTCTCAGCGGGTGACTTAGGTACCTGCTACCTACCAAGTTTGTGTAAAAAAAGTCAGTCACACTGTGAATTTGGTGAGAGTTATGCTTATGCACACAGAACCGTTGAACAGAACACTTTTTAGGGTGCCGTAGCCAAATGGCAAAAACGGAACCCTTATAGATTCGTCATGTCCATTGGTCATGTCTGTCTGTTTGTCTGTCCGTCCGTATGTCACAGCCACTTATCTTCGAAAGTATGAAAGCTATCGTGTTGAAAATTGGTAAATTAATGTATTATGTGAACCGCATTAGGATTTTTACACAAATTAAAAACAAAACAAATGGGGGTACCCCTCATACTTAGAATTGAAACTCAATTTTTTTTTTCACCATACCCATACATGTGGGGTATCTATGGACAGGTCTTTAAAAATGATATTGAGATTACATTAAACTTTTTTTCTAAACCGAACAGTTTGCGCGAGAGACACTTCCAAAGTGGTAAAATGTCTGTCCCCGTCCCCCCCCTGTAACTTCTAAAATAAGAGAATGATAAAACTAAAAAAAATATATAATGTAGACCTCAACAAAAACTTCCAACGAAAATTGGTTTGGATGAGATACAGTTAGCAGTTTTTGAGATATAGTACATTTTCAAAAACCGCAAATATAACTTTGCCATTCATACAAACACTATGAAAAACAAAGTTATTTTTATTGTTTGTGTATATTACTTACTAATCTCAATATAATTATATCCCTAATCTATGCTTGCTACTACGGAACCCTTCATGGGCGAGTCCAACTCGCACTTGGCCGGTATTTTTTATTGTTCTAGATTCATGTATATGGCCCTCTTCCTTTTTGTGGTGCTGGCAGGTGCCCCAAGCAGCCCATCATGGATGGTTTCGCTGCTCAGATCAAGACATAGGTACATATATTATGACAGATCCATTGCCATGCCACGTTAGTTTCATAATGTTACCTTTTTTATCGCGGTAAAGTTATCATATGAGTCCTCCCACCCAGGGCAGAGCGAGAGGGACTGTCAGTCTGTCAGACTTGTACTGACTAAAATCCACGGTGTCCTTCAATACCCCTTTGCGTTCCGTCCAGGCCCCTGGGTCATGGTAATTCAGTAGTCCCTCGAGGGCCATCCATAAGTCCAGGTGGCCTTTATCACGTACCATTAAGGGTGGTTTTTGATTACCACTGATGTGCACCTTTTGGTCATGCAATTGTACAAAATGTTATGATATGCAAATGATGTGTTTTATTTTAAACATAATTCATAAATATATATAAATCTTTTAACGATAATACACAGTAGAGGATAAAGGAGCATAAATCTAAAAAATATTATTGCATACCGGCGACAAACGTCACTTGTGAAGTATGTATGTGTGGCAGAGACCAGTGGCGTATAGCGAGACCGAATCTATGAGGGGGCAAGACGCATCTGCGAGGCCCTTTTTTTTTTATACCTATACCGAATGTGTTTGTCAGCGGCATCAGCTTTGCGAAGCCTCTTTGACTCTTCTTTTAATTCTCAGTTACAAATAAAACGTAACCAATTTATCCTGTACGCGAGAGCAGTTGAGACGCTACACTTAAACTTGATCGTCGGCGACATCAGCATTGCGAGGCCTCTTAGGTTCTTTCAGTTCCCACTCATCGGACACAACAAGTATGTCATTGTAATTCATGTTAATTTCTTAGTAGAAGTGAAGTTCCACTGTTTTACTGACTGGTTGATCACTTGTGATCGCCGTTGTCAAGACTTTTTCTTTCTTTTCTCAGAGCGGGAGGCCCCTTCACGTGCGAGGCCGGGGGCTTTTTTTTTAGCATTGTAAAATCATCAAATAAGTCCTCCCACCCCTTACTGTCGGACTTGTACTGACTAAAATCCACGGTGTCCTTCATTAGCCCTTTACGTTCCAGGGTCACGGTAATGATACTATAAGACCCGCGACCCCGGCAGGCTTTGGCCCTCTAGAGGGGGCCCCCGTCAACATGCTGACGCTCTTTGAGGCGCGCGTGGAACACAACGTGCCGTCGACCCGGGCATGGTCCATGGTCGGGCGGCGAGTTGCCCATTACTCGCCGCCCGCATGCCCGCGCCTACGTTGACCGGAGATCGTCTTGCGACGTCCGTCGCCGTGGGCGTCTACCACTGCGGCTGGGGCGGAGGGAGGACGCTGTCCTCTCCCTCACGCAGCCCGCCTCCTCCTTCGCGAGCATGACTGCTTGTGCTTCGCAGAAGGAGGCGAGAGGCCGGGGGCTAGGGTCCGCCTCGCCCCCGCCTAGCTACGCCACTGACAGAGACGAAGTCGAAACCAGCCAGCAGCTAATCTCCTCCAGAGGTCGCTGTATAATGTTTATTGCTAGTAACTTTACTGCCAGTGCCACATGTTTTGGACACAGAGTTCAGTGCCGAGAGTTCAAATTCCAACATTGCAATATTTTCCGTATCTTGATTTTAAGACTAGGACCTACTTAGGTCACTTACTTGACTTTTTGTTGACTAGGTCTTAAAATCAGCATACTGGCTTCGGACTATTTTTCTTATCTTTATTGCCAGTGAATATTCAATGCAATAAAACCTTCTGTTCAGATTACCTTAGATAAAAAAAATCATAGATGAAGTAAAACTACAAAGTTCTGTGGCCAGTACAGACCAAGGTGGCCAGGGTAAAAAAAACAGAGAGATACACAGTGCAACAAACCGTCCAACTTGCGTCCAACAAATAAAAATTACTGACTAGTGTTACCAACATGAAAAAAATAACCACCTCAAAAACTCAGTTAATACTCTGTCTGTTACTTTACTCGGAATATTTTTGTTGTTTTATCTAATCAAACGCGTTATTTTGTAGGAAACATTAATTATATTATTTCATGTATAATTTACCGGTTGCTACGTCGCTTCGTCAAGGTTGTCTGCTCTCGTGGCTGCAATAATAATAAAATTAATTTTGCAACTGCGCAGACTGCAAACTCGTAATATCGAGGTAGGTAGTTGGATTTCAAGGAAAATAACATATGGTTACCGAATCGAATTTCGTTGTTATGTAAAATGGTTTGGTTTGGTCAGTCATATCATATTATACGAGTACATACCTATTACATTACCTACTCTTTTTTATAATTTAGTAAACCAATTTGGTAGGTACTTAGGTATTTTCAACCTGTTGACGTATCGATAGAAAATAAAAAATAACATCCCCTATTGTTTGCTTGCACCATACACTTCCATACAATAATAAATTGTGTTGTTTCATCCTTGTCGTGTAATTAAATCGCGTAAACCTACACATACAGGCATCACGCACTTTTGTTTTCCAATGAAAAGGCTGGCTTTCCGCTCGCATAGAAGATTAAAAACATAGCAATAGATTTACACGCAAGTACGGCCTTTTTACTCTAAAATAGGAACTGTACAGTGAAACAATGACCACCGAGTTTATTTATCACAAAAAATATTCAGTGGAAAAAATATCGATTCAATTTAGTTATGCAACATCCCGCTGTGGCAGACTGGCAGCACGATCTTGAAATGGTGTTGTACAGAGCTACAAAAATTGTCTAATGGCAGATTTACATTGAGTCAGTAACTGACGCCAGTCCACTGACGTGTCAGTGCTGACCTGGCACTGCCATAGTGTAAATTGATTTCAAGTCAGTACAGTACTGTCGCGTCAGTACTGACTTCAATATTCGCGGCTACTGACCGCGTATAAATTGTATGCGTCAGTTTTCGGCGCCAGCACTGGCGTGGCACTGGCGACAGTCACTGACTCAATGTAAATCTGCCATAACGCAACGAATGGCATAGAACTGAGCATAGAACGTGCTGCCATCTTTGAACAATGTTTGGAAATTCGTACGATGTTGCCACATAAAAACTTGTTGTACCAAATGGTAGAAATTAAAGTTTCCGTAAATCCACCTAGCAATAAATGACATTAATTTTAACTTTTCTATTCTTCAATAATACATAGTATTTATTATTTGTATGGAACTATAAAAACAATGTAGTTCACTGGTTTGAATTATAGATTCATCATTTTACTTTACAATTCTTTTTTTTTTTTTTGTTCCGTTACTTGTTTGAACATAAAACAAGGAATAACCGTTACTTGTTACTAACTCCACTTTTCACTAAAAATGTGTCGCCAGCACACCAACTTACGTCAATCTGTCAAAATCCTTTGACAGATTTTCAACTTTATTACAATAGTAAAAAGTTAAGGCGCGGACTAACTACGATTACTACGTCACCACTATGGAGCGTCAATAAGATTGAAAATGACATTTGTGTTGAAATGTGACGTAAGCTGCGAATGGGCATTTATTTTACTGCTTTTCTTTAGATTATTTAAAATATAGACATAAAATTAAATAATAGTTTGGTTAAAGTTTTAAAAAAATGGAAAACCTACTAAATTCTTAAAAAAAAAGCTGTTGTTATCGCTGGAAATACAGAGATCTTCGACGTCAAAGTTTATTTTTGTGCTACAACTTCCCAGTTTTTTATTGGGAATATCAAACTACTATTTATTATTCTGTTCGGTTTAAATTCTTCTTTATACCCTTCTCTGTTCACTGTATTTTTCGCGTTATTTATTTTTATTACATTACGTCATACTCGACGTTCTAAGAAACCAATTTTTGGGAATATTGACATAACACCGCACCTTAATGTTCGGTTGGTAAAATATGACAGATTGGGGTAGGTTGACCTGCGCCTGTACATACAGTTAGTAAAATTATTCAAGAATAAACTTTGTGCGCAATAACAGCGACCATCTGTTTTGGGGTCGGAAGAACTGCCGATTCTTGCCAAGAACATATTGTTTCGTTTCTGTTTTTCTATAAAAAATAATAAAAAGCTTAAAAGTACTTAAAAACTTGACACACAAAATTATATCGGGCAAAGCACGAGCCTCAGAGCAATCTAAATAAATAAAACTCAAAGGTGACTGATATAGTGATCTATCAACGCACAGTCCAAACCACTGGACGGATCGGGCTGAAATTTGGCACGCAGGTAGATGTTATGACGTAGGCATCCGCTAAGAAAGGATTTTGATAAATTCTACCCCCAAGGGAATAAAATAGGGGATGAAAGTTTGTATAAATCTTCTTAGATTTTCGACTGATTACGCGAGCGAAGCCGCGGGCAAAAGCTAGTTTGTAATAAAACGTTGCTACAAATACCGGCATGGATCTTGAGCGCTGTCCTTCACCTGCGCAGAAGTGAGTTATAAGGTCCCTTTGGTAGATGAAGTGAGGAACGGGGGCGGAGTAAGCGTAGTGATTGGCCCGCGTAGCGTGCCGTAGTGCATCGTGTCATAGCCGACACTCGGGATTCGTTGTTTTGTGCGTTTTATTTGTTTTATTGTACGTTTCATTTGTCGTTAGTGTACGATACGCAAAGCGATCCCCACTCTTACGCCGAGCACTCAAGAACCGTGCCGGTATCTGTACAAATTAATTAGTGAATAATTAATGAGTTAACATTTAGATGCGTTCTTAGGTGCACTACATACGAGGTTAGTAGTACATACATAATAGGTACATAATAAAATAATTATACCATGAAAACTTTCGTTTATTAAAATGTTACTTGAGATAAATACGAGGGCATTGAATAAGGATTTCTCATAGCGTACTTCATAAGGGGTGCTAAGACAGGTAACCTCCACGTGCGTCCGTGGACTGGAGTTCCCTCTCGGATGCGTCCGGGGGGAAGACCAGTTTTTCGGGCCGGTGCGCCCTGGGATGCGGGCAAAGACTCTTCCTTGGGCACTGTGTGCCTAAGGGGGTTTCTTTGCCCGTATGCGAATAGCCTGTCGGGTGGAAGCTCCAATGCGTGTCCCTCTGATTAGCAGAGGGCACAGCAGCGGAGCGGGCTTGCGGACGGTGAGTAATGGGTAAGCTCGCCGTCCGACCAAGGACCAAGCCCGGGTCGGTGGCGTGTCGTGTTTCACGCGTCACCGACGGGGCCCCTTATGGGGCCAAATGCCTGCCGGGGTCGCGGATTTTTTCTTAATCCAGGATACCGTGGCCCCGGAACGTAAAGGGCATCCGAAGGAACACGGGTGGATTTTAGTCAGTAAGAGTCTGACAGTCCCTTCCGCCCCACCCAGGGCGGGAGGACTCATTTGATGATTTTGCCACCCTAAAAAAAAAAAAAAAAAAACTTCATAAAATGTTGTGATTTTGACATTATGTTATAATAGTATTGTTGAAACAAAATTATTCTGAAATTAGATAATGGTAGTTTTTGAAAATAGTAGCTTTTCAAACACATTGGAAGTTTTTTTGTTGTTAGCTGGCAACATTATTTTAATTGACCGCCACCCGTGAGCGAATCGTCGCTCGATCTCGCTCTGTCGGTCGAGTCCGGTTGTGGAAGCCATTTTATTCTTGTGAATGTGACAAAGTATTTTTTGTGTTTTTCCGTACAAGGAATCGTGTCAATGTGTACCTGCATTGAGTGTATTTTGTGACGTGTGCTCGTGTAATCAAAATTGAGAATGTACGTGTTTCAAATTGGTTTGTGTTGACCTGCCCCGTTTCTTACGCGGTCGCACAGCAGGCATCGATTAGTGCACCAAGGCGGCCTCTAATAACGGCGAATCGAGGGTGTAGGACCAGTTTGTGGGGTGCGCCATGGGCAACAATGCTGCCACCGCTAATAAGAAGGTGGACGCCGCCGAAAGCGTCAAGGAATTCCTCGATCAGGCCAAAGAGGATTTCGAGGAGAAATGGAAGAAGAATCCTACCAACACCGCCGGATTGAACGATTTCGAGCGGATTAAAACCTTAGGTACTGGCTCGTTTGGACGAGTCATGATAGTTCAACATAAACCTACAAAAGAATACTATGCTATGAAAATATTAGATAAACAGAAAGTTGTTAAATTGAAACAGGTTGAGCATACGTTAAATGAAAAGCGAATCCTTCAGGCTATCAACTTCCCTTTCCTGGTGAGCCTCAAGTTCCATTTCAAGGACAACTCGAACTTGTACATGGTGTTGGAGTATGTGCCAGGCGGAGAGATGTTCTCTCATTTGCGCAAGGTGGGGCGCTTCTCGGAGCCGCACTCGCGCTTCTACGCGGCGCAGATCGTGCTGGCCTTCGAGTACCTGCATTACCTGGACCTCATCTACCGGGATCTCAAGCCTGAGAACCTGCTCATCGACTCGCAAGGCTACCTCAAAGTCACAGATTTTGGTTTCGCGAAGCGCGTCAAAGGCCGTACGTGGACGCTATGCGGCACGCCCGAGTACCTGGCGCCGGAAATCATTCTCTCCAAAGGATACAACAAAGCCGTCGACTGGTGGGCGCTAGGCGTCCTAGTATACGAAATGGCGGCTGGTTACCCGCCGTTCTTCGCCGACCAGCCCATCCAGATTTACGAAAAAATTGTTTCGGGCAAGGTCCGCTTCCCCTCGCACTTTGGCTCAGATCTGAAGGATCTGCTCCGTAACCTATTGCAAGTCGATCTGACTAAGCGCTACGGCAACCTAAAGGCCGGTGTGAACGACATCAAAGGCCACAAGTGGTTCGCGAGTACTGACTGGATCGCCGTCTTCCAGAAGAAGATCGAGGCGCCGTTCATCCCGCGCTGCAAGGGCCCGGGTGACACCAGCAACTTCGACGACTACGAGGAGGAGGCTCTACGTATCTCATCGACTGAGAAGTGTGCGAAGGAGTTTGCCGAGTTCTGAGCGCGTAGTTGGTGCCTGCGAGCGGACACTCCCGTGAGTAGGTGTTTTTAGTGAATCTTCCGTGACATTGTGGTCGTGGAACGGTGACGTGTGCGTCTCTTTGCCACAGCTTTGGGTGATTATAGACGCTGAGGCGGCCCCTGGCTGGCACCCCATGTGGATCAAATTTGGAGTGTAGGCAAGATGATTGTAGAACTGATTTCCGATATTTCGGTGGCGTTCATTTGCTTAGTGCCCTTTCAAGTTGACATAACATAGAGCAGGTAGACGAGCTGAAGTGATCCTTGTTCTGGTGATATCCTGAGTGTTACCACTGACACCCTGTACCCGCAGCGTCTCGCTCAGCACTCAATGTCTTGCTACCTGGTCGTTCATATGGTACGTGGTAGTTTGCTGTTGGTAGCATTGGGATGTGGTGAGCTTTATTATTATATAATATTTTTTATTGTTTTTACGAAGTCAAGAATACAATTTTGTAATAATTATGTAATTGATCAAATTTTTCTCGTTGCTTTTAAGAATTCACAATCGAACTTCTCAATTTCGATTTTATCTAATTACATCACTAAACCATCAACTTAGAGCAATTTTGGCGGCCATCACTAATACTTTATTAGATTACTGAATTGAATTTCCTATAACTATGTATTACTTATCTTGATGGAATGTTATCATTAATTATAGGTTCTAATTAATTGACATTTCGTTATTGGTTTTATTTATAGTGTTAATATTGTTGTATCAGTTGATATTTTTAACTAAGGAACTATAACTACATCAACCTATTGAAGAGATTAATTTATTGTATATGTATTCATTGTAGTTGTGTTCACATGTGCAATTTGACCTGTGTTTGTGATCTGATGTGAGGTTTCATTTGAATTTAAGTGTAATTTGTATTAGTTCCTTATTTTGTAGACTTAAGTGTAGTTATGTTACTTGTGGAGTCAAACATACAGAATGTGCATGAATACATCAATATATTCTAAAGCCAGCCTCAACAAACTGTGCTATGTGACCTGGCCTTATTGCTAGCATCAGTTTATATACTAAAAGCAATAAATATTGTTCATTTAAACATATTCCAATTTGCAACAATATTTCTGTCCTATTAAATGTTTATAGTTTTATACATTACAACTTGTATTCAGCACAAAATAAGTCATGAGAGAATTTTTATATATGAGATATTGTTTTGATTAAGAATAGGAATATGTTTAAAGGTACCTAGTGTTAGATCATTGAAGCGCGGCGTGGAGTCGCGTTGATATCTTGTCATTGAGACTGATGTTATCAATAAGCATGTGTATAATGAGAAAGATATCATTATAATCAGGTTCAGCTATTAGGTTTCGGTCCCACCATTCTCCATTCTCTGGAGTGCGTGATGTAACAGCAATGTTTAATTGGCAATGTTTACTATAAAGTTTGTTAGCTATTAGATGTAGGACTTTGAATCCAGGCTGTACAAATAAATATCTAGTAATTCGTAGTGCATTTTACATTGTGTACATTGTGAGCGTCTGTGGTAATAGTTATTAGGTTGGAATCATGGGAAGGTTACTTAACCCGCTCTGTGCACATTCATATTTATTATAAAACATTACTGATGTGACTTGAGCTATGTCTGATGCATGCATATGATGTTGTCTTTGAGTTAGTACTGTCCTCGTTCTTACAATTGGAACTGGTCAAGTTATGATAATAACTACTTGTAAAATCATATCAAATTGTACACTAAATTAATTGTTTGGGGTCAATGTATATTGTAAATGATGCATTCTCAGTCTTTAAATGACTTCATTTCCATGATCAATTGATGTCAAAATTCAAGTTGCTTGTTTATACTTTTTTTTACTAAGTACTGTGCTATAATATAAACAATGTCTTGTGGTGAAATGTCCATTGAGAAATCTTTAGTCCTTCAAATAATATATTAATTTCTATAATTCTTATGAATTAGTTTTAAAATAAAGACCTATTATTTCATTTGGTGCCATAATTTATTATTTTGAAAATGGTCCTGCTGTGTAAATATTTAGATTAAATTGTTAATGTTTTAATTCTCTTAATAATTAAATTCATTGCCTACTTCTCTGCAACAATCTTGGTGTATACTAAATCAGTACTCTTATTGCATATTTTGTCAGTATTAAACTTTGCACCTTTTATGTAAGTCATAAAGTAAGTCTCGAAGTATCAGTGAATAGTAGAACAAAACTTATGTAGCTAGTCACTTCATATTTGTTAATTTTGTAAAATAAACACTATTTCTGAGGTGGCAATGTTGAACACTTGGTGTCCAAACACATTGATATTTATTAATAGTTAGCTAATAGAATTTATAGAATAGTTAATTTCGGAGTTTTTAAAGTGAGAGTATACCAAGTCTAAGTAAAAAGCACGCTATTCCATCTGGCGCCACTGAATCGAAAGCAAACTAATGATTTAATAATTCTCAGATTGCTTTCGAGACATTGTTCTGAGCGACAGTTATTTTTAGCGCAAGATGTTTTATCTATTTTCTATTGTCTGAGCAGTCTGCCTGTGGACTAATGAATTATTTGCTACTTTGGAAGAGAGCGACATTCACCAATTAGACATTGTTTAATGATTCTAACGTTGTTTCAAAAAAAAATTCGCGTAATCTAACTCCTGCAGTTTAGTAGTGTCGACGCAGCGTTTAATTTTTAAAATATTGTATTGACTAATAAGAGTATCTGATGTGTACCCTTCGTTACAGTCATTGTATATAACTGTAGAGTGATCGTATCCCCAGTAATTAGGAGATTCGGTATCAGCTTTGATATCCGCGGTCTTTCATTCCAATTAGCTTCACAACTTGCTCATCGACACAATATGAACGTTCTAATGTGAACATTTTAAGCCATTTTGGATATTATAAACATTAGTGTGACCGTATGTGTATTTGCGAAACGTCGTCTTTTTATATCTGTGCGTATTAAATATTCAAATGTTCACATCTAGATCTATTATATCGAGTGCCTATAGCATTGAAAGTTCAAGTGTAAAAAGTCAGTTAATTTCAGTAATTATTTGTCACCATGTATTGATCTTCCATAAAATTACGATGAAATTAAAATATCGATGTAACAGTAAACAATGGTTTGATTTTATGTTAATGTCCTATAGGTGTTCTTTTCCTATGTCGAGTATAATAATGTACCTATGCATTTTTTTGGCACATCAGCCTCCCGACGTATGTTGGCTTGGTAGCTGCACGTCGAAGGATAAAATATCCGGCGAGGTAGGATACGTATGTTGTATTGTTTGACGTTGTTCGCACGTTTGCAGGAGCACGGTCGCAGCACGTGGGGCCAACGAGCCGGTTTAATACGTGGCTTCCTAATAAAGCGGAATGCTCCGCCGCCCGTACGCTCCTCATCATTGCCAGACAGATAAAGATTTGTTTTATAGCTCACTGTTTATAAACTAGATGCTATATTTCACTATTATTTTCGTATTGCTGTCATGTAACACCATTTCTTTAGTAATGACGGCGACGCCTTGCAGATTTTTAGTCTTTTATCAATACTGGTTTAAGCCTCCTGCAGACACACGCGATTAATCGCGCGGGGCGACATGTCGCGGTCCATTCGCAGTATTTTTAGAGTGGAAATTAGCTTGGCTCGTTGTCGCAGCGCGATTAATCGCGTGTGTCTGCAGGAGGCTTTATTATAGTCTTTTGTTTGTTATTGTTTACTCCAAAATATTTTTAATTTACGTAGGTAATCATCACTGATGTGCCTTGTTTTATTTCACGATTACATACACGAGCATGCTTGAATTGCATTTAAAACACATTTTTAATTGCATGGCTGTAATCGTAATCAGCAAGTCACGTCTTTGCAAAAATAGAATCTATTTTACCACGTTTTTATACACTCACTTTTCTTGTTTTTGTGTTATTATGTAGGCAGGGAGTCAACGGACAACCTTTGAAAAATATCGCACACATTTTGTTCGACTAAAACGAATTTTCCATTTCTCTGTGCCCACGCTCATGTTTGTTCCAGCACAATATTATTCGAACATTCAAGTCTAAACAAAATGTGCTAAAAATTCACATTTTACGATTGTTTGTAATTCTATTGCGAATGTTACGGTGACGTGACGCAGACAAATATTTTAAAATATGAATGAGTTACTATCAAAAATTTTGTACATACCTGTACGAAATTGTAATGAGGTAATTTCATGAAAATCTTATAATGGGTTGGGTGCGTAGGTGGTATGGATAGGTACTGATTAATTACTGATTCATACGAATACATAGGTAGTTTTGAATCACGCCTTTTTGCTGACATTGAGGTTAAACAATCAAACAATGTAGGTATAACTTGTGGTTATACTCTGTAGAATGTGCAATGTTTTACTAAACAGACCCATATATTGTTCTGTAGTATTTTGATATTTGTTTAATTGTATTACGTTTCGGCCTGTGTGTTGCGTTCGATAACCTTTGGATTACATTACCAATTTGGCGTGAACACACAAAACTTATTCTTAGCTCGTGTGAAATCGTTGAATCTTTGCCCTTTTCGTCTTTTCTTTGAATAAAGATCCATTACGTTCTTCCATGCATCACAAATACATTTAAATACATTACATTTACAAATACATTCTTTGACTTATCTATGGTTGTTACAAGATTCTGGAGAGTCCCATGTTGCTTTATGAAACAATTTTATTTTCTTTGCCTATAAATCTAGGTACATAATTATTCGAGAGAGTAGATTGATTTTAATTTAATTCAGAGTCTAGATGAAATATTCTCTTAGTACAAAGTAGAAACATGCTTACATAAGTGAAGATACAGTAAAATATTTGCATTTATGTAGGTAACAAAGTTGGTTGGTATAGTCGGATATGTTCTGATTTGACACGCGATCCGCGTTGTGGGAAGTAGGATCATTATCAATCCACACAATAGATGTTTAGTTGGAAGCATGGACTTAGCAACACGTGCCAAACGAGCTCTGACCAGAAACGATTAATTTTCTACTTGTAAATGGACCGGGCCGTTATTATCTTTGCTGTTTTACGTTGAATTTGCATTGTCTTTGGTGGACACGACGTATGCGCTGCCAACATTCAGATTTCAATTAGAAATACTTATAGGGTAAGTTCGCCTGTTCGCGTCCATCGTCCGGTTCGCGTCCATTTTACGGATCTCCCTTTAAAAATGCTCGAAAATAAGTAAATTCTTACTCTAATGACATGGAAATACATGACCGCCTATACCTTAACGTATAAGAGACACGATAACATAGACAAAAGTTCCGTCCGCCCCGCTAATCCTGTTTAGGAAAAATATTTAGTCCCGGGTTGTTCAACAGCAGAGTGCAAACGCGCGAGATGTAAAAAAAAAATAGTGTGCAGCGGCGCGTTCATCGGTAAATATTTTATTGTTTTATGTGAATTTTAGGAAACAGCTATTTGTAGACATTAATAATGGAAAAACGAATAATATGAATTATGAATTTGCTTGTTTTTTTTAAAGTTAGCAGTTAAAATAAGGTGGACGCGAATTACAACACCGAATTTATAAAATGTGCACTTTGCGTCCACAGTGGACGCGAACTCGTCTATTTATGTTTTCACTAATTGTTTATTTTTATGTGATTAAAATATGAAAGAGAAATTGGATTTTTGTTTATTTTAACACTTATAGTATGTAATTGTAACTGCCAATTTGCGTCCACATTATTATGATTGTAGTAAAAGATAGACAATATCGATACCAGTGGACGCAAACTATACCTGCATTGAATAATATTATATAGCAGATTGCGTCCATTTTTTCAATAAATAAAAATGATAGCTTATACATATTTTATTCATATTTTTTTAATAATTTGAAATGAATAGGTAGGTAGTACAGTTTTGATTAGGACTATGAGATTAAAATTCAAGTTTTACTAGTGCAATGAAGTCTGGAGGTGACTGCCCTCCAGCGCGTCAGCGGGTAAGACCCCTCTTTGAGCAGTGGCTGGATAGGCGTCACGGCATCCTGACGTACCGCATGATGCAGGTCCTCACCGTACACGGAAGTTTCGGTAGGTACCTGTGTCTGATGGGAAAGGAAGAAACGCCTGGGTGTCACCACAGCGAGGATCGCCTGGAGGAAACGGTGGAGCATACGGTGCAGGACTGCCCCGCTTGGCCAGAGCACCGCCGTGTCCTCTCGGCGGCGATAGGCGAAGACCTCTCGCGCCCGGTATTGGTCGAGGCCATGCTGCGGGGCGAGTTTGAGTGGAAAGCGGTTGCCTCCTTCTGCGAAGCAGTCAAGCTCGCGAAGGAAAAGGCGGGTCGCGTGAGGGAGAGGATAGCGTCCTCCCTCCACCCCAGCCGCGGTGGTAGGCGCCCACACCGTCGGACGTCGGCAGACGATCTCTGGCCACCGTAGGCGCGGGCATGCAGGCGGCGAGTAATGGTTGACTCGCTGTCCGACCATGGTCCATGCCCGGGTCGACGGCGTGGTGTTTTCCACGCTGACAGTCCCTCCCGCCCTGCCCTGGGTGTGCCTGGTGTAAAGAAACCGGGACCAGAACCAATGTATGGTTATTTTTTTATTTTAAACTAGCTGACCCGGCAAACTTCGTACCGCCTCACCTTTTAAACCTTCCCTGGACTTCCCAAAATAATTCAAAACCAAAATCAGCCAAATCAGTCCAGCCGTTCTCGAGTTTTAGCGAGACTAACGAACAGCAATTGATTTTTATATATAAGAGAAGATTCTATCGATGTTGAGAAGAATAAACAAGTTTTTTTTTTTATTAATTTTTTTATTAAAAGAAATTGTTAAATTCCAATCTTCCTTTAAATTGTCTTAACAATATCACCCCTGATCACCCCTATATTCCTTCTCTAAACTGATGGACGCGAAATGGTCCACGGGTGGACGCAATTTGGATTTTTTGGACGCAAACTGGGTAAAACGCCTAATTTTGACATTTTTCTGTTTAAAAAAAAAATACGAGAAGTTTGGAACAAAACTGAAAGCTGATATTAAAATAGACTATATAACGAACGCATTTACATATTTTTTATATTGAAACTGGTGTTGGAACATTTTTATTTTCTCCTTCAAACTTGTCAACTGCACTAAATGGACGCAAACAGGCGAAATGACCCTACAATTTATGTAAAGAGGAATTGTTACAAGTTTCCAAAATGAGCCACTTTCGTGCAGAGCCTCCATTGTAGTGTTTTTGTCGAATTGAAAGCCGTTTCAGTGTTTTCTTCTAACAATATGGTTATGTTCCACTTAGATACATGGCGAGGCTACTGCCGATACTTCATGATATCCACTATCAATAATTCAGTCCCTATTACTTCAGAACACTGGCAAGTGGGGTTCTTTTACTAAAGTTGCGTTAATGTGTCAAATATTGATCGGTTCCTAAGTGGAACACACATAATAGACCTGCCGGCACTCGAGTAGCATTTAATTTTTGCGCTTGCGAATAAGTAGGTGTGTTACCTACAAGGCTGCTGGTTCGTTCTCGCAACATACTGTCGCAACCTTGGCGCCTGAGAAAGCACATGTTACGTATAACCCACCAGTGTATACGCGGCCCGACATTGCGGAATAATCTTTGCTTATGAACAGGCGTCGCTCACAATTACAACATCCTCTTTAATTTCGATAACAAACGCGAACGTTAGTTTGAGGTAAATGTCAACTTTTCTATATTTAAAACCCAACCAGTTTGGTACAGCGAGATGTCGACGAAATATATCCTTGAATTTAAACAGGTACGTTATTATCAGTCTACATGGACTATCACGCTATTACGAATTGATTTGACTTTATTAACGTTGTGAACTGCTTGTGTTTTCTAATCGAGGTGTCTGGTAGATAGAATAGAACAGTCTGTTACCCACTTTGTGATTTGCCACTTATTAACAGTAGAGGTCCGTAGAGTTAGTTATTCCTGTTTGCTCTACAGTTAAACCTAGGGATCAGATCATCTCCTCGTCTTATTTGTTCGCCAGATGTCCGTTTTCCACTCTACAAAGTTTGTAACGTCATCGGTACTACACACATGCTAATTTTCACATTCAAACACGGCAATATCATCCAAGGTTTGAGCTGTTCTAGTTTCATCTCGCTCTTGTCGCTTTTTTAGATAGCAACTGTAGTCACGTGTTTACTTGGTTTTCCCACGTTGTTTGTTTTTATACTCCAATGGCGAATTTTTTCGCAATTAACAAGTTTTTGCTCCCACAGTTGTTCAATGCTTTCGAAAAGTTCTAAATCGTCGTTCAATAACAATTTATCCTTCTCTTTAACTGTGTAAGACATAAACCATAATAAACTGTGCACACACTTGAATTATTCATGAAAAAACATTTTGTCTTTTAGTTACGAGCCACACTTATAAAACTGTATTAAATTCCAGTCGAGACAAAAACGAATTTAGGAGATAGCAAGTTTTTATTTGGCGTGTTGTAAAAGGGCTCGACTTGGCAATGTTGGCTACAATGTCTATTAGAAAATTGGCGGGGGTAATTTATTTTCCATAATATTCATAGCCGTAAACCGGAGTGCTCACAAAGAGACCGTTTTACGACGATAAGGTCGACAGACCCGTTCAAGGTTTATAGGAAACGGCCTAAGAACGTTTTGTGTCAGCGTTCTCTTTATAATTCAGATTCTTTTAATGTGGAACCACCTTTGAAATTTGGTTTTCGTCTGTAGGACAGTTTCCGTTTCAATCATTCCTGCCTTTGAAGCTTTTATGGGCCACTATTAAATGCTAGTGTAAGGTAAATATTTATTTTAGATTCTTATTTGGGAATCAGTAGGTTCCTATATCTGTATCCGTTTGATTATTTATCTTTCTAAATATAATAACTTCGTACAGTAGGCCTACTTGTAACAAAACCAATATAAGCTGGCCTCTATATCAGTACTTCATTCTTCATTAGGTCATTTCAATGGCAGTGTTGGGCGTAGGAACATTATGGCCTCTATTGGTATCATTCAGAAACTTACTTTCTCAGTTCGTTTTGCATAATATAGAAAAATAATGCAACAACGTCGTTCATTTATCTCAACTTTAATGTGGCTTTTCGCTCCACAAAGTCATGCGAAACACATTACCCTTTCCTTTGGGAGCTCTCATCAAAGTTAAAGAACCCTTTTGCTTATGAGAAAACATTATTTTCTAGAAATATTCCCAGAACTGCGTAGGCGGTGTGGCTGTAGCTAATATTTTAGAAGAAACCTCTCATTACCGTTAAACCCAAGTGTCGTGAAAAGCGTAGGTTTGTGAATTTCATAACTACATAACGGTACCCACGATACACTACAAGATATAAAGAGAAGGGTCTTGTAGTATTTTTACACGACTTTTTTTAATTCTAAGGTGACTAAGGCGACCAGGGACGTTTAAATCACGGTTAAGAACTGTCAATTTTGAAACTAAAAAATTGCTATGGAATTTAGACACTTGATAGATCTTGAATGCCGCTTAGATATGCATCCCAATCCCACGTTCAGAGAGTTTGTCAGCCAAGATCATAGAAGTTCAAATCATGCTTGTTCCTCATTCTCTCGATTAAACGACTTCCTTCTCATAAAACACTAAACTACTTAATGTAATGTAATAACATTTTTGATTTCATGATAAGATTGGTAATAAAGTAAGGACGTGTGTAATAAAATCGTTACTATTGGCGACGAATATTCAGGAGACGAATTAAAGTTATGATGATTGGTCGTCTAGTTTTATTGGTTCAATTAATCTTTGGTTGTGAGAGTGTGGCGCCAAACTTGTGTCAGCTGGAGATCGTTTGGAAGATTTAATATCTGGCGTCTTCCAATCTCTTATCGTCATCTTCCCTAATCTAAGTCTCTCTCTAAGATTATATCACTGTTCTTTTCTACGGTGTTTCTAAGTGTAGCTAGAATAGCATCCTTTTTTTTTTAATTGAGTGATGTAATTTCTAATTTCATTTCTCGGCTCAGAACTGTGAGTTGAATTAGGAGACATTGCAATAATAATTAAGCATTCATTCAGTTATATATTTTATAATATAGGGAATCATCGACACGAAGCAGAAGTGCAGTGATAGCTTATTGGTAACAATCCAACTTACGAGTTGTATCATCGTGAGGAATCCGGAAAGTCCTAGAACCATAAAATTCGAAGACATGTGATGACATGTGAACTGCACTGAGGTAACAGGAGACAGAGATCTGTGTTCCAGCATTGGAAACATAATACGCTGACTATACTAAGCATTTTTTTTTTGTTTGGTGTTATACACCCTGCAAATGTCCAACTCGATTGCGTCCTAAGTGTATATTCACATACAACTTTGACGAATTTACATTTTTGTGCCTAACTAATTTAAATCAGGTGCTTCCATGTCAAAAGAAGATGGCATCTCTCATCCAAGCCGCTGAAGTGTTTCCACTTGGAACTCAAGAATGAGAGATGTTATTGCATATTCCTATCAACATTTCCAGCAAAGAAGTGAGTAAGACCTCGGAACACAAGAAAGGAATTGAAAAGTTATTTCCTCTTGAAAGTGTTAACAGGTAAGTCTTGTTCATTTGTTATTACTTTCGATTTACTATTGTGCTTTGTTCTTTATGTTCTGTTTGGCATAATATTATCTCCTTTAATATTTCCTTTACACATCCAATCAATTGCCTAATAGATAGCTAGATTGCTACGTGCGTCATCATTAGCCTAGACTTTTCTCTACTGTGTTCAGGTGGGCTCTCAGTCTAACCGGATGCAGCTGAAAACTTACCAATTGTTTAAAATAAAATAGATTTACATTTTAGAGCAGCAAAACTTTATTCATGATCCAACAACTTGTCAAAGTCTATATCCATAAACTAGACACACACAGATTATATTCTCCAGAAAACTTATCATAGACTAAAACTAAACAGATACCCACAGATACCTAATCACGGTGTTACTAGATGCAACCAACTCACATCACAACACCTCCCCCTTAAAGATTAAGTTTCAGTGGTGGTCTAATTGTTCTACCACTCCGGGACACTTGTGGTGGAATCAGTGGAGCTGGAGCCTTACTTCTCACAAGTGGTCCAGTAGGTTCTCTAGAACCTTCTGCCGAATTAATATTAGAAGGGCTGTTATGAGATGTACTTGGAGTATGCACACTATCAGTAGGTTCTCTAGAACCTTCTGCCGGATTAATATTAGAAGGGCTGTTATGAGATGTACTTGGAGTATGCACACTATTTGAACTATCATACATCAAAGGGATCAACGGGTCAGATCTAACAAAAGAAGAAGTATTATTTTTGCTATAAGACAACTTAAGCTGAAAATTATTGCGTCTTAAAGTTGATCCTTTTTCAGTATATATTACATAAGATCTAGGTTCTTTACAATGTTTAACAATTTTAGCCTTCAGCCACTTTCCTCCCTCTCTGTAAACTACATGGTCACCAGGTTTGAATGATACATTTCTCTTGGCTCTTTTATCATAATGTTTTTTTGTAACTGACTGTTTGAGCAACAGTTGTTTGTAGACATTCTGTTGTACCTGCGGTTTTAAGCATTGTAAGGTACATGGTACATGTGTTCTAACATTTCGACTATTAAGTATCTGGCTGGGAGTAATCTCTAACCCTGACAGTGGAGTATTATTGTACTGCATCACCCCCTCTCTATAATCTGTCCTATCCTCCGTACATTTTCTTAAAATTTGTTTAGATATATGCACAGCCTTTTCTGCCATTCCGTTGCTTTTAGGGTAATGTGGGGTGGATGTAGTTAACTGTATGTCCTTGGTTTTAAAGTAATTTCTACACTCAAAAGATGCGAAGGGAACATTGTCTGCAATTAGTTCTAATGGGTAGCCAAATCTTGTAAATACACTTTGCAAAGCATTAATGACACATTTTGAGTTCTTATTTTCTAATGGCAATAACTCTAGCCAATGTGAGAAGTAATCCACAATCACTAGATAACATTTTCCTTGAAAATCTAAAATGTCACAACCTACTTTAAAATATCTTTCTTTAGGAATTTTGTGTGGAAGCAATGGTTCATTACAATTTTGTGGACTGTATTTTTCACACACTCGACATTGTTTTACAAAATTGGCTAAGTCAGCTCGCATGCTGGGCCAGTAAAAGATATGTTTTGCTCGGTTTATACACTTAGCAGTTCCATTATGACCCTGATGTACAGTCTCCATAACATAAGATTTCAATGAACTTGGTACAATTATTTTATTTTCAAAAAACAATAACCCATCCTGTAAGTAAATAGTGTCTTTTAGTTTCTCAAAAGTTTGACAATCTTTAGGTACACTTTTTGGCCATCCATGATAATAGTAGTTTATAATCTTACTCAGTACAGGATCATTGCAGGTAGCTTGCCTAAATATTATTTTCCTTTCAGGCGACATTGGTAAGTATCTAGATACCGAGTGAACCATTTGCAACATATCCTTGTCATATTCTGTGAATTTGAGACTGTTACGTGACAACATATCTGCAAAATGTACTAACTTGCCTGGCACATAGTATATATTGAGGTTATATGTTAACAGTTTTAACCGCAGGCGCCTCAACCTAGGAGATCCTAATTTACTGATATGTTTGGACATAATAGAAACAATGGGTTTGTGGTCAGTTTGAACATCCACTTCAATTCCATAAATAAACTTGTGAAATTTTTGTACTCCAAAATATATTGCTAACATTTCTTTTTCTGTTTGTCCATAATTTAATTCTGTATTATTCATAGTCCGAGATACACAAGCAATCAATCTGGGTATATCCTTTTCATCTTTCTGAAATAAGCAGCAACCCAACCCATTTTTGGATGCATCACATTGTAGTATGGATCTTTTCCTAGGGTCAAATGGGGTGAGTGCTGGTGCAGTACTAGCTCTATCCTTTAGCTTTTGAAATGCCTGCTCATGTACTGGAAGCCAAGTAAAATCACAATCTTTTCTTAATAATTTACACAACGGAGCCATTAGCTCTGCCATGTCCGGTACATATCTTCTTATGTAACTAAATGAGCCAATGATGCTTTTTAATTTGTCTTTACTGGTGGGGGACTCTAATTTTAACAATGATTCAACTCGAGCTTTGTCGATACTCATGCCCTTCTCACTAAAAATCTGTCCCACATACTTCACCTCAGACTTTTTATACTGAAATTTGTCTTTATTAAAAACTATACCTAAACTTTTTGCTTTTTCAATTACTATATTTAATGTTCTGTCATGTTCCTCTGGAGTACAACCCATAATTAAAATATCATCAGCCCATACAGCTACATTTGGTATGGTGCCAAAATGTGACTCCAAAACATCCTGGAAGAGCTCGGGTGCATTCATTAGGCCATAAGGCAGCACACAATACCTATAAACACCAAATGGTGTTGCAAAACAGCACTTCCACGATGCCTCAGCAGACAAGGTCAAATGATGAAACCCTTCTGTCAGATCTAACACTGAAAACTGTTTCTTTCCCTTTAATTTACATGCTAGTTCGTCGAGCGTTGGTAAAATTTTAGGTTTCTTTACAATATATTTATTCAGATCAGAGGGATCCAAACACAAGCGAATTTTCCCATTAGGACGTTCTACAATCACAATTCTGTTGATGCAAGCTTGTTCATTTATTTTATCAACCTTAACTATGGCATTCCTCTTCACAAGTCGGTCGAGCTCACATTTTAAGGGCTCATACATAACATTTGGAAGCCTAGGAGATGGATAACAAATCTGTTCTGGAATACTTCTTGTAGGAATATCAAACAAACCTGGTATTTTACCTGTTCCTTGGAATACTTGTATATTCTTGTTAATAAATTTTTGCTTTTCACCCTCATTGTTATCAATTTCCTCTGGCTTCACTTTACATATTTTCTTTAATAAGTTTAAGGCGACACACCCTGGAAGACCAAGCAACATAGAATTTGAATTTACTATTACAAAATTTTCCTGACATGTGTTGTCTTTGAACCTACACAGTAAATTTACCACACCAAGAGGTTTTGTCTTGTTACCATCAAATGACTCCAGTTTAATATTTGTGTCTAAAATTTTTAAATTTAAATCTTTATTTATCCTCTGAAAAATGGACAACGGCATCACACTAATATCCGCTCCAGTATCGAGCTTACACTTGATAGTTTTGTTTTCAATTGTAATGTTTTCATACCAGTCTTCAGTACTTACAGTTTTCAGTTTAGTCAACCCACAAAATAATTCCTCATTACTGCTGCTGTCCTCACTCTGATCTTCATGTTTAACTACTTCTTTGATCTTCTTTCCGGTCTTAAGAGTACGCCTTCTGCAACTAACTGCAAAGTGGTTCAAAGTACCACACTTTTTGCAAGGCTTTCCGAATGCAGGACACTCTCTTGGTCCATGTTTTTGTTGACACCTTCTACATTTAAATATCGTATCCTGTTCTCTTTTCGTCACTTGTTCAACTTCTGCTATGGGATTCATTTCAAGAACTTGTTTACGACTCTGCTCAGAAGTGCGGCACAAATTTATAGCTTTTTCTAAAGTTAGGTTTTCAATTCTTAGCAAACTTTCTTGAACTGCCTTGTCGCATATGCCATGTACAATTTTGTCCCGAAGAATTTGGTTTTCCAACGAATCCTCGGTACTAGATGCTTGAAAGACACATGTCTTCAACATTTCGCGGCAATCTGTGAGGAAAATCTCGAATGGCTCACCTTGTTTTTGTTTCCGTTCATTGAATTTGAATCTTTCGAAACAAACGTTTACTCGGGGCGATACATGAGATCTTATGGCCTCGATGACTTTGCTATAGACTTGTGACTCTTCCGTCGTGATTGGCAAAGTTTGCAATACTCGTGCAGCGTCGGCCCCCATCATGTTTCTTAGCAGGGATAGTTTTATTTTGTCCGAAGCACCTTCTTTTTCAACCGCTACTAAGTAGTCCTCGAACTGTTCGAGCCAAAATTTGAACTCGGTGGCCGCGTTCCCGCTTTGCAAATTTAGGTTCGGTGGTAGTTTTACCGCCGCTGCTAATGACTGCGCCATGTTTAAAATAAAATAGATTTACATTTTAGAGCAGCAAAACTTTATTCATGATCCAACAACTTGTCAAAGTCTATATCCATAAACTAGACACACACAGATTATATTCTCCAGAAAACTTATCATAGACTAAAACTAAACAGATACCCACAGATACCTAATCACGGTGTTACTAGATGCAACCAACTCACATCACAACACCAATATTTTATATGAAGCGAATACCTACCCGACTTCGTAGTAAGACTGGCTGTCAGATTTCTGGTCGATCAACTGCCAAATATTTGCAGATCTATCACACCTACAATACGTTTATTGACGATTACTTAAACGAATGTTAATTTTCTAGTTCTGTTTACACGTTTCTAATAAAAAATTATACATATATTAACAAAGCAAATGAATGCTGAAAGTGATAAATTATAAACAATGAGCGGAAACCGTTTAGAATAGATATACTCAAATATGTACCACGCAATGGAAAGCGTTGGAGTATTTAAATAACCGGTTTAAATTGGTACGAACAGTAAGTAATTATTTGTGAACTAATTCGATTGTAAGCGAATGTTGCGTATACAATGGAAAATGAACTGTGACATTTCCATAGCATCGAGTAAATAGTTTTCAGTCGCTTTACGCATACCGATGAATGTTTTACGTTGATGATGTCAACAATTTACGATGAAAAAAAAAACGTATGTTTGTTTCTTTTCAGAAATATAATACGCCGTTTTCATATTCAAGTTCGCAAATGATTTTAATGTTTTACAAACATTAGTCATCGTAAGAATGGACCTTCGTTCTGTCCTTGCTTCGCAGCTATGTAAATTTCTGTGGATTCAAGTTGAACGTACGAACGTCAGATAAGCGAACAAAACTCTAAAACATTATCTTTGGCTCCTTGTCTAAAGACTGCGTATCTTATCGTCGACGATAATACGCTGAACGGTCGCTTTCGGAAGGTAGGCGACGAGGTCACGGCTCTGCTTGCTTTCTGGATGCCTTTAACCTCTGAAACTTGCCAATCCAATAATACGAACAAAATTAATTAGCTAGGTGAATAAAGTCTTGCCAAAGAATCAAAGAACACCTGTAGAAATGTGTAAAGGATTGATTCATAAGGAAAACCAACGGAATTCCCTCAGAAAATAAGACAAACAGGGGAAACACATAAATGAATTGTAGCAATAGAAAGTCACGTAATTGGACACCTAAACTGCGATATGAAGAAAACTTCTACAGTTACAGAGATGATGTCATCTCTCGTGATTCCATGTTATATTTTTCTCCAGCCCACTCTGATTATTATGAGAAAGTGTAAACTCAGGACGGCCAGGTCCATCAATTGCAGGCGGGGCGTGGCGGATGGCGGGACGGTATATGACGTCAGACGCGAAAAATAACGGCAGTCTATTACTGGACGTGTTATAAGGTACATCTATCTTCCCGTTGACGCATCTTTTATATTGGTATCAAACACACAAACAGCTGAAATAAAAGCAATGTTATTTAAGCAAGAGGTTATCAAAGAAAACATGTGGATTTTGTATGTTGATAAACGCGATAATGTCACGGTTTGCCTCGATTTGAGTGAATTAAACACTTGTTTATTATGATAACATTGTTCTTAGAGTAGAGCCTTATGAAGTGGGATTTGAATCATTGTAATTTGTACCACGCGTGAGCTTTGTGCTACAGAAGGCAAAGGGTTTTGCAGTGCTAGTAATAGGCAATAGGCATGGTGTTGATGTTTTGCATGTTTTGAAAAATAATGTATACGTATTTTTGTTTTGTTAATTCAATGCATTACAACGAATCAAAATTTGAGAGTGGCTCGTGACGCCAGAAGCAAGTAAAAACTGGACTTGCTTGTGACGTATAGCAATTTTAATATGTCGTATCTTCGTCAATTTTGGTTAAGGGCGCATAATCAGAAAGTTGGCAACGTCGCAAATAGCTGTCAAATAATTACAAGTTTTAATTAATTTAGTAAAACTTTATGAAAATAAGAAATATGGCTCTGTAGTGCACTAAAAAACTGATTAGGGAATATCGCAACACCGAATATTTATACACCGTGACTTTTTAGTCGTCTTACAAAAGTGTATAGTTTTAGATTTAATTTTTTTTTTGGAATCTTTCTAAATGCTTTTATTACACCTGAAACGGGTACAAATTCAGTGTTTTAATTGCATTTCTATATCAATGTTCTAGTGCACTACAGAGCGATATTTCTTATTTCCATACAGTAACATTGCTGAATTAATTAAAACTTGTTAATATTTAACAACTATTTGCGATGTTGCCAAATTTCAGAATATGCGCTCTTAACGTGTCAAAAGAAAAAAATCGTATAAATGCAAATATTTTATGATACACAGATAAACTGACCGACTTGTTAGTTTTCTTTTTCAGTCAAATAAGCCATTGTAGAAGTGTGGAAATATACTCGTCAAAACAAAATAAGGGCCACTTTTTAAATTGCACTTTAAACAAGTATTGCTCTAATTCTGGTTACATAATAAATACTAAATATCTTGTTAGGGTTTCTTTCAAGTATTAATATTGTTTCTACTGCATAATTGGAAATTCATAACTTTTTTTTAATTAGATATTTGAGATTACTTAGAATTTACGGTATGGTGTTTTTTAGTTTGCAAACATCTAACGGAGTTTTCTTCGACTAATACAGCAAGCAGGCTATAATGTTCTTTCAGTCTTATAATGTCATGTGTTCGGAGACATATGGACGCAAAAACAGCCACTTGGGGTGTCACCTTAATCCAGGGGGTCCATAGCCAGAAGAGGTAGGTTTAATGGTGGAATATTCCCAACGAGTGGTTTAAAATGTTTGAAACTGGTCTAAAAAGACGGGTAATATCACCAGACGCCGTGATCAATGAAGACAGTAAGTAAGTAAAGTCAAAGAAGACCATTAAGTTTGTTTAACCGCGCAAATAGAGCGAAAATCTACTGCGCGGACCGTACAAACTCCATTGCGGCGAGCTACAGGCACGTCTATAATTGACTACACTATTCCGAATCGACTCCTTATAGACTAACAATACTCCAGAAGATGCTTGGTTCGCCTCCAGTTAACTGCAACGTATGGTGCAAATCGTGAAACATTTGCGAAGGAGAAAATTTATTGAACTGTTTTGACTGGGCTTCATTGCTTTTTATTGATAACTGGTGGGTTATTTTTTTTAATAAAAACTGATTCATAAGAGTGTAGAGAAGATCTAAACAACAGGTTTCAGATCCTTGCACTCTTAAAACAGACTGTTCTGGCGAATTCTGAGTTAGGCTCTGGGGCGGTTATCTCTATCACGCAAAACTGGGCCCGCACTTCTTAACGAGGGTGCTGTAACTCCTCAAAATTGCGTAGAGAATGTGGTGCAACTCCACATTATCCCATTCGCACAACAAGGCATACCTGAGTTCTTCTTGAAGCAGGATAATGCTCGAGCGAACACGACGTGACTAACAGTGCACACATTCCCTTACGCTCTAATTACGATGTTACAGTGGACACTCAGAATTTATACCTGAGTTCTATTGAGCATTTAAGAGATGAGTTGAAGAAGAGTGAAAATGAAAGTAAAATTCCCATCAACACGCAGCTGGAACTCATAAATTGTCTGAAAACTTGCTGGTAGAGATTCCCAAAAGAAAATGTTCGGTATTTAATCCAGACCATTCCACCTCCCATAAAATGAGCAGAACAGAGAGAACAGAGTTAAAAGAGGAGCTTAAAAGAACACTTTGGAACATTAAAGACGTTATTTTTTTCGATTTTTTTATGTTTTATGAAACTTGATACATTCCCGCAATTCGTCACTTTTCATTCAATTTGGTTTATTTTAACGATTTATTGGAATACGTATTTAATTTTTGTGTATTTTCATCTAAAACCATTAATATTAATCAGATTCAGTCATTGTAACTAGTAATATTTAAACATTATTTAATAAATCGATAAAAACCAGGTGGCCCTTATTTTGTTTTGAGTAGTATAAGTAGCTACAGTTAACAGGAACAGCGAAAACTCATAATGATGTGATGATATTTTTAAGGCCAAGATTAACATGTACGAATCAGTCTATGATATGCTTCTCTCTTATCTACTAGCTACTAGAGATATGGGTTACCGAGGAGTTTGCACTCGACGTGCAAATGTCACCGATATCATAATCTATTCCTAGGCTTATCACTGAGATTAACTTACCGTTTTGCTATCTGTGCGAATAGACCATCTAGGTATCTCCTATTCCTTACAGACTGCACACATTCTGTATTTAAAAATATTCCCGTTAAAAGTAGGTACCGTCGACTATCAAGTGCCATAAATGGTCAAACGTGTCGTTCGTTGAAGTAGTGCTATCCAACTCATGCCAAAACGGTATCGATATTTTTGGCAACCTTAATGAGACTACGGATGTTAATTTGAATTTACAATTATTATGTGTTAAATTCATTTTGCATGTGCCAAAATAATGTAGGAATAAATTGTTGCGAGTTTGGATTAAATAAAAGTTGTGTTCTTTGGGTCGATATGTCATTGACCAATGATTGCAGCGAAATATCTCATTAAGATTGATTTATTAGCAACAAGTTGATCATTGCATTTAACCAGCCATATTTTAATTACCTTTAGTAACAGTAGCCTCTTTATTATGGTCTGAAATGATGATTTTACAAACATAATTCACAAGCATTTTTCAAAAACATGAATGTGTTAATTAAACCAGAGTAATGTTTGCACTTAACCCCTAATTTTGTGTTACGATTCACAAAATGAAAGGTCATGTCCAGTTCAAATTGCCGGCATAATAATTACGTATGTAAATGCTTTCATTTTTAAAATGTATGACTTGAAGGGACTGACTTGATGTCGCACGCTTTTTATTAGCGCCAACGTAATGCGACGCGACGCCATAAACTCAATTAACTCGGCACACATTTCCTTTCGTGTCGTGCGAAAGAGACAGCTACACTTTTAATGAAATGAAACTCGTTACCCAATTAGGAAAACTACTAAAAATACTGAAAACCAAAATTGTACCGATTTTTATGTAACCCATCATTTGATAATTAGAATTGGCGTAGGTGTGATATAGTGTGATGACGTCAGGGGATATTAATGTAACACGTTTTACACCATAGAACAAGGGTTCCCGCCATAAATAACCGGGATAGAGGGGTCAACATTTATGTATAGCCAGAATTAGCACCGGATAATTTGTTAGTCGCCTTTTGTAAACAGCATGGTTGACGTAATAAACACTGGATGGACGTAGGTAGTAGCCACATACATATGTATATGTAGGTGAAGAAATAAGTAAAATGTACCTGTAGTGTGACCAATTTCAGTTTCAGTTCAAGAGGGCGCTGTTTGTCAAAGAAAAATGCAATAATAATGTTGAACTTAGTACATTTATTGTTACTTCTCTATTTTGTCACAGCACAGATTGTTGGTCGAAGTATATCTAGTTAATTTCATGTTCTTTTCCTTTATGGACGGAATAAAACCGGGCAGTATCAAGTAGGTATGTTGCGTTATGTAGGGGATCCCAGCTGTCGCGCTGATAGGTTGATAACCTAGCATCTACTTACTGTCTGCAATGATGTAACCGTATCTAGTAGATGTCTCATACATACCTTTTTCTTATGAAACTATGTTAATGCCGGTATCACCTGCTACACATATCGGTTGCTCCGCCTTTTTAACCGACTTCAAAAAGGAGGAGGTTATCAATTCGACGGTATGTTTTTTTTTTTTTTTTTTTTTTTGTATATTTGTTACGCGATTACTCCGCCAATTGTGGACCGATTTTTAAAATTCTTTTTTTGTTCGAAAGGAGGTACTTCTGAGGTGGTCCCATAGTCACCAAGTTGGGATCTGATGATTGGATCCTGGAGAAATCGAGGGCAACCCTCGAATTTTATAGGCCGACACACCGTTTTTCGCAAATTTTATGAAGTAATTTAAGGACTTGCGTATGGTAATCGTCATCTCATGTAGCTGAGCTGATGATGGAAGGTACAACTCCTTAACAGTAAGGAGTAGGCATCAACTGGTTTAGTATTATTTTTTTTTTCATTAAGTATTTCAAAGCACTACAATTTAATAAAGGTCTGGAGTATATCTGATGATGGAGCCGAGAGACAGTCGAGGGAACTCCTCAACGATTCACAGCAGCTATCTTGTGTTTGAGCTTGATTAATTTGTATTGATAAGAACGTTACACCTAGATGAGTTGTAACTGTTATTAGTGGTCTGATGACGAAGACGAAGGACAGTTCAGGGAATTCCTTAATGGTTAACAGTAGCTACCTTGTGTTTGGACTTAATTCATTTATATTGATGAGAACTTTACACCTAGATGGGTTGTAACTGTCATTAGGGTTCTGATGATGAAGACGAAGAACAGTTCAGGGAACTCCTCAACGGTTTATAGCAGCTATCTTGTATTTGGACTTAATTCATTTATACTGATGAGAACTTTGCACCCATATGGGTTGTTGTTAAATGCAGTATACCTGCCATTTGGTCCCATAAAAAAATCATTTATTTTGGTGTTCTTGCTTATTGGGTACATGGGCGATGTTATAACCGGTGCTACGGATAGTAAAATTCTAGTGCATATGTAAGAAAATAATGTATTTGACAAGAATTTGGGTTGAATATTTAAACTAAAAAGGGTAAAATAAAAAAGTTTTTTAAAAAAAATATAACCGACTTCTAAAAAAAAACAAGCACGAAAAAGGGTTAAATAACCTACCAAAAAACTTTTCTTTCGGAAGTCGGTGGCAAAAAAAGTCAATGAAATATAAAAGCAAAGCCAACGACTTCCGAAAGAAAAGTTTTTTGGTAGGATATTTAACCCTTTTTCGTGCTTGTTTTTTTTTCTACTTCCCCTCTGGAATATTTAGGACCTTTTTTTCGTTTCTTTTTTTTTGACAATGAAAGTAAAATTACTAAAATGTTGTCTAGCAGCCATTTCTAGTGTTGAGAGAATACTTCAATTTATTTTTCATTGGCTATGCCGTATCACTGTTAAACAATGTTGTAAATTACACGATTAATTCTGCACTTACTATTAATTTATCAATATTCATACCGACGAGCGTCACTTACGTAAACGCCGGGACAGTAAGCAAAAAACAACATAAATACACACAACAAAAACCTAAAAACGAACAAGCGTGCAGTGTTGCCAAGTTTTACATAAGAGCGAATTAGCAATTTTTTTTTCACAAACTGGCATTACGGTGGTCTGACATTGTTGGTGTATTTTTATCCGTCTGTCTTCGTGGAGTGTTTGGCACCAATTCAACGGTGCTTCAATGACGGCCCGCTGTCTATTCCTGGCTGACATTGCTCTTGGTGTTAGGCCACCACAAGGACAGCTTGGCCGTGCTCTTGTATTAATAAGCATTTGATACACGATAATTTTAAACTTCACTCTGACGTAACGCTTGAAAAAGATGCTTCGGGATTTCTGTTTATTTACTTATCTTCAATATTTCCAACTATTTTGTAATTTCTCGGGAGTTGAGCTGAAAGACCAGGAATCGATTGATTGTTGATGCAACAATTATTCTTAATCAACATAACAAAAATTATTCACCTGATAAACAATTCACTATAAATATTTATTTTCTGACTGGCGAACAAGAATGCTACTGCACTGTTGTGAAACATTCAAACAATTTTTTTTTATTTTTGTTTCCAAAACATGTTGCCAAGTCGTAAAAGCTGCCAAGGGAAAAGCTTGACGGAATCAATAACTGCGCGAATTTGTCGATGAACCTTGTCGGTGAACGATCGAACTTTTTTCTACAAATAGACTTTACGAAGATTTATAAACACTGTCGATTGTGCAGCAGATGGACTTATAAAAACGATTAGGAGACCAAAGAATCCAATCCTAAATTGGATAATAGGGATTTTGCACCTAAATTGGAAAGTCCAAATTTAGAGAGCAATTTTAAGAATTTAGTCCCCCAAAAACTAGTCGAAAAATCTTCTCCTTTCTGGGTCGTGCTCAAATAAGTAATCATTAGAAAACACGAGACGTTTTTCAACAAATCGATCAATTGAATGTTCATTCAATCGAATTAAAATCCAACACATTGTCGTGCAAATGCAACTCTCGTAGGCGTTAGACTAACAATCGCCCATAATTGGTGCAGTATTACAATCTTTGATCCCAGTTAGTACGTGTTTTGTTTTTTCAATGATATTTCAAGGTGGGTGTTCTGCAAGGCAAGGTTACCCGTTAGTGAATTCGCGGAATTTGGTGTCAATTTCTGATCGTGTCCAGTTCCCAGTAAATTACCTGTTGACATTCGACTGTTGCGATGATACAAAAATTGGTCAAGAATTTTCGTCTGGTCACATTACATGTGCAGAAATATTTTCCCAAACAAAATCTCCTACAGAATTATTTTTCATTTATCTAAGTATCCCGTCCTGGCGACAAAGAAGTCCCCAATTACTTCCAGAATATCTTATGTGTCGTCATTTTTTTATTGTATAATAATATGATTTATTATGACAACTGTGTCTTAACATAGGTCAGCCCTAGTGACGAGTCTGACGTCGATACTCACATTCATCGATAATTACGATCTGCCTTTTCCATCGTTTGTCTTCATTGAACCTACGATACAAAGGTGTTTGGAAAGACCAAGTATAAATATTTAGAGTTTGATGTTGTTATCTGCATGTACATATGTGCGTATATTGTATAGATAAGAAATGTAACGCGAGGTGAGACAGCAATTATTACGTAATTTCATTGTTTTATGTAATGTTTTGATATGAAGATATTTTGAATAAGTGGATTGTTGGAAATTATTGTTGAGGATTTTCCAGACAATAGATTTCCGTCGGTTTATTTTTTAAATAAATGCTTGATTCCGTTTTTTCATTAGATCAGTGATTGCAAGATGTTTATAAAACTTCATAGGTATGTATAACACATCAAAGCATATTATAATTCATGATTTTTATTTTTTAAGCTTCTACAATTGTCATTCTAAAAACCACTTTAATATTACCTACCTATAATAAATTATCGTCTGTTATACTTTGATGTAGTCTTCAAGAACTAAATTAATAATAGGAAGAAAAATCGTAACAAATAAACAATTCTACACTCCATTGCTATGTTTGCGATTATAAAAGATCAACGAGGGGTCAAAGACACGCACTGGCCTTATTAGTAATACAAATAATACCTAATTATGTTCCATACAAGGCTAGGTGTAGGTACAGAGATCATAAAGGGTGCTTATTAACCTAAGTACTTATTGTACTAAAATGGAATTGTTATATGAGAGAAACGAGAAACGTGTGGGCAATGAACAATGACGCTCCATTAATTTTTTTTAGATCTTCAAAATGAACATTTGTCTTGGTGCGACTGCAAAACCCAGTAACTGGATAATCTGATGGGTTAATCTGGTTGGAAAAATATTTACAAATAACAGCTGGGACCGACTGCTTCTTGTACCTTAAAGCGCCAGCATATCAAATCACACCAATCTCTCACCCTTCTTGTATTGTGATAAAGTTGGAAATCTATTAAAGTATGACAGATAGAGGAAGGTTGATGTTCTGACGTCTATCTGTACTTTCCGAGGTATAGTGGGCTTCAAAGTATGAATCGTTGCTTACGTTGGAAATAGATCATTGTAGCTGTTTTATATAGCCACGAGCCTCACTACTACAAACTGGAACCATCGCAAGACTGCCGGACGGAAACAATACTATTCTCTAAGCCATCGGTGGCGGGTTCGTCAACAAAACTACAGTTTCCTTAATACATTTTCAACTTTATGCTCTTTAGTATAAAATAGTTGAATTAGATGGAAGGGCGCGCTGGTACAAGGCTGTATGTTTAGGAAATAGCACATTAGCGACCCAAAAAGAAGACTGGTTGCAGGTGGTATAAGTACCTATCGTCATTTCTAGACAAAAAGAACTCACTTCGCAAAAATACCCATGCAGCACTAACTTTCCTCAATTTGGTCTGACATGTTAATATTCCTTGTTAATTTGTAATATTCCGTACTAAACTCCATTTACCTATCTCTATTGTTCCTGTCAATATAACTTTATCTTGTCGCTCTAAGTTTTCATTCTGCCGTCAGTCGCCGTCGCTGTCTCGACACGTTATTATCATGTTATGCAAGTCATGCCAAGTAATTTGACTTAGGGTTGTTACGTACGTATACTTGTTCGGGTCGACAAATTCTATTTGGAAGTATTCGTGAGATAGCTAGCTAAAGGTTGAAGCGAGAGAGTGACATATGGAGAGACAGAAACGAAGAATAGCAAAGACCACCTGAAGCACGTACTTACCTACTACACATCATCGTAATATAATTAACAAGGGATTGAAAGATTCGAGCTAGCAGGACATGATTGCGATGGCTAAGTTGGGAACGCGTCCAGTGTACTGAATCTTAAGGTCGCAGGTTTTGTACGCACTCGAATTATTCTTTCTACAAAAAAAAAAGTATAATGCTTTTTTGTTGAGTAACTTTCGGCTCGATTTGGCACCACTCAAGCTGATCCAGGTAGTTTTTCGCGATGTATTATAATAATAATATAAGTCTATTAACAAACTAACATTATTTTTTACAGAGTTTTAAATATCGACACCGATAGACTGTTTTGACTTAGCATAGGCCCCCCAAGTCTTTCCACAATTCTCGGTCGTAGGTTTTTCTCCTCCACATTATGCCTGCGGCACGATATATTTATTACCTACACTTAATTTTGCTCCCAATCAGTACCCTTAGCACGAGTATTCACTCTTTTACTTTACAGCGTCTTTTCAGTATTTACAGCGTTTCTTGCATGGAAAATGGAACAGCGCATCCTCTAGTGTGCGAAGAAGGAACTAATTTTTTCCTTGAAAATTGTCAATTTGAAATTGTCAAAGTTCCAGTTTGCTTTACGTCTCAAATACTTAAAACTCGTGCTAAGGGTACTGGTCAACTGCTGAACATATGCTCCATCCAAGTCCCACATCACCAAGTCCCCGCCTTCTGTATTCATTTTGAACTAACCACCATTTCTATTACTTTACCGTCTGATTGTACCGAATCATACCGTTACGTAGCATCCCTAAGCGAACGAAGCCGGCACCATTTTTAGACTAGTCTCGTATGGTAATGGGATTTATTGGATGCAAATAGTATCCTGAGATGGTTCAGGATTAATGGAGGGGAAGTGGATCCAGACATAATTAGATTTGACGGGGGTAGTAAACATTTTAGTGTCGGACAAAAAAAATAACATGGTCGTAAATTGTCTGTGGTTGTTTCCAATAAAAACTGTACTTTTTTGGATAGTATCGATATTTTCTCTGTCCCATCCCTTTTGGTAAATGTCAATGAGTGAGTGAAAAGGCGGGTAAAAAAGCAAGCAGCCGTTTCTGAAAAATATAGTTATTTTTTTTTTTAAATTCTTCTTTCAAATTGAGTTGTCTTTCAATTAACTCATCTTTTAAATTGGCACAAGATATAAAAACAACAGCCGTGAACATGGTCTTCAAAGCGGACATTATTTTTAAATATTATTTTTATTTTACGTTAAATAAATCTTCGTAGACGAACAGGCAACGCCCAGCTCGTGTATAAAAACACTATATTTCTTACACTTATTTTAATTTTGTGATATTTTAGTTAAAAAAAAAAAAAAACTAGATATATACTGGGTGTAAGGGACAGCCCTCCGCAAACTTTCAGGGCTTGCTCAGTAGACGAAACTGAACAATCTTCCACATTTTTTTTTCAGGAAATGAAAAAAAAAAACAGCCTTACCATAGAAAATTATAAACTTGATTGGACGATTTGTATGGTGAGGCTGATTTTTTTTCATTTCCTGAAAAAAAAATTGTGGAAGATTGTTCAGTTTCCTCTACTGAGCAAGCCCTGAAAGTTTGCGGAGGGCTGTCCTTTGCACCCAGTATAGTGTAGTTTTTTTAAAAATAAAATTGCGAATCAAATCGCGATAGCGCAAAAGGGAGGCTATTTTTAACGTCTCACTATTTATTTATTTATAGCCCAGATGGAAACATCTGGTCGCAACGCAACATAAAACTTATTATGAAGGAGTCGATTGAAGGTTATGATAGATATCTAGCTATTCCAGGGTCAATAGTCATTATATTTGCAAGAGGTTCTAAAAATACGTTCTCTTTTCAGCACAAGAACACAAATAGAAGAATATTTATTTTTTAATTTATGCTTAAGGTGCGTGGAAATCTCACTTCTTGAAACCTTTACACCTATTTAATTTCTTTTCTTCTAGTTTTCCTTTTCCGGAATTTAAATGCCCAGATATTATTAGATATTTTACTTTCTTGTTCAAGAAAAAAAGAAACACCGAACCGCAATTAGCTAACATGACATTTAAAGTAGATAACCAAAAACTTAAATTATTATCTTTCGAGTTCTAGTTTCAGCCTCCAAAATACCTAACAGAGTAGGTACCTAACTTTATACTTCCAATCCATAATCCAAACCATAACAACGTGATACCTTGTTCTAATTCCACATAAATCCAACAAAACATTAGCTAAGACAGTTGTACGTCTGTAAATAACTAAATATCTCGGGAATTGCTGGAACAATGCCCGAGAGCGGGACTCTTCCGCGTTGCAATACTTTCGACGACGCGTACGAAGGCCGGCTTATCAAAATGTTGTTACACTATAAATCATTAGGATAGCCTTGGGGCTGAAATTGTATAAGTAGTTATCGTGTTTAATCCTGACATTGTCGTAAATTATGTTTTAATCGTAGTTTTGCGATTAATCAGCCTATGATTTGACTTACATACATTGTGCCTCGGAAAGCTTGTTGAGCCGTTGGTCCTGTGCTTGATCTGTCTCCGATCGTGTTGGATTGCCGTCTCTTCGGACTATGAGAGTGTAGGAACATAGAATCAAATCTTAGAAATCTGCGCGGGACATTATTGTGCACAACTGCATGTGCACTATAATATGTCCCGCGCAGATTTCTAACTGTGCACCATAATTAATGTCCCGCGCAGCTAATCTCCTCTGTAATTTGCCACCGTGGCCGAAATCGGTCAGGAGGACCTACTGGGACACAGGCCTCCTTTCTGAGAAAGTGAATCGTAATCCACCATCCAGGCCTAATGCGAATTGGCATTTGTCTGACTTTTTTGTACAAAACAGCTCTCTCAGCTCTTTTTTTTCCTAATGATTTCGTTCATACAACGTTTTGAGAGCAGTGCTGATGAAATTAAGTTAATGTAAAATTAATCTTATTGTCCTAGAAATATTATAAATCCAAAAGTGTTTTTGTATGTATGTTTCGGTTTTTCGTCAAAATGACTGTGCCTGGTGAGGTTTGTTTCAGAGATACATGGGACTTTAGAGAAAGTTACCTATGTAGAGGTGGGCAACTCCTTTACAAATAAATAAATATACTTACTAGGTTTGAACATATCACCTACAATTTCGGATCTGTCTGATATAATTATACTCCAAGTTATGAAGGCCAATATATTTTCAGTTTTCAATAGCACTCGAATATTTGTTTTCTGCAATTATGTTAACATACATATTTGTACATATTTGTAGTGTTCACGAGTTTTTGCGAATTGTGCTAGCTATAAATAAACAAAGAAAAATATCACCCAGTTGATACTTTTCAAAGATAATAATTTGCATCTGTTTATGTATTATTAATAAATTCATCATCTCATTAATTACCCCTTATAGGTAAGGTTAATCTTATAGAAAATCGAGAAAAGGAAACGAGGTGACTTGGTCCTTGTTTGTTAATAGATACAGATCACCAATCTGGGCATGGTGATCACACTTTAGGCATGGTAGTCTTACATTTAAATACTTCAAATACCTACGCTGTAAATAAAATACAGATTTTTTTACTATCTAAAAGCTAACATTATAAAGCCTTCTGCAGACCCGGCGATTAATCGCGCTGCGACAACGAGCCAAACTAATTTCCACTCTAAAATACTGCGAATGGACCGCGACATGTCGCCACGCGCGATTAATCGCGTGTGTCTGCAGGAGGCTTAAAGGAAAAACCTCGCAAAATCTGCTGTTCCAAGAAAACATAGTTTTATAAAGGGAGGCAGAAGGAAGACTGAACTTCTTAGTTTTTATTTGGCAGTGATTGTAAACCTGATCTGAGGCTTTATCACAAGAAGTCTGTATTTTATTAACAGCGTACTAGAAGTATTTACTGCGTTTTTGGCGCATAGCCTCTGGATCTGATCTTATACGAATATTTCAAGTAAGTTTTCAGCATCATAAAACAATGGCATTATGGCAATGTACTCGTCTCCAATCAAATGCGACTTGAACTTAACAAGACCTAATTTATCTGTTCCCATTCAAGAAAATAACAAGCGTGAGTGTTATATTTCACTTTAGGAAGACAAAAGAATGGTTAAAGTCCAGCTTCCCTTCACATTTATTTGCATTTCTAACCCCATGTGGAAGCAAACTAAAAAGTAACAAGAAACCCTTTAAAACTAAACGATAAATTCGTCGAGGGTAAAAAGGTAACCTTCCAAACTCCTTGGTCCTTTTCAAACTTAAAAAAAAGGTCAAGTGCAAGTTGGATTCGCTCATGAAGCGGTTTATACTGCCACGCTTTTTACTGTGATGGCGAAAACACGAACACTTGCGTTTTAAACTGCTCTTATTTAAATTAATTGCCAAAGTATATACATACTCATTAAAATGTCATGTGAAAATTACGATTCCGAAGATACAGTTCTGTGACAGTCGGAAGGACAGCTGCCGGGATCGTGGGAATAAATAATAAACAGGTAAGTAATCGTGACGCTGGGGCGTTTCTTTTTTTTTACGTGGCAAAGTCATCAAATGAGTCCTCCCACCCAGGGCAGGACAGGAGGGACTGTCAGTCGTACTGACTAAAATCCACAGTGTCCTTCAATAGCCCTTTACGTTCCAGGGTCACGGTAATTTGATAAGTCCCGCGACCCCGTCAGGCTTTGGCTCTCTAGAGGGGGCCCAGTCAATTATGCTGACACTCTTTGAGGCGCGCGTGGAACACAACGCGCCGTCGCGTCGACCCGGGCATGGTCCATAGTCAGACGGCGAGTCGCCCATTACTCGCCGCCCGCATGCCCGCGCCTACGGTGGCCCGAGATCGTCTGCCGACGTCCGTCGCCGTGGGAACGCTGGGCTGGGACGCTTAGGGCAATTTATTTATTTTATTTGAAGGAACACAGTGGATTTTAGCCAGTATGAGTCTTTATGACCTACAAAAAGAGGGCCTTGTATTCACCTTTTTGGATAGGGAACCACAAAAGGAACAGTTCCTTAGTTCCTAACTTTGCATGAAGAAACTAAATAAGTTATGCAGTATTAGGGTTCACCTAAGGGAAAAGGACGAATAAAATTGTGGAAAGGACAGATAGTGAAAGGGAACAGCGTGACGAGGGTTGTGGTTGATCTAAGGAGTATATTTGCTGTAAAAGTGTACGTTCTGCTTAGATTTTATTCAGTTTATTAAAGTTTTTTTTATAACAGACTAGCTGTTTTCCTCGGTTCTTCGGTCTTCCTTGATAAATAGACTATTCGACAAAAAAGAATTAAAAATATAATGTGTTTCAAACGATGACGGTGTGCTAGTAAATTTGTTAAATTCGATTCTCTTGAAATCACGGGCTTCGTAGTCCTACCTCCTAAATACCTACTCTGGGGGGGTATTACAACGTCTTAAAACCAGGCTTACTCCAGTGAGTGAACGAGATGGCGCTAGACGACTTGTATAGCTCTGTTACTCTCACTCGCCGGAACAAGCCTGGTTTTAAGACGTTGTAATACCCCCCCTGGGCTACTTTAGTAGATATAACATTTGCAGTAGTCCTGTCATCATCATCATCATTATTTGCCTGAAAGCAAAAGAAGCCGGCATTATTAGGATGAAGCTCAATATTTGTGTATTTAGTGGAGCTGTTGCCTATCAAACGTGAAAACACGTGATTAAGGCCTCTTTCCTAATTCTGACTAAACTTTACAATAGAAATGATGAAAGTTAAAACATAATTTCCTCAATGTCCTCATCTTTAAGTAAGTTTTAAACTATCCTTAAGTGAATCAGCATGGGTATAACAGATGGGTAACATTTTGTTAGTCAGCCTCAGGCGAACGTGACTAGTATTAAATACGAAGTTTTGTGTTTAGGCATGAACAATTCACTATTTTGCGGTTTTACGGTGACTTATACAGGGTGTAAGAGACATCGACGCACAAACGGATACCATGGGTCCAGGACATGATTCTGGACTTCCCTGTGTTTGATTTTTTCTTCGGATTTTTCCGAATTTTCAAAAAAAAAAATTGGAGTTTTTTTACTTTAGACTGTTCATAATCGTTATTCTAACCTAACCCAATGAGATTTTTAATAAAAAAGTAATTAATTCACTACTTTCACTAAAAGTAGCAATGTAAATAAAACTAGAAATGGTGTGTTCTTAGATGTTTATAATGAAAGGTCATCGTATACCTAGCTAAATACTGTGTCCAGTACCACATGTACTATAAGCGCGGCTCACTATTAAACAAAAACAAACATAAAAAAAATAGGAAAAAAACCGACGAAAAATTCCAACACGGGGGTCCAGAATCATGTCCTGGACCCATGGTATCCGTTTGTGCGTCGATGTCTCTTACACCCGTATAGGCACCGAATCTTCTCGAACTTTTGAAGTGGAGAATATAACTTAGCAAGGTAGATGACCTGGGAAGTTGAAGGTCACATGCTGAACGATAACCTATCTCTGAGCCAAAATCCATCAAGATTCGTTCAGCCTTCTCTGATCTGATTTATCTATCTATCCATACTTTGGCATATCTAAAACATTAAAGTTAAATAGATAGTTCTTCACAAGGCACACTCGATCACACCATGCCTATCTAAGTGAACTAATGAGTTTTAGCATTAAGTAATTATAATTAACTAGGTGTAAATTATATCAGTACAGTGTGGCACGACGTACTACATAATACCTTCACAAGGAAGACTTGTTTAAATGTAAGAAAAATAACAATCTTGTGGGACATAATGACTTCAAAGTACTGAGAAAATGTTTTTTTTTTTATAGTGGTAAAATCATTAACTGAGTCCTCCCGCCCAGGGCGAGCCGGGAAGGGCTGTCAGACTCATAATGATGAATCCATGGTGTTCCCCAGGGCGCGCGCCGTCAAATTTCTAACAGCTCTCTTAGGCGCGCGAAAAACGACGCTCCGTCGACCCGGGCATAGTTCATGATCGGACGGCATGACACCCATTACTCACCGTCCGCGTGCCTAGGAAAATATCTATCTTCAGTTTTGGTACAAAGTAAATAAAGACTACGCACAGTAAGAAATTGTTTTATTAACCTTATCTGCACAAAGCATAATAAAAGCACTGGTTTAATCATCTCGTGTGAAGTCGTAAAAGTCAATTGATGGAAATGGACAACAATGGATTCCTTTACGGTTATGATTTTGCGTTTATAGGCCGCTCGTGTAAATCTTTGTTATATCTTTGTTTTTAAAAAAAAACGTTGCCCCACACTTTGAATTTCTCCTGAGTCGTGGGTGCGTTTATAAACATAGAAACTCACACAAACACCCAAATCTGGAACAACTACTTGTAGACAAATATTTGGCGCTGACGGGACTCTGACAGGTTTTGGAGTTCTTCCCTCTCATTGAATAGCCACTTTATTGAATAGACTTTAAAATGTTATGGGCAGAAATACCTCCTCTCAAGTATGGCTGGTAAGTACCTATTACCAGCCTTTCTCGCTGCTTATACGTATGGGACTTCAAAATAACAGGCTAAATGCGGTTGTGTCATACAAACCCCCTGTCTAATGATATTAGTCATCAGCCTATATAAATGTTCCCACTGTTGGGACACAGGCCTCCTCTCTGTGAGAGGTAGTGGGCCGTAATCTTCCACGCGGGCCCAGTGCGGATTGGTAGATGTCACATGTCTTCGAATCTTTGGTTCTAGGACATGCCGGTTTCCTCACGATGTTTTTCCTTCACCGTTTTGAGAGCAGTGGTGTTGAAATAAATTACACAAAGTAATGCGCCTGACGGGGTTCGAACCCACGACCTACTACTTGTAAGCCGAGGCCGATACCACTGGGCCACCACTGCTCTCATAATGATATTATCCAGTGAGAAATATCCTAGCGTACCTGTTATGGCTCTTTAAAATTTTCACAACCTGTTCTCCATAATTTTATGCTCCTTGCCATGTGTGTTGTAGCAAAACTACGTACCGATACTTCCATTTTTACCATAGACAACTTCAAGATAAATATGCTAGCTAAAACTAGAAACAAAGTACTTACAGGAGTTTGAAACTTTATCTTAAATTTTGAGTTTGAAACTACGTCTTACATTTTAAAATTCACGTCGACAGTTTTCCAGCGAGTGGTTTCAGCTTTCACACACTCTATGTTCGGAGATCGCAGCATCCCACGACCTCTTGAGATCTGAAACAGAATCAATACTAGATGCATTAGCAGTGTTTCCCGCCATTTTTACCCGACTACGGCGAAGCAAAAAGGAGGGTTATGATTTTGACCGGTATGTATGTATGTATGTATGTTTGTATGTATGTATGTATGTTCATCTGTTCCCTCATAACTTCTGAACTACTTATCACTACTTGACAAATGAGGTGTCGTTAGAAGCGTCTCAGTTGTCCGCTGGTTATAGGGTAGGTGACGTGTCACCAAATCCAATATGGCGCCCTCTAGGGGATGAAAAGTCGTAACCGAAAAAAAAAAAATTTCGCACAGTATCGACATGGGTATCAAATTAAAGGGCTTGATGAGCACATTTGAAATATATATACATTATATAGCTTTTACTAGCTACTTTGCCTGTTTCTAACAGTGTCAACATGGGTATCAAATGAAAAGGCTTAATGAGTAGATTTTAAATTCACTCGCTGCTTTGCTTATTATATCAAATAACCCCAAAATAGTGTAAATAAAAAATAAGTTAAAATAACTAAAACCCGACTACGAAAAAATCGCGCACTAAAAAGTATAAAACAAGAACAATCCGTGTTACAGTAATTATTAATAAATAGCCGTGGTCGTATGCCATCTGCGGTTGTTTCACACAATCTTTATTGGCTAGGTGGCATACGACCACGGCTATTTATTAATAAATGATAAATGATATTTATTCAGTAAATTGGTTTTGGCAAACTCTTTTACACGTCAAAAAGACACTATTTTACACTAGATGAGGCCGGTGTTTCGTACCTGACTACTCTGAGAAGAAACATCCGAAACAAACTCAGAGGTCACAGTCTCTTTTAAAGTCCAGACAATTTTGTATTGATCAAA
The DNA here is from genome assembly GCA_950005045.1 of Agrotis exclamationis. Classification (NCBI taxonomy): domain Eukaryota; kingdom Metazoa; phylum Arthropoda; class Insecta; order Lepidoptera; family Noctuidae; genus Agrotis; species Agrotis exclamationis. The sequence continues at coordinate 18,616,091 of OX465427.1, read as the reverse complement.
TTATATGAGAACCATGCAGGTGTCTGAGGTGGTCTTTTGAAGAAAGAACCACACAGATTTGAGTGGACCTGTCCAGTCAGTGCAAGCATGTGTCAGTTACCGTGTAGCTCAACTCATAACACAAGGAGCTCAACGAAACGACGAACAATACCAAAGAAAGGACATTTGGGTAGGCCGCATAAATAACTCAAACTGTCAGACAATAAAATTAACTGCAAGAAAATAATAAAAAAGTAGAATAAAATGTAACCCACATATGTTCTCATATTCACACGCTAGTAAAAACACAAATAATAAAAAACCGGCCAAGTGCGAGTTGGACTCGCCCATGAAGGGTTCCGTAGCAGCAAGCATAGATTAGAGATATAATTATATTGAGATTAGTAAGTAATATACACAAACAACAAACAATAAAAATAACTTTGTTTTTCATAGTATTTGTATGAATGGCAAAGTTATATTTGCGGTTTTTGAAAATGTACTATATCTCAAAAACTGCTAACTGTATCTCATCCAAACCAATTTTCGTTGGTAGTTTTGGTTGAGGTCTACATTATATATTTTTTTTAGTTTTATCATTCTCTTATTTTAGAAGTTACGGGGGGGGGACACACTTTTTACCACTTTGGAAGTGTCTCTCGCGCAAACTGTTCAGTTTAGAAAAAAATGATGTTAGTAACCTCAATATCATTTTTAAAGACCTATTCATAGATACCCCACACGTATGGGTTTGGTGAAAAAATTTTTTTTGAGTTTCAATTCTAAGTATGGGGGGCACCCCCAAAATTTGTTTTGTTTTGATTTTTGTGTGAAAATCCTAATGCGGTTCACATAATACATCTTTCTACCAAGTTTCAACAGGATAGCTCTTATACTTTCGACAAAAAGTGGCTGTGACATACACGGACAGACAGACAGACATGACGAATCTATAAGGGTTCCGTTTTTGCCATTTGGCTACGGAACCCTAAAAAAGACAAAATTAAAATTACGAAGTAATTCATGTCAACAAAATAAATGAAATAAAAACATAAAAAAAACAAATGACATAGAAAATGTCAAAATGTGTAAAAATATAAATAAATTACAAAGTAATCATGTCAAACACAAAAAAAAAGAGAAGTAAAAGTAAAATGTCAGTGTGTATATAAAAACAAAACATGTCAAAATAAAATAAAATTAGTATAAATAAAATGTCAGGGTGTATAAAAATAAAAAAAAAATTTCAAAGTAAGTAATAATAATAAAAAAAAATAGTATAAAAGAAAATAATGAGTGAGTTTAATTGGAGCAGCTTATTCCCATGCCTTTTTATCCTCAAAATAATGATTAATATGATAGTAAGCTTTCATGGACAAATTACGTTTTATATACGATTTGAATTTATTAATGCTTAGCATTTGAATAGGGCCGGGAAGCTTATTATAGAAACGTATACATTGACATCTAAACGAAATCCCTATTTTTTTTGAGCCGAGTTGCTGGAACAATAAATTTATCTTTATTCCTCGTGTTAATACTATGAATATCACTATATTTTTTAAAAAGATTAATATTTTTATGTGCGTACAAAAGATTTTCATAAATAAATTGAGACGGCACAGTCAATATATTAATCTCCTTAAACTTTTCTCTGAGGGAGCTTCTGGGACTCAATTTATAAATAGAACGAATTGCCCTTTTTTGCAATACAAAAACTGTTTGAATATCGGCGGCATTTCCCCATAAAAGAATACCATACGACATCACACTGTGGAAGTAACTAAAATAAACTAAACGCGCTGTCTCTAAATCAGTTAAGTTGCGGATTTTTCTAACGGCGAATGCTGCAGAACTAAGTTTTTTTGCCAATTTTTCTATATGGGGGCCCCATTGAAGTTTATTATCTAAAGTTATGCCTAAAAAGACTGAGGTATCTTCCGGTTTTAATTCTTGATCCTTTATCCGTATTACAGTTTCTACTTGTTTAACATGAGGTATCGTAAATTTAATACATTTCGTTTTTTTCTCATTTAGAAGAAGATTATTACATTCGAACCAATTCACTATTTTTGCAAGAGCTCTATTAACATCATCAGTAACGATCTGCTGACGTTTGAGTTTAAATAAAAGTGAAGTATCGTCTGCAAACAATACTATGTTATGATTGTCTTTTATTAAGTAAGGCAAATCATTTATATAAATGAGAAACAAAAATTGGCCAAGAATTGAGCCCTGGGGTACCCCCATTTTTACAACAGATCCGGGGGATCTCTTTCCGTTGACGTCCACTCTTTGAATCCTATCACTCAAATAAGAAGTAAGAAGATCCAAAGAGGCGTTCCGGATACCGTAGTGGTGCAGTTTCCTGATCAATGTTTCGTGAAGAACGCAATCGAAAGCCTTGGACAAATCGCAAAAAATGCCCAAAGCATCGCACTTGTCTTCCCATGCATCATAAATATGTCCTAAAAGTTCAACACCGGCATCAGTTGTTGAACGACCCCTTCTAAAACCGAACTGTTTATTATGCAATAATTTATGTTTGTCAAAAAAACTCTGCAGTTGAACTAAAATAAGCTTTTCAAAAATTTTACTAAAAGTAGGTAGTACTGAAATAGGTCTGTAGTTAGTAGGGTCTGATGTACTACCAGATTTGAATAGTGGTATTATTTTACTATTTTTCATTAGATCAGGAAACTCTCCACTGTCAATACAATCATTAAAAATAGAAGCGAGGGTAGGAGCTACAATATTTATAATTGACTTAGCAACGTCTACTGAGTGACCCCATAGATCAGCGGTCTTCTTAATATTTAAGGTGTGAAAAATTTTGATTACATCTTTACAAGTAACATAATGAAAATGAAAATCGGAATCGCAAGCAGGAACATTATCCTTTAGTAAAGACTCTGCAGCAGCAGGTGACGAGTTTAATAATTACTGTAACACGGATTGTTCTTGTTTTATACTTTTTTTAATCAATATGGCCGACTTTTTACGTTGAAGGTTATAAATGAGCGCGGTAGAGTGATAGAAATTAAAAAAAAAACAGATATTATTATGTTATGTGTAATTGCAACGAAATATATTCATTATTTTTGTGCTATGTCTACAAGTTAATTCATCGGTACTAATTCTACTATCTTAACTAATATAATAGCTAAATGTAAAAGATTGGGTCGATGGATAGATGGATGAATGGACAGATGTTTGTTACTCAATAACGACACAACGGCTGAACTAATCTTGATGATATTTGGCTCAGAGTTAGGCTATAGTTTAGAATAACACATTGAATCTAATATTTATAAACTCCCCGTCTTCGCTCAAGACCATGATGATATTTGGGTCAAAGTTAGGCTATCGTCTGGAATAAATCATAGAATCTAATATAAAGCTCCCGGTTTCGCTCAAGAGCAAAATTGAAGAGCGTTTACTACCTCCATCGATTACATAATCCTACATATCTGTGCTTCCAAAAAACTGAATTTCTTTCCGAAGTCATTTCGCCGCATCTGGTAAGTTCATTCTGTATCTTTTTCTCGTCAAAATGCAATTTGCTTCGCACGAACTGCTCTTCATATATATTGATTTTCTGTCCCTTACACAGCACGTATGTTTTCCCTTTTCCTATTTTATTTTCTATTAATATCAAAACAATATTTGCAGAGCCTACGTGCGACCTAGATTCCTTCAGGATGCTGTAACTTTCTTGTCAGCATCTCCATTGTCTGATAGTCTCATTTAATCTAATGTAATTTGCTCGCTCCAGATTCTGGCCGGGTCTTACTAACTTATAGTTTGGACGTTTTTCTTGATTGTGTTTATCCTATTTTTCTTTGGCATGAATGAGCTGAATGAATGGATTGATTTGGAATGGATTAGGAGCTCGTGGCTAAGTAATAAAGACAAAATAAGATACCATTGCTCTCAAAATGGTGAAGTAAAACATCTTGAGGAATATGACTCTCTACGCGGGCTCGTGGCCAGGAGTGGACTACAATAATAGCCCACTCCCTCACAAATTCCCATGTCTCACAAATTCGCGCACAGTGCAGCCTTGCCAGAGCGCGATACCAGCTTAGTACCTACGTGCACTGCCAAAGTGCGCGCACAAAAGTGCCGCACATTATTATGGTGGTATCGTACCATAACAGCTGGCAGTAACTAAAGAAACTGTTATTGCAACATCTATATCTTCTATCTTCTTATCTTCTTCTTCTCTTATATATAAAAATCAATTGCTGTTCGTTAGTCTCGCTAAAACTCGAGAATGGCTGGACCGATTTGGCTAATTTTGGTTTTGAATTACTCTTGGAAGTCCAGGGAAGGTTTAAAAGGTGAGGCGGTACGAAGTTTGCCCAGTCAGCTAGTCTTCTTCTTCTTCTTCTTATATATAAAAATCAATTGCTGTTCGTTAGTCTCGCTAAAACTCGAGAACGGCTGGACCGACTTGGCCAATTTTGGTTTTAAATTATTTGAGGAAGTCCAGGGAAGGTTTAAAAGGTGAGGCGGTACGAAGTTTTCCGGTCAGCTGGTAAATAAATAAAAGCTAACTATTACATAAAAGCAAGCCTTTTCTCAGCAAGTACAAATAGTAATTAATTAAGTTAGTAGCCCAGGTTCTAGTATCGGGTTTAGTGAACAGCCAGCTATCTATCTCGGTTTAGTGCCGAAGTGGATCTTGTCCTAGAATCCACTTACACTTAAGTAATGAATGGTAGCTAACTTATTCCCTGAATACCTGATTTTCTAGTTTAGAATCTGGAAAATGTTTTCAAGGCTTTTCATGAATTCAAAGACTTTCCAAAATATTTAGGTAAGTTTTGGCTAATGGTTTTTTAATGACTAAAGAATGTATGTAGTTACTAGCTTATTCCCGCGATGTTATACGCGTGGCATTCAGAAATTGACCAACGGTGTCTTAGGGTGCTCCCACATTTATCGACGCGGAATCGGCTTAAGCCGGTCAAGAAAACCTTTATGTCAACGTATTAAGGGTGTTACTAATGCCATTCGAATCGGATCGCGTCGTCCGAGCCGAGCCGATTCCGCGTCTATAAATGTGGGAGCACCCTTAATTTTACTACATCGGGAGATAAGTACAAAATATCTGTCCAGTAGTTTTTGTGTGAGAAAGTGACAGACATTCATATCTTTTCAAAAATCTTACGAGATATTTACCTTGACCGACCGACCACTTTTCAAAACATGAATCAGATTGAAATTTTAAGCTCAATGTGTCACCCATCCAAATACTGACCGCGAAAAGGTCAGCTTAACCTTGTAGATCGGTCGATTCTGAAATAGCAACAAGCCCCATTATATAAAAACCGTAATTTATCGTATATTTTGGCATATAGTGACGAATAGATTGATGTCTTCCGTTACGTTGTGTTGTAAATTGTATAAAATTTATACGTTTGTAAATTCTGACGGTCTACATACACACTGTTTTTATTTAAAATCATTTTTATTTTACTATTAGCCGTTGCTAGCGGTTTCCTATTGAGAATTAACTCACGGAAACGTAACATCAGGGTAATAAAGTATCCTCTGTGTTATTCCAGGTTAAGAACTCCGTTCAGTAGTTTTTTGTGAAATAATAAACCCCTATCCATCCATCTATCCTCAAACTCAAACTTTCACATTATAATATTAGCTCGATTTATTTTTGTAGCCAAAAAAATTGATAATTTAGAGTAAATATACAGAAATAAAACTAAAAATCTACAAATGTAACGAACTAAATATTTACAAAATATACTAAATTAAAACTAAAAATATTATTAAAAAAAAAAGACACAGAAAGCAGACGTTTTTTGTAGCCGAGATTAAATTGATTTAAAATGAGGCACAATGTAGTACGCTACAGATCTAAGTACCAATTGGACCCAGAGGAGGCGATCTAACGGTCCTGAATGATTAGGTGTCATTACAGACCCAAGCAAGGCCTTCACTTTGTGTAATTTTCATCACCTCTGCTCTCAAAAGGGTAAAGAAAAATATGTGTGAATAGGTTACTTCTAGGCAAGCGTGCTCCAGCGTCAACCACATCATCGTTTAGAATAAGGCAAGATAGTGGTCGAACGCGAAGTTACCGCTAAAAAAAATGTAAAACCAAAAAAAGTAACATCATTAAGAGAAAAGGCCCTGTTCCAACATAGAAAACTCAATGAGCTTAAGAAGAATCACCACTGATTATTTCACACATAAAGTTGAAAATAATTCTTGCGAAAATGATGAAAAAAAAAATTGTATTACTTCCCGTAGAGCCATAGCAAACCCTTGGGATCCATACTGGTTCCTCAACCCACTACACATTGACCTCCGAACATCTTTATCTATCTCTACAAAAAAGCTTCCTACAATAAATTAATTAATCTTCACTTTATTGAACGAGACATCTGTCCATCTGTGTGTCCATAAATAACCCCTTACCTTTGCAATGGACACATTTAGAAACAAATGTCTGGACTCAGTATCCGGATTGTGAAGGTATTTTTAAATGGACAAAGTCTGGGATATTTTGAAGCCTGTATTTTAAGGGGTAGACAGGAGGGGACCTTAAAATAGAAGGGTTTGGTAGACGTGTGTGCTTTAGAATAAAAATAACAATTCATTGAATTTGTGGTAGTGACTGGACCTTAATTGTGGGACTGTGAAGTTATTAAACTGATCTAGGTCGTTTAAATTTCATTTCGTTATTCATAAATATATAATTTACATTGTGTTGAATATATAGACTACGTATTTAGATACAAAATAAATAACCTGCTATAATCCTTATGTACTTATCTGTTAGTCATTATCTCAGTCGTAAATTGCCTTTAACAAACATTTCAAAAAACCTTTCAGTGGCTACTTTCATACTTCCCCCATAGTAACGAAGGAGTTCAAATTCTACCCATTTAAACTATTACTATATAAACTGAGCCGTTTTGTAAACGCAAGTTTGTAAGAAACAGCAGCAATTGTTATTATTTTAAATATTTATAACCAGAAGCAATGCGTGGCCTTTGCTCAGCGCCGAAAATATATTATAATTAGTGATGGGTTTTTATCCGGATAAATACTCAAAATGGATAAATACTCAATAAATATCCGTTTCTTCTCGAGTATTTACTCAAAACAGTGGATAAAAACTATTTACAGTTTCAAATCCGTTATTTCACGGGTTTTTATTTGTTTTATGAATAAAAGGGTGGGAATAAATGAAAATCTGAAAATATAGATTTTAAACAAGGTATATTAATCGCTTTAATAAAAACAAAATTACTGTAAACTCAATAACGAAAATTTTCGTTAAGTACTGACAAACTTCCCCGCGCTCGTCCTCGGGGACTTCAACGCCAAAAATGTGTCCTGGGGTTCCCGGTTTACGGACGTTGGCAGAAGGCTCGAGCACTGGGCCCTGGCGCAGGGCCTGGTCATCGAGAACCGCGGGGTTCTGTCTCCACGTGCGTGCGATGGGCGGGCGAGTAGGTGGTGGACGTTACGTTCGCCACCTCAGACCTGTCGCCGCGCGTCACCGCGCTGGCGCGTTGTGGAGGAGGTGGAGACCTATTCCTATCACCGGTATATCCGGTTTGACGTCTCCGCCCAGACCTCAGACGCGCCGGTCCCAAGTGAACGGAACCCAAGTGGTCCGCTATGGGCGCTGAAGCAGCTGGACCGGGAGCTATTCCTGGAAGCCTCGATCGTGCAGGCCTGAGTGTCACCACCGGTCAGGCCTGCCGACATCAACGACGAGGCGGAGTGGTTCCGGGAGGCCATGACGGATATCTGCGACGTGGCCATGCCCCGGGTCCGGCAAGGACGCGCCCGGCGGCAGCTGTACTGGTGGTCGAACGAGCTGACAGCGCTGCGCGAAGCGTGCGTTGCCGCGCGACGCCAGGTTCCGCAGGCGCCGCACCCGACCTCCGGATGCGGCGACTGTAGACGCGGAGCTGCGCGAAGGCTACAGGGCAGCGAAGACCGTCCTCCGCGACGAGATCTGGCGGGCCAAGGAATTGGCCCGCAAGGAGATGCTGGAGTCTCTGAACGGGGACCCATGGGGCCGGCCCTACAAGTGAGCGAGACAGAAGCTCCGCCCCTGGGCTCCCCCGTTGACGCTGAGTCTCCGGCCTCAGTTCGTGGAGGAAGTGGTGAGCGCCCTGTTCCCATCGCGAGGGAAGCATACTCCCCCGCCTATGGCTCCGTCTCCGACGGAATCTGACGGTGAAGCTGGCGCAAACGCGGACCACAGCGACGACGACATCTACGACGCTCCGGAGGTGACCGAGGTAGACCTGAGAGTGGCGGTGCTACGGCTCAAGGCCAAAAATATCGCCCCAGGACCCGACGGCCTGCCAGGAAAAGCTGGGGGGCTCTTCAGCGCGTGCCTGGAGAGGGGCCAGTTCCCGCTTTGCTGGAAGACGGGGAAACTGGTCCTGATCCAGAAGCCCGGGTGCCCTGCGGACTCTCCGTCCGCATTCCGGCCCATCGTGCTGCTCGACAAGGTGGGCAAGCTCTTTGAAAGAGTAATTGCAAACCGTCTCGTCAGGCACCTGAATCGGGTGGGTCCGGACCTTGCAGAGAGCCAGTTTGGCTTCCGCAGGGGGCGCTCGACGGTGGATGCCATCATGCGTTTGAGAGCCCTCACGACGGGGGATGCAGTGGCCCGGGGCTACCTCCGTCGTATAGTCGAGGACTACCTGACGGACAGAGCTGTCATCTACCCCGGTCACCGGGGAGAATGGAACCGGCGAGAGGTGTCGTACGGTATTCCACAGGGATCGGTCTTGGAGTTCTTTCTCTAATCTTCTTCAGAGTTTCGCTCATATTTGAGTAATCACTAATTTTACTTGGTTATGACGAAAATCTATGCACTGCTAGGACATGCGGCGCGGGGGGATAGAGAGCAAGACAAACAAAAGAGACAAACTGGACAAAAAGATAGCGGGATAGGGCGCAGTGAGAGCCACGATGCTTGCGCGCTGCTTTGTCTTGACATTAGAACTAATAATAATGTTATATTGTTGTGTTTTGGAAAGCCTTATTGACATTACTAGTCATTTTGAATGAAAAAAAAACACCCAATACGCAATAAATATAAATATCCACCATTTTGAGTAAATATCCGATAAAAACGGATAAATACGAGTATTTATCCATTTCGGATAAATACTCGAGTATTTATCCTCTGAGTATTTATCCTCTGCCCATCACTAATTATAATAAATAGTTAAACGTACGGTGAAATAATTCGAAGTATTCACAGTTCAGGCCAATTAGACTTAATAATTTGTATGAATTCATAGGAAACTATACTATAATTCATTCATTAGTAATGGCAATATAGCAGAAACAGAGCGTAGAGTCTGCGCTTTAGCAAATTCGTGCCGATAAACTCGCACCACCGATGTTTAATTGTCATTGGCTTTTGGCAATGTATTAATTGCCAATACTAAGTCGTTTTCTAAAATGTACTAGCTTACATACATACAAATTCATTTATTCACTCATTCCTTTTTCCTATAGGTGTACGCAAAATGACACAGTTTCAGTAAATTGCCATTTACTGAAACTGCTAGCCTACTTCATCCCGCTACTGGGAAAAGCCTTCTCCTCATGACTTCCAGTTTTCACGATCCAGGGTCAAAGTGGACCACTGATCGTAGGTTTTGTCCAGCTCATTCCGCCATTATCTACGAGCTCTGCCGCGACGTCTTTTGTCTGTGTGTAATCAATTGCCACTCAGATCCTCAAAACACTCCTTTTGATTTTTTCATTTTGATACATTCGTACACGCACACTAGTTGCGATTATTTACAATCATGTACGAGATAATCCTACAATTTGCTGTTCTAACTGACCAAGCGATGTTTGTCGTCTTAATACCTAGCAATGCGGATTCATTGTGACAATGATTTATCTAGGAAAATCCAACTAATGGACACGGCACGCGACTATTGTTCTAATTGTCAAAATATTCGCACGAGGAAAGTGTGCGTGCTAGATGTAGGAATGAACGAAATGATTTTTCAACAAGGAATCCTCGGTTTGAAAACGGGGAGAGTATAAATTGGGGAGTAAAAGCCTAGCGGAATATTTGGAAAGAGACAATTCAAGAAGTCTTTAGAAAAGTGAAATGTGAAAAGTGATTAGGAAGTTTTCATCGCGCATGTAGTTATTGCTTTTTTGTTTGTACTGTTTTTTTTAATAGAGACAACTACAGCATCTGCAGCCGAAGTGCTTACGTGTTATTTATTTGATAAAATAACCTTACAATTACAATGGAATTTTATAGTGGAAAGTTTTGTATGAATTTATATGAATAAAAATCAAAAGCATTTATTTCAAGTAGACCAATTACAGGCACTTTTGAATTGTCAAAGACATAAAAAATAAAATTAAATACTACAAAGTTATGTTGCTACAGTCCCAGTCACAAGACATAAAAACTGTGAAAGTACCGTAGATGCCCATTCCAAGAAGTAGATCTCTATGGAGAAGAACGGGCAAGAAACTCCATGGACACTCTTTTTAGATCGCCAAAATTATTACAAAACCTTTGTTACATCATTCATTTTGAGATGGTACATTATGTGAGAACGATGTAGCAAGTTAAAAGTGTCCAGAGTAAAATTTACAAAAATAAGACAATTCAGAAATAAAAGAATCAATAATTAAAATAAAAACCGAGGCAGCTAAGAGATGACCAGTCCCAACTGACAGCGCCCGTTCACGAACATGACACACGTATCAGCACCAATCAGCTCAACCATTTTGAAGGGAGCTAAATGATCCGACACACGTGCCACCATCAGCGAGACATTTGAGTGAGCATGACATTCTCTCAACCACCAAGGCAAAATCGAGTCAATAGTGATTAATAAGTAGTACATAGTACTCACACATGTGCAATAAAATTATATAATACTAAGAAATTGAATCGATACAATGCAAAGATAATATTACAGTCTTCTGCAGCTTCCTCAATAATTATGCGTGCTACCTAATTAATAACCCTATTGTTGTGGAGCAGGACCAGCATTGAGCCAAGCATTTTTATCATTAATATAATCCTCCAACTTGTAATATGCTTGCCTACATAGTGTGCGTTTTATACATGATTTGAATTTTGTTTCATTCAGTTCTATTATGTGAGGAGGTATTTTATTGTAACATTTTAGACAGTACCCCATGAAAGATGTGTCAACTTTAGCTAGCCTGAAACCTGGCTGAACTAATTGGTCCCTATTTCTAGTATTATAGTTATGTCTGTCACCTCTTTTACTGAATAGATGCAGATTTTTTCTAACGTACATGATGTTTTCATAAATGTATTGACAAGGTACTGTCATGATGTTGATATCCTTAAACAATTCCCGTAGAGAATCGCGCCTGCATAGATTATATATGGCTCTGATGGCTCTTTTCTGCAGAATAAATATGGACTCGATGTCTGCAGCCCGTCCCCATAGCAAAATACCGTATGACATAATACTATGAAAATAACTAAAATAGACTAGCCTCGCGGTATCTATATCAGTAAGTTGGCGGATTTTTCTAACAGCGTATGCTGCTGAACTTAACCGTCCTGCAAGAGATGTTAAATGAGGACTCCATTGTAGCCTTGAGTCGAGGGTGATTCCTAGGAAAACCGTTTTATCGACGAATTCTAGTTTCTCTTGATTCAATACAATGTCACTATCATCACTTTTGACATTCGGTAGAGAAAATCTTATGCACTTAGTTTTCTTCCCATTTAATACTAAATTATTAGCGGTGAACCACTTTTGCACCTGCAGTAGAGCGCTATTTACGTCGTCAAGGTGTGTGGCGCGTCTATTTATCTTAAATATCAAAGAAGTATCGTCAGCAAACAATACCATTTCAGGTTGATTTTTGAATAAATGGGGTAGATCGTTGATATAAACTAAAAAGAGAAAAGGACCTAATATTGAACCTTGTGGTACGCCCATTTCTACCCGTAAACCCTTTGAAGTGACACCATTTATTTGTACTTGTTGTTGTCTATCATTTAAATAAGATCTCACTAAATTAAGCGCGAGTTTATTTAGGCCATAATGCTCAAGTTTTAAGAGCAAGGTTTCATGATTTACACAATCAAATGCCTTCGAGAGATCACAGAAAATTCCTATGGCATCTTGAGCATTTTCCCACGCAGTATATATGTGTTTTAATAAGGTAACACCGGCGTCAGTTGTACAACGTCCTTTGGTGAAACCATACTGCTGTTTGTGTAATATTTTATTGATGTTAAAATGATTGAGCATCTGATCGAGCATCACTTTTTCAAACACTTTGCTGAAAACCGGCAACACGGATACAGGCCTATAATTGTTGGTGTCTTTACTATCCCCGGATTTAAAAAGCGGCACTACTTTACTGTGTTTCATTAGATCTGGGAAGACCCCTTGATCCACACACAAATTAAATATCGAAGCTAAATACGGTGCTACAGTCTCAATAATTGAAGTACATACTTTGACAGACATACCCCATAGATCTTCAGTTAATTTGATCTTGATTTGCTTGTAAGCTTTTATGACGGTTAGGGGGTTTATATGCTTAAATTTGAATTCGCTTGGGCAGGCTGAAACGTTCGCTTTTAATAAGTCAATAGAAAGCAAAGGAGATGAATTTAAAGTTTCAGTTGTTTTGAGTGGGATACTGGTAAAGAAATTTACAAATTCTTCAGCAATTTCTTGGTCTGAGCTTATGAGACCGCGTGAGGTCTCTAGTATCAAATTTTTACTGCTTTTTTTATTTCTGTTAGTTTCATTGTTTATTATTTTCCAAACTGTTTTTATCTTATTATCTGCCGATTTAATCTTCTTGCTAATGAAGATGGATTTAGCTACCTTACAAGTGTTTTTGAAAATTTTGGAGTAAGTAGCAACATATCTATTAAATGTTTCCGAGTTAATAAAAGGCTTAAGGCCGTACAGCTCAAACAATCGTTCCCTACTTTTTCTAATGCCCTGCGTTGCCCAGTCACTAAAAATAAACTTTGGGCCAATCGTTTTCATTTTAATTTTTAAAGTATTATTAAATTCCGTACGAACTGCTTCAAAAAAGTCTTCATACAATTTATTTACATTGTTTAAACTAAAAATATGGTCTGAAATATTTAAACTATTAATTAGGTTATTATTAAATCTATCTAAGTTGTTCGGTGTTATTTGTCTAGTTTGTATTTGAACTTTTCGTAATTGAATATTGGACTCGAAAGTAACCGCTTGACCGCTGTGATCCGAAGGAAGGTAATTTACAATAGATTTATCTAAGCATTCGCAATCGCAAAAAACATTATCAATACATGTGGCAGTATTTAAAGTAATTCGGGTTGGTTCCGAAAACACATTCGACAAATTAAATGATTTAAAGAGATTTAAAAACCTACTGCTATGTACATTATTTTCCAAAATATTTACATTAAAGTCACCACAGATAATTATTGTTTTTTTACAATTTCCAAGTTTCGCCAAAGCATCTTCCATTAATGACTCAAATATAGAGTAGTTTTGATAATTAGGGGGTCTGTAAACGCACACTATTACATGCTTATCTAGCTCAACACAAGACAATTCAATGCTATGTTCGACCGATAGATCAACTATGTCCTTACGAGGCTTAGCTTTTAAACAATTTTTAACTAAGATTAGTGAACCCCCACGCATCTTAGATTTTCGATTATAGCAACTGCACACATTGTAGTTTTCGTAATAAATTATCATTTCATAGTCTTTCAACCAATGTTCAGTGAAGCAAACAATATCGTACATTGTCCTTTCTAAAAACAATTCAATTTCTAGTTGCTTTGAAGAAAAACCTTGAATATTTTGATGAAATATTGTCAAGGACTTCTGCTTAGCCCCTTTATTGCATGTAAATAATTCAGAGCAAGAAGGTACCTTGTTGAATAAAACCTCTGTTGTCTTACTAACTAGTTTAAAGAAACATTTCCACTATTAACACTACTGCTAAAGTCAGTGGTCACCACCCTAATACTAGTATCATTACTAATATTTTCGGTGTTAATTATACTACTACTAAACGTAGACATACTATTTATGTCTGTGTAAAAATAAAAACCTAATAGCCTAGCTATTTTGTGTCTATATACAAAAGGCAGATACACTGTATCTCGTGTTGACCTAAGCTTATCTATAAAACTATTGGTATCAAAAAAGCTTAGTTTGTCACTGTAGTGACTAACAAGGAAATAGATATGCTTATTCAGCATGTGAATATAATTATTCTGACTTTTTGACAAACTCTCAAAGTATGGGAAAGCACACAATATTATTTTACGGCAATTCAACTTTAACAATTCACCTACACTGTGAGTGAGGTCTGCTTTTTTAAGTTTTTTACTGTTCCCCACAAATATAGTTAAGTCTGTGTTACAGTTATAGACTTTTTTAGTTATTGTTTGTTATTATTTGTCTGAATGTTAACCCCGGCATACAATAATTCTGACTGGAATGACTCAAATTATTACTCAATAATTTACCTACACCTCTTCCTATACTATCCGAGAACATAACTGAGTTAGAACAATCATGATTAACATATATCTCAGACTGTGCCACCTGTGAATGATCATTACAGTCCAGCAGTAAATTCTCAGACTGGGACGGGTCCTCCGTTACCTCAGGCTGGGTATTGTCAAGGTTTGGAACTGTCTGACAATTACATTTATACCTTACTAATTCATTTGCGGCAAGAATATGTTCCCTGATTTGATTCTGAGAGGTCACATACTTATTGGATAGGGAACTAAGTGAGTCCTGTAGTACCTGAATTTCAGACTGTAAATGCTGTGTATCTATTTCATATATTTTTATACTATCTTCTAATTTTATTTGAAACGAAAAGCTGCAGGTTTCGATAATTTCTCCGCTTTGTTTGAAAAAACATTAAAAAACGCACTTTTCAAGATTCGAAGCGCCCATTTCAACATTTATTTTCAGAATATTATTTTCTCGTAAAATAAAAGTTCAATAAAACAACAAAAAGATAACGTTCAAGTTCTATTTTTAAACCGGCTTTTATTATTCATTTTCATTCGAAATACAAAACAGTTTTGGAATAAAATGGCGATTCGGTATCGATATCGATGGCATGATAGACTCGATTGCATGTGAATTAGACTATTCAGGTTTCATATTTATATCGATTTTACCAATTTAAAATACCAGCCATATTTTCATTGTTGTTGAAAGTCGAAAACTTATTTATTCTTTTTGATTTGTTTACGTATCTGGCCTCTTTTATAGTTGCTAAAAAGTGGAAATTTTGATTGGTTTCGCCGACCCTGCTTAGGTCGATTATCTTTATTATTACAGAAAATATGTAGCTTAATTTCTACAATACTTTATGATACACAATTTGGGGAGCATTTATCCATTCTGGCAGGTATTAGTACAGGCAGTAATTATTCTGAAGAAATAAATAATTCCTTTTTAACAAAAAAATCAAACCGACGAAAGATCGAACTGAAAAGAAAAAAATAAATTTTGAGGCGGCGCCAAACAAACAAACGTATAAGTACCTAAACTAATTATTTGAAGCGAAGAATAACTTTATTGTACCTAGGTTGCTTTTCGTTGATTGTTTCTTTGGTGCCGCCTCAAAATTTATTTTTTTCTTTTCAGTTCGATCTTTCGTCGGTTTGATTTTTTTGTTAAAAAGGAATTATTTTTAGCTTTTCAGCTGTATACTTAGAGTGTTTAACTCATGGAAAAATCCGTGTTCACTTTTGTGCAACGTAACCGTCACAGTAATTATCGCAATAACTGTTGAGCACCTGCAACTTGCAACTAAAAACTCCACTCTCAGACTGTCAACGACTGTCAAATCCCAACTATGTTTAAAGTTCTTATCATGATGAATTAAATGAACCCAAATACGATATAGTTGCTCTTAACTGTTGAGGATCTCTTGCTACTGCCTTCTGTCACCATCCCCAGACCCTCGATGACAATTATACACCGGCTAGGTCTAAAGTTTTCATCAAGACTAGTGAAATGAGCCCAAACACGATTTAGGTGCTGTTAACTGTTGAGGACCTCTTGCCCCTGCTTCCCGTCACCATCCTTCAGACCCTCGATGGCAATGATACCTCAGCTGGGTCTAAAGTTATCATCAAGCTGAGTGAAATGAGGCCAAACACGATATAAATAAAATAAAATAAAAAATAAAATAAGCCTTTATTGCTGTTACACAACTTATTTGACAAATGTTACTTAAAATATAAACATGGCATAAAAACTCTATAAAAATAACTTAAACTAAAACATAATCTCGGCAGTTGGCTTTTTTACCCTCTTAACAGCTTGTCTTTCGACAAAGGCCTCCTCTAAGGATTTCCACATGTTTCTGTCCTTTGCTGTGCGTAGCCATTCTGGCCCAGCCACCTGCTTCAAATCGTCTTCCCATCGCTTTGGCTGTCTTCCTCTACTTCTTCTGCTTTCTCTAGGGTACCATTCCGTTATTATTCTGGTCCATTTTTCTTTCCTTTCTCTCATCATGTGTCCTGTCCAACGCCATTTCAATTTTCTGCATACTGATTGAACCTTTTCAAACTTAGTCTTTCCTTTGATACTTTTTAATTGTACTTTGTCCCTTCTTCTTACACCCAATACGCTTCTCTCTATCCCATTCTGACATATATTTATTTTGGTTTGTTGTTGTTCTGTTAAGGCCCACGTTTGGCATCCGTATGTAAGACATGGCAATATGCAAGCATTGAAGACTTTCCGTTTCTCAGCCATAGGCATTTCTTTGTTTTTCATTATTTCGCTCAACGACCAGAATCTTTTCCAAGTGTTTGCTATTCTTCTTTCAATTTCTTTCTGCGTGCACTCTGTTGGTGATACTAATTGTCCTAGATAAATGTATTCGTTTACATATTCTAACTGCTGATTATTAATTGTAATAGCATTTTTTTGTGAGGAGTTGCTCATTATTTTTGTCTTTGTCATATTCATTGTGAGCCCTGCATTTGCACTTTCGTCTGATAATTGTTGTAGCATTTTTTCCAAGGTCATCGGGCATTCAGAGAAAAGTATTAAATCATCAGCGAATCTTAAATGACTCAACCTGTCTCCGTTCACGTTAAGTCCAAAATTATCCCAATCCAGTCTCCTAAATATCATCTCCAGCACCGCTGAGAATATCTTCGGCGAAATAGGGTCACCTTGACAGACGCCTCTTTCTATCGGGAACTTTTCACCTGATCTTTCCAGTTTTATTTGTGCTGTACTTTCCCCATAAATGATTTTTAGGATACGTATGTACTTTTTATGGACTCCTTGTTGTTCCAATGCTTCCCAAATGTAGTGGTGTTCCAGGGAATCAAACGCCTTGTTGAAATCTATGAAAGCTAAATAGTATATTTTGTTGTACTCTCTGTATTTTTGAAGTATCTGACGTAGGACGTGTATGTGGTCGATAGCCGAGAAGTTGCTCCTAAATCCAGCTTGCTCCTTCGGCTGGTTTTCATCAAGAGTGTTTGTAAGTCTTAACAATAGTATTTTAGAAAAGATCTTGTATATATTAGACATTAGGCTTATCGGCCTGTAGTTGTTAATATCTCCTTTGTCTCCTTTTTTGTGCAACAAAACTATTACTGATTTCGTCCAATCTTCTGGGATCACTTCTGCTGTTATTATTTCGTTAAACAAATTGGTCAATGCAGGGACAATCACCGGCATGGATATTTTAAGAAGTTCATTGGTGATTTGATCGGGGCCGGGTGCTTTTCCTGACTTCTGCGTAATAACAGCTCTTTCTGTTTCCTCTTCTAGAATAGGTGGTATAGGTTCGGAGTCTTGCGTGTCGTCTGTCATAGATGTTACATGTTTGTTGTTATTAATAGTTTTGCTTTTATACAGCTCCTTATAATATTCCGTAGCAATATTTAGTACATCTGATCTTTTTGTAGTACATCTTCCTTGTTTATCCTTCATATTTGGCATCCAATTCTTTGTCATCTCTAATTCTTTGAACGCTTTCTTTACTCCGCCTGTTTTCTTAATATGAAATTGTAAAATGTTGGCTCTTTTTTGCTTTATGTCTTTCCTTATGTTTTTGTTAATATTTTTATTTATTTCTGCAATCTCTTGACGTGTTTCATTATTTTTCTTGCTTTTTAAAAGCACTTTTCTTTCTTTAATTAATTGAATTGTCTCAGTGGATAGTGTGACTTTATTATTTGTGTAAACTTTTCGAGCTTCAGTTTTGAGAGCATTTACAAAATCGCAGTATTTCGCCTCAATTGGTTTGTTGTATTCTTTTTCTTCTCTTCTCTTTAGAATGTCTTTTAAGCTTTCCACTATTTCTGCTTTATTTTTAATGTTAACATAAGGTACCGATTCAGTGTGTAGCTTTCGACTTTTCTTAGTATGTGTCCCTCGTAATGTAGCCCGAATCATTTTATGGTCCGAGTTAAAATTTAAGTTATGTAAAATAGAAAAATCTTTAAAAACTTTTGGTCTGTTGGTCAAAATATAATCGATTTCATTTTTAAAGAGTCCATTTGGAGAAGTCCATGTCCATTTCTTGTTCTTTTTCTTTTTATAGAAACTATTCAGGATACTTAATTTGTTTTCTAGGCCGAAGTTAACCAATCTTTCTCCATTTTTGCTCCTGTTGCCAATACCATGTCTTCCTACAGTGTACTCTTCGCCACTTTGACATTCCCCAATTTGTCCATTGAAATCACCCATTATTATGATATTTTTGTGAGCAGTATCAACAGTACTTTGTAATTTATGGTAGAATTCTTCTATTTTGACAGTGTCTTGTTTTTTATCTGCTTCAGTTGGCGAGTAAACCTGAATAATTTACCATGATTCATCACACACGATATAGCTGTTGTTAACTGTTGAGGAACTCTTGGGACTGACTTCACAAAACAGGGATCTGGAGTTGATCTGATGATGGTGACGCCATCATGTTATCTTCTCCACATCTCTGCTATATAGTAATGTCCTCAGAACTACATAATGTTAACTTTATTTCAACAGAATCGGTTCACAACTGAAAATTCTGTAGAGAAGTTGACAATTAATTCCTTTTATTCTTATTTTTGAAATTTAAATGGGACCAACTTTGAGATATACTCTTTCCAACAAAAAAATATTTTTTGAAATCGGACCACGTAAGGAAAAGTTATGCGTGGTCATACATAATAAAAATATATATATACAGTTCGAATTGAGAACCTCCTCCTTTTTTTTTCGTCGGTTAACAAACATGCAGCAAACAATGAATGAATCACGAAAGAGTGAGTGAACGAATGAAGTAATCACAGAAAATAAAATTAATTACAGATACGGCCTCGATACAGTTACCGTAACAACGGTTTAATTTACATTTAATGACTAATATCATAGAATTATTATCTTATCGAATAACTAAAATTAAATTAATGGCGCTTGTGATTAAATATGATGTTTTAATAATATTTTATAAAAACTGATACTTATATTCCCATTACCATTAGCTGACTACAGATTAAAAATGAGTCATTTTCAATTAATGAATTAAATCCCTTCTTGTTGACAGAAAGGAGATGGGATGAATAGATTTTTTAAAAAGTAATTTGTTATACTTCTACTGAGCAAAGGCCTACCTGTAATTATGTACTAACCAAGTACTCTTGATGAGCGCCACCTCGATCATACTACTTGTCCAAGTCATATCGCCAATAAATTAATAGGTACTTATAAGGTGTTAAAAAATTAACTGCAGGAATTTCGTGTACGTACTCGGTATCAAAAACCAAGTATATTCGAAAAAAAATATTAATGAATTTGATTGCTCTTTAAGGTCGTTCACCCGTGTGTAGCGTTCACAGCTGATTCCAACTTTCCCATAACATTTTGCAGACTTTAGACTGGCAATTCATAGAAATACAAATAATTTATTTTATTGGCCATATTAATAGGCCAAGAAAAATTCTTGAAAATAAAATTATTAATTTTGAAAAAAATAAATAAAAAAAATGCTCGAAAAAAAATTTTTTTTTTGAATGTTCTTGGTTTTTGATACCGAGTACGCACACGAAATTCCTGCAGATAATTTTTTAACATCCTATATTTAAAAAAATATAAGATTTTTTTTTAGTCAGTTTTTGCACAAACAGCGCGTAGGCATAGGTTTACATAAAATCCGTTGTAGCACGCAAGTAGGCTAACAAAAATAGAAACTCACATACACCCAGACCCGAAACAACTATGTACGTTACTTAATTTGTTCCGTGCGGGGATCGAACCCGCGACACGGTGCGCAGCAGTCGATCGCTTAGACTGTGCGCCAACCGTGTCGTCGGGGTCAACTTCTACATGGATTAACTGCGTCTGAATCAAGAGGGCGTCAATAAAGTTGATAAAAACAACTAGGTACCGCTAAATATTATGCAAGTGACGCAAATCTGACAACGGGAATGGGTTTAGTTCGCCCATGTAATCTACATAAGCATTTGTTATTTAGAAGTAAATAAATGACCTATATTTGCCACAGATAAGGTCTGACATTGTAGCGACAGTTGGGGAAGTCCGTTTAGTAGTGACGTTTTTGTTTTTTTTTAATTAAACTTTAATACAGGTTTAAACCAGAAATGGTTTGTATTAATTGGTACTCACATTTACATTCGCTACAAAAACACTAATCAGTACTAAACATTGGTTGAATTAAAAACGTTTAATAATAAAATGATGATATTATGATAATAGGTACCTACACGACGAAATGCACGCCTATAGGCCTTAGCATGATTTTTCTGACTAAAAAAAAAGGAATTTTGACTTTAACTTATCTCAGGATTTAAAAACAATTCTCTAGTTTTTCCCACGTTTTTATACACTCACTTTTCTTCTCTACCTTTATGTCAATAATTTCGTAGATTTTTGTATGAACGGCCAAAAGGAAACCTAACGTAGCTAGGGCATCATTTTTGATCCATCTTACATGGCCCGGACGGAAGATGGCTTTGGCGCATGCATTTATGAACTATGATCACCTATGGTGTAGTGTCACAGATTACTATTGCGATGCGATGCCATGCCGTGGCGCTCGCCACGATACTGGAAATGTGTTTCATTTCGTGTAGTAAATAAAGTTAGATTTTCAGTCGCTGTAATGAAATGTGTGCTTAGCGTAGCGTCTCAGTGTGTATTAAATCGGTAGCATGCGTATCATGACACCGTAGAAAAGGGTTTTGTCGATGGTAGAATAGACAAAATGACAGAATACAGAAATATTTTTATCGACTTCATATTTAAAATGTCTAGTCGTATAGAAATAACTCTGTCCATTCTTGGTAGAATATCCTATCCTACTTCCTATAAGTTCCTATCCTACTAATATTATAAACGTAAGTTTGTTTGGATGTTTGTCACTCTTTGACACAAAAACTACTGAACGGATTTGGATGAAATTTGGTACGCAGATGGTTTATAATCTAGATTGAAACATAGGATAGTTTTTTTCCCGATTTTCGAATTGTAAGCGGGTGAAACCGCTTGTAACAGCTAGTTATTATACTGGGTGTAAGGGACAGCCCACCGCAAACTTTCAGGGCTTGCTCAGTAGACGAAACTGAACAATCTTCCACTATTATTTTTTCAGGAAATGAAATAAAAAAATCTGCCTCTCCATACAAACTGTCCCATCATTTTATAATTTTCTATGGTGAGGCCGATGTTTTTTTTTTCATTTCCATTTATAATATAAGGATTAAACGAACTTACCTAGTGAAGTTCTATCCTTATTATATGAAGAAATCAGGCTGAGGTTTAATATTACTAGTAGTAGTCGAGTCCTCTCGCTCTTCGACGCGAAATTTTAGATTCTGTAATTAAAAAATTAAAACATCCGCCCCTGGCAACACTGCATTCAATCGTCATTCAGTTTAGAGCAGTGGTACCAAGTACCGCCATAAGGGAAGATTAATTGAAAGTTAATCTTGGGAGGGTGGGAATCTCATACCTCAGCCTGATTTCTTCATATAATAAGGATAGAACTTCACTAGGTAAGTTCGTTTAATCCTTATATTATATTCGAAATCAGGCTGAGGTTTAATATTACTAGTAGATGTTCAGAGAACATAAAATAATATATTTAAGTTAAAAGCAAATTGTTTCAATACCCAAAATTTCTTTTTTCCAAATGGGAATATAATTATCTTGATATACGTCTGCTTGTGTACATAACCAGGCAATCATAGCTAACCTCGACTTAAATGAAAAAATCCCATTTTTCTAATTCCAACTAAACATCTGGAGTCACACTTCATCTGCATAATCTATGAAAATCAAATAAATATATCAAAATCAAAAGACAATCACAGTCTTTAACTTTAAATATTCCTCTTAAATGTATTAAATAATTATTATTATGTATTAATATAACACTGAAATTAAGGTTAATTAACTACGGGTATTAAAACTTGATGAAATTTAATGTCCCAGCAAATTTTATTTTAAAGAACATCATTGGTCTATTATAATGATTTACCAAGGTAAACGACCTCGATGACCCCTCACTGCCTGCAGTATAGAGTCCACAGTTAAGCCTAGTCTATGCGCATTTTAAGAATATGCATGTCTGGTAGAATGTACAAAAAACAAAAATGTATTAATTGACTGTATAAGGCCCTGCTGCTAGTAGTTGAACGTTCTTGTTTTATTATATGACAGTTTATGCGTAGACATATCTGGGCTTATTACTTAAGGAAGGTAACACCAGTCTGATGAACATTCTAGTCTTACACAGACCTGAGTTTTATAGAATATCTGTAATCCATTAATTTAATCGCACCTTTGTTACTAATCTATTTAATAATTGATACTTTTACACCACAAAATTTGGACACATAGTGTTGTGGCTGACGCAATCAACCTAACAAACTTCTTTGTAAAGTTTTCTTAACTGAAGCTATTAAGAGAGTAGTTTAAAACTCTAAAATGTAGTAACAAGTATTTTGCGTTAGTTAGACATAGCTTGAAAAATCCTTTAAATTAAATGTTTGATTCTATCGTCTCTGAACTTACATGACTCTATATGAGTGTCGATTTGCGACAATTAACTGATAATTTCTGGAAGACTTTAATAAGTCAAGTCAATAAGTCACATTCATGTTTTTTTTTTTTTTTTTTTTTTTTTTTATAAAGTTGATAAATCAATTGTTTATTTTTTGAGTTTCCGATATTTCGGCACTGTTGCAAGTGCCCTGATCGCGGGTGAAGTGAAGTTATAAGAAATAAAATACATTAATGTAGGAACGGAATGTTAAGATAGATGAGTAGAATGAAGCGTAAAGATGAATGAGTGATGTGAAGCATGTTGAATGAAAGAGATGTAAGTTAGAAATAGTCGAGGAGTGAAAGAGAAAGAAGATGAATGTTTAAAAACGGAAAAGGGGAGAGACTGGAACGAGAGGGAAGACGAAGGACGTTAACAGTACAGACGTGTTTAAATAAAAATTCAAGTTTTAAAAGATAATCGGTGCTTTTATTTGGCCTACATCGAACTTATCCCACATATTTTTGGGGGCTCGTCCGGGATAGTTCGATATTTTCAGTTTGCGAGGCCAAAGCACAGTAAAAGACGGGAGCAGAAAAACCGACGCCAACGACGTGGAGCGGCCGGGGATTTTGCTCAAGCAAAACGACGGAAAAGACGATAGAAGACGGTAACAGTAGTTACAAAAGACTAGGCAAAGACGAAATATGGGTGGACACGGAAAGGATCGCCGACAAAGCCGTCAAGCGGACTATGACGAAGACGACCACGCGGCAGCTGCATCGACGAGACAACCGTTCTGCCGAGATCAGGGTATATTCCAGGCGGAGAACTTGGTGGCAAAATTCAGCGGACAAGATAAATCGTATTCGGTGGCTAAATGGGCGACCGACATTGACGATAACGCTGAAATATTTCAATGGACACCCCTTCAGACTCTGATAGTCGCTAGAAGATCTCTGACGGGAACTGCAGCCCTGTGGCTAAAATCTGAAAAACCATTCAAAAGTTGGGACGAGCTGAAGGCGGGTTTGCTAAAAGAATTTCCTGATTCGATAGATAGCAAAACCATACATGAAATGATGGCCGCTAGAAGGAAGAAGAAAGACGAAAGGTGTTTAGACTACATGTTAGTTATGAAAGAAATGGGAAAGCGCGGCAAAATGCCTGATTATGTTGCCATAAAGTACATAATAGACGGCATAATTGATTCAGAAGTGAATAAAATGGTGTTATATGGTGCTACTTCTTATACGGAGCTCAAAGAAAAAATAAAAATTTACGAGACAATTAAAGAAAAGATGGGCGCAATTTACGTCCGAAATAAGAAGCCGGAGAGCAGTGAAGGTAGTGCTGGTACGAGTAACAAGAGGTGCTACAGCTGTGGAGAGAGAAATCATCAATCGTCACAGTGTCCTAATAAAGAAAAAGGTCTGAAATGTTTCAAGTGTAACGAGTTTGGGCATATCTCGACGCAATGTAAACAAAGCGGAAACATTCGGTCAAGAACGAGTGAAAAGAACGATGAACGGGAATGGCGGTGTGAAAAGGTAAAACCGAACTCTTCCGAAGATAGACGAGCGATGTGCGTGGCTGACTTCACTCCGAGCGTTTACGAGGTTGGCAAACCTGACGAGTACGGCAGCCATGACAGCTTATTTGACAGACGTACCAACATTAGCGACAAGATGGCGAATGCAGTGGGAACTGACGCTAACTTCACGGATGTTTACAACGAAATAAAGACGCCGGCTCAGATACGTTTTGAAAATGCCTGCAAGACGATATTTATCAATAAGTGCGAAGTGACCGCGTTAATTGACTCGGGAAGTGAACTGAACTTAATGTGTACCGAGCTTTACGTACATTTAGGATCTCCGGAGTGTGTGAAAACTGCTACTAATCTAGTAGGCTTAGGAGGCAGTATAGTGTCGACGGAAAAGTTAACTGCTTCTGTTTTGTTAGACGGACATGATTACAATGCTACATTTTATGTTGTTCCAAGGCATGCTATGCCATGTAGTGTTATATTGGGTCAAGATTTCCTTAAAGACGTATTTACTATAATGTCGAATGGGTCAATACTGATTGCACCAAACATAAACAATTGGTTGTCAAAGGTTTGTTGTGTTGTTAGTCAGGATCAGCCGTTTGTTTTAGGTAACATTAAGAATAAACAGGTGCGGCAAGATGTTATTGACTGTGTGAAGAATTATAACCCTAAACAGGTAAAGGAGGCACCAATAGAGTTGCGCATTGTGCTAAAAGATGACATACCAGTGGCTCAGCGACCAAGACGAATATCGTTATCCGAACAGCGGATGGTGGAGAAGCAAGTAGCAGAGTGGCTCAAGGATGGGATCATTCGCGTAAGTTTTTCTGAATATTCCTCTCCTCTGGTGTTGATAAAGAAAAAAGATGGTAGTACAAGGATTTGTGTAGATTATAGGCCAATCAACAGAAAGATTGTTAAGGATGAATTTCCTCTGCCCATTATAGACGATTTGATAGATAAACTTAAAGATGCTCGTGTATTTAGCGTATTGGATCTGAAGAATGGCTTCTTTCACCTGAAGGTTAGTGAAGACAGCATCAAGTATACTGCCTTTGTTACACACAATGGTCAGTATGAATTTTTGAGGGCACCTTTTGGGTTATCAGTTTGTCCGAAGTATTTTATGAGATTTGTAACCATGGTGTTTCAGGATCTTATAGCAAAAGGAATCATAGTTATATTCATTGATGATTTGTTGATTCCAGCCGTTGATGAATGCCAGGCTTTGCAGCGATTGAGAGATGTGTTAAACGTTGCATCACAGTACGGTCTGCAGATCAATTGGAAGAAAGCACAACTATTATGCCGCCGTATAGAGTACCTAGGACATATAATAGAGGATGGTAAAGTACAACCTTCACAAGAGAAGACAGACGCCGTAACCAGGTACCCTGAACCTAAGACTATAAAGCAACTTCACAGTTTCATAGGATTAACATCGTATTTTAGAAAATATATCAAAGATTTTGCACTAATAGCTAAACCGTTAACGGATTTGTTAAGAAAAGATGTACCTTTTGAGTTTAATGACATTCAGAGAAGTGCCTTTAACATGTTGAAGAATGCACTAGCTAGTAGCCCTGTGCTCAGGATTTATGATCATCAGCTGGTAACGGAGTTGCATACAGATGCCTCCGCAATAGCATACAGTGCTATTTTGTTACAGAGAGACCACACAGGTGAGTTACACCCTGTACATTACTACAGTAGGAAGACTAGTGAAGCCGAGAAGAAATATAGTAGTTATGAGTTGGAAGCACTAGCTATTATTGAAGGAGTAAAGAAGTTCAGACACTATTTGTTTGGTAAGCATTTTAAAATTGTAACGGACTGTCAAGCATTCCAAAAGACATTGAATAAAAAAGACTTGTCAACAAGAGTAGCCAGATGGGTGCTGTTACTGGAAGAGTATGATTATGTTATTGAACATAGACCAGGAGGAAAGATGCAACATGCAGATGCTTTAAGTAGAAACCCATTTGTTGGAGTTATTGAGCTAAGCTTACATGAGCGTATCAAGCAAGCACAAATGTTGGATGATGGGGTAAAGGCGATTATAGAGATTCTAAAACTGCAGCCATATGATGACTATTCCTTTAGTGACGGTTTATTGTACAAGGGAATAGAAAGAAAATTGGTGATACCAAAAAGCTTAGAATTTGAAGTTTTGAGATGGATTCATCAAAAGGGTCATTTTGGAAAAAGAAAAATGTTAGAATTATTGGAACAGAATTACTACATAAAAAATGTAAACAAGAGAATTGAAGAACTTTTGCTGTCATGTGTACCTTGTTTGCTAGCAACGAAGAAGGAAGGTAAGCAGGAAGGATTTTTGAACTGTATTGACAAAGAAGGCATTCCTTTGCACACCCTACATTGTGATCACATTGGACCTCTTTCAGAGACAAGGAAAATGTACAATTACATCCTAACAGTTGTGGATGCATTCACGAAGTTTGTGTGGCTGTTTCCAGTGAAGGGAACTACCAGTAGGGAGACCATAGATAAACTAAAGATTCATCAGCAGACATTTGGTAATCCTACGCGATTAATTTCAGATCGTGGTACTGCATTTACCAGTAACGAGTTCAAGGAGTATTGTGAAAAGGAAAGTATACAACACATAACCATAACTACAGGAGTGCCCAGGGGAAATGGTCAGGTGGAGCGCATACACAGAATTCTCATTTCGGTGTTATCTAAGCTATGTATTGAAGAACCATCTCTATGGTACAAGCAAGTCAGCCGGGTGCAGAGAGCACTGAATAGCACGTACCAAAGAAGCATTGACACCACCCCTTTTGAACTCATGCTGGGTACGAAGATGAAAACTAAAGAAGATATACAGATTTATGATTTGCTTCAGCAAGAGCATAGAAGTAATTTTGTGCAAGACAGAGAAGACTTAAAGATGAGGGCGAAAGAACAAATTAGAAAAATTCAAGATGAAAATTGTAAGACATACAATAGAAAAAGAAAGGAAAGTCATAAATATGTTGTAGGAGATATTGTAGCCATCAAACGGACGCAGTTTGGCAGCAGTCTAAAACTCAAGCCCAAGTATTTAGGCCCATACAGGGTCACCAAAGTCAAAAGGAATGATCGGTACGATCTTGAGAAGATAGATCGTATGGCGGATGGTTCTCGAGTGACATCTTCCTCAGCCGACAATATGAAGCCATGGCCAGTGTTTGGCGATAGTGTTGAGTTAGGTGAGTAGGTCAGATCCTATTTGCTATAATTATCTGCTGTGTTGGGTTAGGAAAAACATGGTGGTTGTTCTTGACTCAATATTTCATTACGATGGTGTAGGTTATGTCATGTAAATGTTGTAAAATAAGAAGTAGGAATGGTAAAGATTCTTTTCAAGATAGATACTTTTTAAGGTAGAAATACTTCCTAGTTGTATGTACTCTGTGTTAGTTTCTCTAAATGTCCATTTGATGTACAAGTTGAAGATGTGGAGATTGTCTTGTTATTGTTAGTTAAAAAAAAAATACGGTTGTGAAAAGTTTAATTTAAGTTTTGCATAATTAATGTTGTTTCTTGTTTCTCATACAGTCTACAGTATGGTGTACACTCATTGTTGCCGTTGTATTTATGGTGAAATGTAACTAAAAGTATAGAAAGCTAAAGTAAGCTTAAGTTTGTTAATCTGCTATGTACCTAGTAGTGTTATGTGGTTAAATGAAGAAGGGCATGACAAGGAGTGTAAAATTAAGTTAAAATTAAGTTGTTAATGTTGTTATAGTTTAAAGTTTAAGTTGTGAATGGCGTTGTTTGTCCGATCTGTTTAGATCTGACTGGGGACAGTCAGATATCAGAATGGCCGAGTTGTAGGAACGGAATGTTAAGATAGATGAGTAGAATGAAGCGTAAAGATGAATGAGTGATGTGAAGCATGTTGAATGAAAGAGATGTAAGTTAGAAATAGTCGAGGAGTGAAAGAGAAAGAAGATGAATGTTTAAAAACGGAAAAGGGGAGAGACTGGAACGAGAGGGAAGACGAAGGACGTTAACAGTACAGACGTGTTTAAATAAAAATTCAAGTTTTAAAAGATAATCGGTGCTTTTATTTGGCCTACATCGAACTTATCCCACATTAATAAATCTATTTTATAGTCTTCCATATTAGACCACTACTATCACAGGATTCCATTGTATTGTTCCAGCGAATTCTGCGATAATCTACCTATCAAAATCAATAACTCACCCTTGTGCACAAAATTTAGTTTTTATGTAAGTTATTTTTGTAAAATGATAGGCATTAAAGAATATATATACATACATATATTATTCTCCTCTTGACTGCTTGCTTGATAATATACCAGCCCCCCGGCTTAGGTATAGAGGATAACTAATTCTAAAAGAAGACATTAAAATATAATCAGAAGGTCTAATTGTTATTAACTCAGAGATTAGTAAAGAATTCAAAAAAAAAAAAAGACTACCATTTCTTTAGCCTGATCTATTCTAATCTTATGGAGAGATTTAAACAGTAAACTAAGAAAGGGGAAAAACCTTAGAAAAAGAGATTATGCCATCTAGGGACCCCTATCCCAATAAATGTACTTTGGACACTTATGATCTTAACCGATATGCAAAAAAGGTCTCTCTGGATGGCCAAAACTATTTATTATAGAATTGACAACTTAGTCTCCATTCTTTATCTACATTGGAATTATGAGACTCTCTGGATCAGGATCTGGATGGCCAAAATTATCTTTTATTCTTAATTTGAAACCTTAGACCATTAGACCATTCTTTATCTGCATTGAAATTACGAGACTCAAAGTCAGCCTCTTTATTAAGCAAAAATCAGTGCAATTTATAGAAGAGTATTGTAGGTACTCTTCCCACGCAGTTTATATGAGCTATTGCAGTAATGTTGTCAGACCTACTACGCAAAATAACACAGTTTTTTTTTTTTTTTTTTTTTTTTTTTTTTTTTTTTTTTTTTTTTTTTTTTTTTTGATCACGAAGTTCTACAAAGTAAAGTATGCATCTAAGAAATCTTAAATAGTTTACATGTTGTTATTCCCAGACTGACAGACTGTCCCTAGTACTTTGCCCCTTGTAATGTGTATCTCAACCACTTAGTAATGCATCTGAAAATGTTTCTAAAATTAAGAACAAGGTAAGCTGCGCTCCAGAACTTGGCTTGACACGCTCCCGCGTGTCACATTAGACACATTGTATAATATCTCTACAACTATTAATAATGTTGTTTATTCCTCCAAAGTAATTCTGACTTTGTTTCCTCTTTATCTCTACTCTAGGGCTGAAAAATGTTTTCTTTATAAAGTGTTTATGTGAACTAAACTGTATTATGAGATAGGTACTCGTAGATGGTTACCTAATGCAAATTGATACCAAATTTTCTAATAATATTGCTAATTGAGGACAAACTTAATATTGAGTAGGTATTCATAAAACAAAATATAGCAGGGCTTAGTCATGCATTTAGAATTGATCACCAGTCCTGACCATTCACATCCTGAGGAGGCATCTGAATTGTTTTCTTTGTTTATCATCAAAAATAAATAATCAATAGTTTTTTTTTTTTTTTTTTTTATACTTGTACAAAAAAGGCATTTTCATAATTATGTTACTCTGGGACAGATTAATCATCTTATTAACTTAATTTTATACCTTGATCTTTGAGACTGATTAAACAGACTGATTAACTACAAAGACAGGCTGATTAAATACAAAGGGTTAAGTGAAAGACCTCTTGTATAGCTTATTGTTAGATGTGAGCCGCAAACATTTCTAACCATATTCTTTAATTGCTACTAATAGTATAGCACCTTTATGACCTAATTTACATAGAGATACAATCCTTGTATATTCTAGTCTGAAATGGTTGATTATAATGAAATTATTTAACATTTAAAGATTTATTATAAATCTGTGATTAAAAAGAAAATCATGGATAAAATTGGTCAGCTGTTTAACAGAACTTAGCTATGAAAGTTTATTTATTTCTTGAATAAGACAAGTCTCTCAGTTTTAATGAAAGAGTTATTATATTGGAATCTTATCTTGTACAAGTTGACTGAAAAAGAGGAGTAGAGTATAGTACCCAGTCTTATATAATAGAATCTTTGGTTATAGATTCCCAGTATGCATAGAAATATACAAAGCAAGCAGCAAACATTACCACTAACTGTTACTGGTACTTGTCCTGGGGTCGGCTGGGAGATGACTGTTGTCACTGAGGTATTTCTGTTGTGTTTTTGTTGTTGACTTCTGTTTTTTGGAGGTGGGCAGGGCTATTTGAACTGTTGATAGTTTCATGGAATTGACTTATTTGTATTTCCAATAATAATATTTGTATGAAGTCTATTGGTTGCTCCCTTTATGGTGGTGGAAGTCTACACCGTTTCTTTTAATTTTGAATAAGTACAAGATTTCAGTTCACTTGTTGCCTCTTAGTAAGTTGAAATGCCTTATCTAAGATTGGTAAGATTAGTCTCTTTTATTATTAAATAATTAAATATATTGCCAGTGTAGGTTGAATATTCAACGGAAACCGTCTCCGAGCATGTCATATTATTATATTGCATGCATCTAGTAATATAGCATTATTTGGTACAAGTGCAGGCTTATGTAAGTCTGCTCCTTTACTAGCCCCTCCATTAGCATTCTTTCAATAACATTCACATCACATAATCCCTCTTAGAACCGGTTAGTGCACTTAAAGCAAAAAAATATAGCCCGATGGCTCTTCTTCTGGTTGCTGTTCTAGAGCAAAAGTATTGGAATTGTTTTCATGACTGACCATATTAACTCCTTGCATTTAGGCACCCATCTGACAACCCAACCGTTCAGAGTAAGTAGGTATATGTTTATAGTCTACAATGGACTATACATTTGATTGTTTTAGTAATCAGATCATGAGTATTACTGTAATAATATTTACATTATGGCAATATATCCTTCCAGTCCATAACTCAAGTAATAGTATTTTTCATCTTAGTTCATCACTTTGTGTAGAGGCCACTTATGTTTGATGCTATTGGATCTTTTCTTGTTAAAGTAGAGGGAGTGCCCCGGTTTCTCCTTAGATCGCTAAGAACATGTAGCACGCAGAATACATAGGTATTTAAACTTGAGTGTAACCCTCTCAACGAGAGGTATTTAGGTAAATGTAACACAAATTACCCAATCATAATTCTTCTATTGTTAAATTGATCCAAAGCATAACCTTTTCAACGAAAAGGAGGCAAAATGCAACGCATTAAGCCTTAATTTTCTATCCAACAGGACATAGGTAGGTACATAGTTTGTTGGAAGTACTGAATGTTAAATTGATCCAAAGGATAACCTTTTCACCGAAAAGGAGACAAAATGTAACACATATTGTCTTAATTTTCTGTCCAACAGGACATAGGTACATTGTTTTTTGGAAATACTAAAATGTTGAATTGACCCAAAGCATAACCTTTTCAACAAAAAGGAGACAGAACGTAATACTGCCATAATCTTTTTCCGTCCAACCGGACAAGTACATGCTAGACTTTGATCATTTAAATCTCAAGTAAATGAGGGGTTGTAAACCCTTAAAGCAACGTGAATTTGAATTTCTCATCGAGTGTAACACACACTATCATAACTTTCAGTCATTGTACTCTTTTCAATGAGAAAACAACAAAAAAACTTACAGTTATTATGTTGTTCCATTTTGGCTTTGTATCTTTCAATCTTTCGAGCCAATTTATTCCTTTTCTTATTTTCCTTATCTTCTTCACTATTTCTATTGTGTTTTGGCATCCTTGGTTTGTGTTTAATACTAATTTTTAAGAACACAAAACTTTCTCCGTTGCGTCTTGTGAGCGCGAAGAAAACGAATGACGATTGAATGCAGTGTTGCCAGGGGCGGATGTTTTAATTTTTTAATTACAGAATCTAAAATTTCGCGTCGAAGAGCGAGAGGACTCGACTACTACTAGTAATATTAAACCTCAGCCTGATTTCGAATATAATTGGTTACGCGTGCACCATGGGAGTAAACATAGTATTCCCATATGATAAAAGTAACCTATAAACCTTCACAGGTGTATTATCTCACTTCTATACTATGACATTGTGACGTCAAGCCAGGTTATTAACATATAGGTACGTTTCATTTGACCACGTAGTCTGTTAACGTCAGTAAAGATTTGATCACGCGTTATCTGCGTTATCGGTTAATCTACGATTACCGCAATGTTCTACGCACATTACACATAATGTAGGGTATTGATAAAATTGTAGCTAGTACTAGTAAATAGACGTCAGTGTTATTTATTTTACACAAAGTTTTTTTGAAAAAACCTAAGGAAAATACCTGACATCACGCACCGTCTAACGTCGTTTCAGTTCGGGAGACTTCGGCAATCATAAAGGTACGGACAGACGTGCTCATTACTAGCACGAAAGCATGCTTTTATTGAGGGAGAGGGAGAGGGAGGAGAACGTTTCTTGACGTTTCACTTGATTGACGTAGCTGACCATAGCCTAATTAGTACAGTAATAAATAAATAATTATAATTGCATAAGTTGATAAAAAATGCTATGCAATAGCTTTACCGCGGCAGTCCCCGAGTGCCACACGTATTTTTTTTCTTTATAAATAAGTCTGACTTGACAGTCGGCTCGACAAGAAGCTCGCCAGAATGCTCGTTAAAAATATAGTTTCAGACATAGCCATCCACGCCCAGTTGAAAAAATCATCCTGTATACTTGCGTTTAGCAGTCAAATGAATCAAATTAAAATAAATGCTGGACGTCTATTTTAATGGGGAATACGTAGCCTTTGTTTATTCTATAGATTAAAATAACGTACTACGTTACAATGGAAATTAATTAATAATTATTATTAATGTAAAGCGTCTGGAGTATTTATACAGAAGGAGGAAGCAGTCCTTCCGGTCGAGAGGACTCATTTAATGATTTTACCGACTTAAAAAAAGGACAGAGGTTAGAGTTCTACATAGTTCACAGTCGAATTCGCAGAAGCACTTTATCTTACCTAATTTCATAATCAGCTACATGTGAAATATCAGTATTACGTAGCACATAATTCAGCGCGCTCTTTCAGCCAGTTTCAGGGTTATCTCGTCAACTCAGATCTCTGATAACGGAGGATTGTCGAGAGCAAACTGTCTCGGCATCTGCTTACATGTAATGTAACTATAATGAGTGCAAATATTTGAAGAAACATGTCTTTTTGTTAGAGATTTTTTTACAGTTTAGCGAGATATCTAACGTAGGTACCTTCTGAATTTATTAAGATAAGATATTGGGCATTCTTTATCAGGATTTTAGTCGCATACTACCAGGCCCAAATTATAGATTATTTTTTAACTATTTCATGCTTTTTAAGCCTCCTGCAGACACACGCGATTAATCGCGCTGCGACAACGAGCCAAGCTAATTTCCGCTCTAAAAATACTGCGAATGGACCGCGACATGTCGCCCCGCGCGATTAATCGCGTGTGTCTGCAGGAGGCTTTACTCTGGACACTTTTAACGTGCATCGTTCTTTATGTATTGGGCAACATGAGTGAGGTTTAAAAGATTCTATTTCGAGATAAATAATAATAACATTCATAATAATAGACGGCGCCACTTGCACGATCCGAATTGATTGTCAAATTCTAAATTAACCTGAGCGATGCCACGGGCTATAACATAAGCTAGTTTCATGTAATATCTTGAAAATTGAAATTGGAAAATCCACCAAAAGCTTTTAGGTAGGTGTTATTGTTGGATAAGTAAAATTATTTTTAACTTTGAAAAGGCCTATGACCTGTCGTACGACAGTTAATAAAACTGGTATTTATCTTAGAGGTTACACAGTGGTCATTTTCAGCTTGACCTATAAATGGGCGGTCACTAAAATTAACTAAAAAGACAAGACAGATATTTTGAGTAACAAATCAATATACAGGTTGACATTTTCACCTTAGACGCTTTAGGTTGTGTCATAAACCTTAAATAACCATTTTGTATTAACTGTCACAATTTTAGGATGCTTTTCCACTTAGGGTGTGCTATGCAGCTGTACTGCGAAAATGCTAAGCTACGGAACTGAGTGATCGTTTCGTACTATCATGGTCCATGCCCGGACTCTGACAGTTCTGAGTAATAGAATAGAATAGAGTAGAATAGAGTAGAATAGAATAGAGTAGAATAGAATAGAATAGAATAGAATAGAATAGAATAGAATAGAATAGAATAGAATAGAATAGAATAGAATAGAATAGAATAGAATAGATTAGAATAGAATAGAATAGAATAGAATAGAATAGAATAGAATAGAATAGAATAGAATAGAATAGAATAGAATAGAATAGAATAGAATAGAATAGAATAGAATAGAATAGAATAGAATAGAATAGAATACTCTTTATTATGTACACCATACAAATTACAGATACATCTAATTAATTATATCTTATAAATAGGGTGACACTATGGGCGGTCTTATTGCTAAAAGCGATCTAGCATAGCACATCTTAGGTGGAAAAGCACCCTTATGTTACCTTTTAACTGTAACAACTTTATTCAAAATAGATATACAAGGTGACTGGTCTTTTGCCTTTAATTCTAAGTTTGACCTAACGAGGTTACATAGCAAAATTAGCCTTTAAGTACCTACATTTTACTTCACAATATGCTATTTTATTCAAAAAAACATATTTATTTCGAAAGATAGATTATCCATCCAAAAATATCGTGTTTATTATTTTTCAATACTTTAACTGACGGATTAAACAGATATTCAATTTAATTATGCAGTAAACTACCCTATTATAAAGCGAAAGTTTGTGATCATATCTGTTACTCTTTCATGCAAAACTTCTGAACGGAGTGAAATATTTGGTGCAGAAATTATGGAGGCACATAGAGGGCTTGATGATAGAGTCGTCTCTCTCTTTCTTCAAATCTTTGGTCAGTAGTTTCCTCCGTTTGAGTAAGACATAGGTGGGCACAATCTCCTCATTAGCGTGCCCATGGGGACTTGGAAGGTGGCTTTTAAGAGCAGCATTTTTCTTAAAAGAGGCACCTCTTTCCATGTGCGGATTTTGATCACCATGATTTTTTTGTGAGCATTCTCATACAAGATACAACATTTCCCGGTCTCGTCCAAAGACAGGATGCCTTATCACGACATTCTCCGTAAAAAAAAGGTGGTCACTATATTATTTTGTCTTTAATTGGAAGATTGACCTTTCGTGGAAGAAAAATTACTTGTGTATAAGTATCCTGTTACTATTTATGCTTGTTTGGCAAATAACATAAAAGTTACGAACTTCGCCCACAAACACAACTCATTACACAGTTGGCGGAATGTTGTAATACCTTTGCCTATAAAAACATGTTGTTTTCTTTGATTCCTTTTTTAAATATCTTAATTTGGATTATTTAACGGTAACCAACACCGTGTGTGATGTTGTATTCTCAAACTTCGGTTTAGCTGAGAAAGTTCAAATTCGGACAATAAACTAAATGTGACTTATGATGAAATTAGAAGATATAGAAATAACAAAAATGCGTAGGCAGGTTTTATTGTTTGTACTGTTATTAATAAATAGGTAACCTTTAACATGTAATTTGCGCCAAGTTGTTAACTAAACTTAACAACTGTTTTAATAAAGAGGCAGAGGTCGTTCACATTTTAAACTATTTAGAACCTCATTCTGAAGTCTACGTATGGCTATTTTAATATTAAAATCCTAAACT
This sequence comes from Agrotis exclamationis, assembly GCA_950005045.1. Lineage (NCBI taxonomy): Eukaryota > Metazoa > Arthropoda > Insecta > Lepidoptera > Noctuidae > Agrotis > Agrotis exclamationis. The sequence goes on along the minus strand of OX465427.1, from coordinate 18,579,775 downwards.
TTCGAACTTAGTTTGCTAAGTTACGGCTTAACCCCTATTTTAGTCGAAAATTATCCCACGGTAAAGAAATACCAGAGTAAAATATAGCCCATGTGTTGTTCTACACAAAAATCTATCTCTGTGCTAAATTTCATTCAAATCCGTTCAGCAGCTATGGTGTGATTGAGTACCTCGAAGTTATCATTTACTGAGTACCTACGTCTCTTATTGATTTGAATAACCCTGGTGGTTGAGAGTATGTCATGCTCACTCAAATGTCTCGCTGATGGTGGCGCGTGTGTCGGATAATTTAGTTCCCTTCAAAATGGTTGAGCTGAATGGTGCTGATGCATGTGTCATGTTCGTGAACGGGCGCTGTCAGTAGGGACTGGTCATCTTTTAGCTGCCATGGTTTATTGATAATTGTTGAATTGACTTTTTTATAATTCCTGGGACACCTTTTTTGCTTGCTACATCGTTCCCACATAATGTACCATCTCAAGATTAATGATGTAACAAAGGTTCTGTAATAGTTTTGGCGATTGAATAAGAGTGTGCACGGAGTTTCTTGCCCGTTCTTCTCCATAGAGATCTACTCCTTGGAATGGGCATCTACGGTACTTTCACAGTTATTATGTCTTGTGACTGGGACTGTAGCATCATAATTATTTTAAATTATAATTCAAAAGTGCCTGTAATAGCCTACTTGAAATAAATGCTTTGATTGATTGATTGTTTGAATATTAATTTATGATAATATTTTTGCTATACAAATTTATACATAGCCACATTTTATATGTAAATGTTGCAGTAAAAACCAGTCAAAAGTACTATTGAGTAGCAAAATCAGTCAAAACTGATGATACTTTTGACTGAACAGGTTGGTCAAAAGTGTTTTTGTCTTAGGTTAGAGAGGATGGCGGCGTCTTTCAGACCCCGCCCTCCTCTTCGAGTTTATTTATTTTTAAACCACCTAGAAGTAGGAACCCCGCGAGGCGGGGCTCGGTCGACCTGCTGCTTGACTATTATATCTAGTTATTGCTAAAAAGTAATAGGTACTTTTAACCAGCTCCATTGGGCAAAAGTACTTTTAACTGCAGTTATTTTAGTCAAAAGTATTATAGACTAAAACATACAGTCAAAAATACTTTTGACTGATTTTGCTCGTCAAGAGTACCTTTGACTGATTAAGAGTTTTGACTGCAACATATATATCGCTCAGACTTTCATTCACTCCTCACCGGACACGGATGTTTCGGGAGGTACCTGTGTCGGATGGGGAATGAAGAAACGCCGGGGTGTCACCATTGCGAAGATCGCCCGGAGGACACAGTAGAGCATACGGTGCAAGACTGCCCCGCTTGGGCAGAGCACCGCCGTGTCCTCACGGCAGCGATAGGCGGAGACCTCTCGCGCCCGGCATTGGTCGAGGCCATGCTGCGGGGCGAGACGGAGTGGGAAGCGGTCGCCTCCTTCTGCGAAGCAGTAATGCTCGTTAAGGAGCGTCCTCCCTCCGCCCCACCCGCAATGGTAGACGCCCACGGCGTCGGACGTCGCAAGACGATCTCCGGCCACCGTAGGCGCGGGCATGCGGGCGGCGAGTAAAGGGCAACTCGCCGCCCGGACATGGACCATGCCCGGGTCGACGGCGCGTTGTGTTCCACGCGCGCCTCAAAGAGCGTCAGCACGATGACGGGGCCCCGCCCAAGAGGGCCAAAGCCTGCCGGGGTCGCGGGACTTATCTCACTACCGTGACCCCGGAACATAAAAGGCTATTGAAGGACACCGTGGATTTTAGTCAGTACAAGTCTGACAGTCCCTCCCGCCCTGCCCGGGGTGGGAGGACTCATTTGATGATTTTACCACGCTAAAAAAAAAAAAAAAAAAAGACTTTCATTCACACAGAGACACATACTAATCTTTATCCGGTTTTTACGTGGTAAGTAGTAAGGAAAGTGGATTCCTTCATCCGCTTTACCGATAGAGATGGGAAAAGTCGATGAACGATAGTAAATGTTTTCCACTGTCTTACGATTCAAAGATTCTGTAAAGGTATTTATCTTTACACTAGCTGTTCCCCGCGGTTCCACCCGCTGTCCAGCTCTTATTACTTGTAGCGTGATGTTATATAGCCTAAAGCCTTCCTGGATAAATGGGCTATCTAATACAGACAGATATTTTCAACTTGAACCAGTGGTTTCTAAGACTAAAGAGATTATAGATAAATCAAAGAAGTCTGTCTCTACGAGCATAACTTCCGAACGACTGCACCAAATTGGATATTTTTTATTGAGGTCGTTAGTGTGAGGAGACTCAGGACAAGACCGTATGTAAAAAAAGTTTTCTTGTTGTTGGTCCCCATATTAGGTATAATGTATGAACAAGACCGATGCCTCATTGCTGATCAATTTTGAACTTTATCGAAAAAGAAACCAAACGTCTGTGAGTATTATATGTAAACAAATGTCTTTGCAAGTTAAAAGTATATGTACACTGATGAGTGCCAAAATTTTTGTTGGCTCTAACGCTACATTCGTATTTATTTATTGCACACATTCTTCAATTCTGTAATTCTTGCTAATTCGAGGCACACTGCAAATAAGTGTCCCTAAGGTTCACAATGTAGAAAGTTGACAAATACTATGCGACCGGATCAGAGTGAAACTGTGACGGCGCCATATTGTGACATGCACGTTTTTCTATAGATGTAACACGAGCAATACATTTTATTGAAAATAAAAACAAAAGCAGAAGGTTCATATTTAATTGGGATTATTTGACAGATTAGAGTAGGTTAATATGCTAATCTGTACAACCAAGACAAGACTATCGATAAACTGCGAAGTACGAATGCCACAACACTAGTTACAGGCTTTCGATCACTGGGAACTAAGAAGGTCCTCAAGTAAGTGTAAAGAACATGTCTCAACTTTCTGTCATATAACATTGACGCCACAAATAGGACCGGTTGGAAGTGGCTTGCATCCAGCGCGATCCTGTGGTCTTTTTTAGATCATCTGTTTTATAGTCCGATCAACGAGGTTTTTTTTTGGATGAAGACTTCCAAAAATATCCTCCGGCACTGAAATTTTGCGTATGATGGGAGTAGGTGATATAGATTATAGATGCACAGTAATCCAAATTATTAGTTAGGTTTTTTTTACCAAAACATGAAAATTGCTTAGGTATAACTCTCTGCGAAAAATTTCTCAGCCTAAAATTCTTTTTGTATAAATATGTTTAAATGTATTAGTTAGAATATGGAAGTATAAAAATCCAACAAATTTTCGATTTCACTCCAAATTACTTTACATCTCGCGCTCTAACTTCTAGCAGGCCTGTCTCACTCCGCGGTGTAGGCATAAAACTGCAAGTAGTTGCGGGGCCATTATGTCGTGGCCCATTCACTACGGCTGCCACGCGCCACCCGTTACGCACGCGCTCCGTCTCCTTAATATTTTTGTTACGTTACGGGTAGTTACGCACAAGTTTCTTGCTTTAGGTGCTTTTGGTAAATTAATAACACAATATTATTATGAAGAAAAAAAATATATAGTACATATTTAGTAATGATCAACAAAATTATCTCCCAGCTTGTGAAGTATGGGCTTAACTGATCATGATACCTAATCATGAGGTTACAAGTTTGGAAATGAGGCGAGATACTAATTGGGGGGGGGAGGGGGTGAGCCTACTGGACGACCAAGATAAAAAGACGACACTCTCACTCACCTTAAGCTGAGTACTAAGAATTAAGATCGGTAGAAAGTAGAAAGATGTTTGCGTTGTTGTTTAAAAGTTCTAACTCAGAAAATGGCCACACTACGCATTCAAGGTCAGCGGTCGTAATTCGCTGCGCCACTTTTTTACCTACCTACAAAGACACGCAACGCGGGGCCTGTGACAGTATGCGATAGTAATTGGTCGGTTACTAGGTTGAGTGCAAAATAATAAGGACTGGCTATTTTGCCATAGACGATAAAAATCTTTTAAATATTATTCTTTTTTTTTGTAAGATAAATGTTCAAAAATATAACAATAATAGGTAGAAAAGATAATATTATTATAAATATTATTCCTCACGTAAGGTGCCGTAGGTACCTACTATTATCATTCTGTGCTAACAATCAATAATGTATGTAGTAATCGATGACGAAACCAAAAAGATATAGGCTGATGATAAAAACAAAATTCCTTGAGGAACATAGGTATTTATGGTAATAATGTAATTTAGCAAATGCATAAAATACGCATAGGTACCTACCTATTTGTGCCTAAACTCGCAAGTCGCAACCCTATTGAGCTTGACCCATAGTAACCTTTTAATGTCGTTGGCGTCAGATAAACCAAAATAAACTCTCGGGCGTAACCATTCAGTACATTTTTGCTTGCGCACGGGAAGTTTAGGCTATTATAAAGTAGGTGGGCGGTACGGCTGCCAGTTAAAATGTACTTTATTCTCTCGTATATAGATTTTACATTTGTTTGATTTTTTTTTGGAGTAGTCCTTCTGTACGTATAGTACTATTAATTATTCTGTGCTTCTAGTGAAAAATTTGTTTTGCCGATTTTTATTTTTTTATGTGATTTCTTATCCTTAAATACATAATAAATAATAGGTACATAATAAATAAGCAATTTTCATATTTTGGTTGGAAAAAAGTTGGATTATTGTGTATCTGTAATCTGTATCACCTTCTTTAATCATATGCCAAATTTCAGTGCCGGAGGAATTTTTCGGAACACATAATGCCTCGTTGACTGGACTATTACAGATGCGTCTGACGCTGCGCTTGAGGCGTGAAATAATTTACACAAAGTAAATTGCCTGGCTGGGTTCGACCCTGCAACGTCGAATATATTTATACGTTCGACTAGCCCACTGCTTCCAAGAAAAACATTACTTCCGAGTCTTTACTGATTAGTTTCTAAATGAACCTTCTTTACCATTTTTCCCACTTGCACAATTGTCCAGTCACAACACTTTTTTGAGTTCAACGACTCCAATTTGCGTCAGTCATAACTTTGGCAGTGATAAATAATATATTTTTGTTTACGTCTCAGATACATATGTAAGTATTTGTATATAATGAGGTGTTATAATGAGCATTCCAGACGTTTTTGTTTTGACGCTATCCCGTTACTGAGGTCTCTTGTTGTGAGGCGATAAGTACTGAAAATAGGTGTTGTAGTATCGAAATTAATGTTAGAATAAATAAAATAAATTCATTTATTCGTTTATTTTTAAGTGATATATTTAAATGTGTGCAGTGTGAAAAGCTTACTAACGATTTGTAGGTCGTGGGTTCGAACCCAGCCCAGCCAGGTGCATTATTACTTTGAGCAATTTATGTCATCACCACTGCTCTTAAAACGGTGAAGGAAAACATCGTGAGGAAACCGGCATGTCCTAGAACCAAAAATTCGAGAAGACATCCACCAACCCGCACTGGGCACGCGTGGTGGATTATGGCCCACTCCCTCTTACAGAGAGGAGGCATGTGTCTCAGCGATGAGTGTGAAAGGAGTGTACATCATATATAATTATGTATTGTTTGTTTAATGTAACGTTCTGAAAACGTCTTATTTTATGCGACTACATAGTTAGTAAGCGATTATCTTTATTTGCATAAAATTTGGTAAATAAAAGGTAAGAGTACCTATTGTCCTAGTCTAACATGTTATTAAATATTACTCAAGTTTTTGTCAACATCTTTATCTGTCATCGTTTGACGGATACGGACATACATAGTTGAAGTATGTCTAACGACACACGCAAGTTGTCAAAAAGTAGGCGTGGTCATGGTCACGTCACATGCGTACACGCAAGTGCACTGACAACAATATTATATTTGTTCAAACATGTAGTGTATAACTGTATAGGTATTGTTATCAATACAGGAAACTATTTAATTTGTAATACCTACATACCTATATTCATTAAATATCCGTATCAACAATATATTATTTATAATTTTGAAGTTAATACTGAAATCCAAAGAGGTTTGAATGACATAGACACTAGCGGTGCCTCAACAGTACTTTAGTAGGTAGCGGCACGGACTTTAGGTTTTATGACGCGTTTGTAAAGCGCGAATGGGGGGTCCCATTCACGACTTTGCCGCTGTGAGTGGTGACTAAGGTTGCGTTTCCACCAGAGATGTGCGATGGAAATGTGTCGTGCGAGGATGTCTAGCTGTGCTGTGAAAATGTGTGTGCGTTTCCACCAAAGAAAATGCGCATTAATATGTGGTGCGAAGATGCGTTGCGAAGCTGTGAAATGTGTCGACCAGGGGTGCGGTGTAGTGGGAGTGGAGACACAACACATCCCTCGCAAAACATCCCACTCACACATCCCTCGTACACATCTCTCGCAACACATCCCTCGCACACATCCCTCGTACACATCCCTCGCACAAATCCCTCGCTTATTGTTTTGTATGCGCAAAAATCTAGCTCCGCTGTAGCCGTATCTACTAGAGCTGTGCTGACCGAGGCGAGGTAAATGAAGCGATTCTATTGGTTCTTTACAAAGACATCCCTCGCTACGCATTCTCGTACATCTCTGGTGGAAACGCAGCCTTAGCGCGGGGCGGCGAGCTATAAGATCAAATGTATAGAAATGTTTGAAACACGGCACTAGGCGCCGCCAGTGGCCAATTCGTGTATGTATAAATATATAGTAATAAATATTTATATTTACGTAATCTTTAGAACATCTGTAATTATCTGTTACTAATACTACAATACTAAAAATAAATACAAACAATAAATAAAAACTTACTAGTAGTAGTATTATGTACAATGACAAATAAAAGAAAAAAACATTCAAAGGGCGTCAAAGAATACGTCAACATCACTGTCAACGGAAACAGTGCCCAGAACGCTGGCAGCATTGCCCCGTTGTATGGCAATGCTGATTCGTTGGCCTAGGAATAGGCCAGCCCTCTGGTCACCTGAAGAGTCGAATAATCGCCTGGTGATAATTATCCTTAAAAACGTTGTGGGCACTCGGACTCCATAAATAAGTAGCTAATTAATGTCTTTTTCGCGCCGCCCGCCGCTCCGCTCACGACTTAGAAAAAAGTCGTGAGCGGACCGTAAGGCTTAGGGTGTAACAATTTGGCATTCAAAGTTCATTTGAATGAAAATCACGTAACATTGCAAAAAAATAAAATAATGGAAATCATTTGAGTTCTTTTAAATAGGTACCTGTACCTATGTATAATTAATTTTCATTTTCTTCAGACCATTTCGTTTTACTGTCGACTGAAAGAAAATGCATTTGGCAGGAAAATGGAGACGCATGACGTAAGCGTCTAGTGAAAAATTCGATGTTAAAATTGAAAATACTCGTTTTCCATATAATAGGAGTATTTGTTCACGATATGGATTTATTTACGAGTACGGTATGTATAACTTTGATTGATTGTGATTTTTGTCAAAAATTGGACCTTAATGCTAAAGGATGCTTGTATTTTTCGGAAGAAGCAGCATAGGCAGACCTCCCACTAGCTGTGGCTTGGCGAATTGCCGTTCGGCGTATGTTCAGAAGTGGACGTCTTACAACTGGTGATGATGATGATGATGACGATTAGTTTACGTTTACTTCACTCAGTTGTTTTAGCTTCTAAGAACAAAAAATATTTGAATAAAAAATGACGTGGACAAGCAAGACCACACCCCTGTCCCATGGGAGCCATTAATCAAATTAACAATGTTTTTCACGAAAAATCTTTTTCAAGTAAAGCTGTTGTGTTAGTATTCCCATAGGATACTGTTAATTATTTCGGTCGGGTAAGTACAACGTAAGGACGTTCTTGTTTAACATTGGACATAATCATCAAAAAAAGTTTGCGATCACTTTGAAAAATCGAAATCTCTTGTTGCGGTAGATTATATTACGATTTCTTCTTTTATTAGATTCTATATTTAAAAATATTGATTTTTAAGAATTTGAAAAAAATAAACAGTTCAATTGCTTTTCCATATACGCTAGTCTTCACAAACTTTTTTTGATGTGTGTATGTTGAGGTCGACTACAAACCGAACTGGATGCAGCTGAATATCAGTATTTTACATGGATCGACTGCCTATATGACCCCCACAACCTGGTAACTGGGTTACTACCCAGTTACCAAGGGGAATCGAATACAATTCCCCTTGGTAAGACTGGTTGTCAGACTTTTGAGCTCCTTATTCAGTAACGACTGTCAAAGATCTATAAAATGACAGCCGGGGCTTAAATGCTTTTCCAGTCACTGAGAAACCCCGGACTGTCTTAACAGGTAACCGTTAAACTGGAACGCGTAAGGCTATTGAAGAAATACCGTGGATTTAACACGTAATAAAGAGGCCTTGAGGCTGGCCTGACACCTGTGCAAGACTCAATACAAATCAATGCAAAAGTTTCTCCTCGAAAAACAAAGTTTGTAAAGAGAGCCGTGACATTCAATATAATGTAGTGTATTCATTCTAACATATGTGTTCAAAAGTTTATAAATAAAACTCAAGGTGACAACTACATAGGAAATAAAAGAAAATTACCCTCTCCAGGTGCTAAGCTTCCCAGGCCTTTGATATTGCTTAAGGAAGTCGGTTACTATGTTATTAGAGACTAAGGTCGTTCTAGGGCAATACTATACTTGTAATTTTATTAGTTACTACGGGGTGAGTTGTTTGATTTGTAAGTCAAACCCTACATATTAAACGAACAGTTATAATTATATAAATGTTTAATATTTTAACTAATAGTTTGTTTAACTACTGATTTAACTACGTGAACCAAGTTCATTGATGCCTAGGTGTCGATTTTCAAAGTGACATAAGGCACCTTTTATAAATTCTTTTCAAGCAACTTATAACTTTAAAATTGCTGAAAAAATTAACTGATTGTCTTGATATTAAAGTTAGGGTCAATCTTCAATATTTGAGACATCCGTTGAGGATAATGACGTCCGATCTTTTACTATTAGTGCAACCATCCACTGACAAAAAACAAAATAGAAATTATTTTAATTACATCTAACTTAAATGAAATTAAAATAATTTATATTTTTGTTTTTTGCCAGTGAATGGTTGCACTAGTAGTAAAAGATCGGGCGTCATTCTCCTCAACGAATGTCTCAAATATTGAAGATTGACCCGTTAACGCATGAATGTAAGTTATCTACTGCTTAATAAAGACATCGCCAATAATGAACTAATTGCCACGGTTGATAGAACAAGCTTTATTGTGCACCACAATTGTTAACTCTTTACAAAATTGCTAACTCTATGTTTATAATGTCGATCTAATCATTTATAATAATATAATAACTTAAGTTTAATGTTCATTATCTATGCTATACTTTACGTTCAAATTATGAAATTACAAGATGTTCCCAGTGGTTTCGGCCCTCGGCTCCTATTGGTCCCACTGTCATTTTGTACAGCCTTTAGCCAAAAGAATCATTCAATTCAAACCAGTCGTTCCTGAGATTAGCGCTTTGAATTAAACAAACTTTTGCTTTAAATTAATAAAATGAAAATAATAAATACTACCTAGTCTAAATTAATATTCCAGGAATATTATTGTTTCTTTTATTTTTTTCTATCAAATGATTGTTGAGTTCATCGTATTTAGGCCAGTTACATTTTCATGAACATTTCTGTAAATCAACCTCTTCGCAGAATTACCTTTGTTCACATTACCAAAAGCTATGTTTTTGATCTCAATAAAACAACCAACTAAGAAATATACTAAAATGTAAACAAATAAACAAACTTTTGCTTGTTTTCTGCTCATTTATGTATGTGCGGTGGATATGGCCCCTAGCGATGCGAATTTGAAACAAAGGCTTGGTGAACACGCCGCCATTTTGGTTTCCAAAAATTAAATTAGAGCATAGAGAGATAATTTGAAACTTTTGGTGTGTGTTGCTTGTTTCTAAGAAGTGAAAATAACAGTTAAAGTTGTGTAGATACCATATCTACCATATAGACAAATACACACACACAATAACATATGACATTTACACATTATCGCAGTATTCGCAGTGACAGAACGATTAATTGCCTCGCTGCGTGTCGTGTGTTCGATCCCCGCACGGCAAACAAATATTTTATGACTTAAATCGATTTGCTGTTTGTGTACGTGATTTTGAACACGAGTGTGCAGTTAAAAAAACTAAAAAACATTTTGAAAAAAAAAGGCAACCGACTTCAAAACCAAACACAAAAAAACTGTAAAATAACTTTTCTTTCGGAAGTCGGTGGCTTTGTTTTTTATTTCATTGACTATGGCCACCGAATTCCGAAAGAAAACCGCATAAAAATGGGTTCAGCCAAACGCGAGATTATCGCGGACAAACATGCAATCGTCTCTGAAAATCTACAATCCAAGTGAGCAAAAACGGATCCACGCGGGCAACGTCACAGGATATCTATTAGTGTTATATACTAAAACCTTCTGACCATTCAACCAGAATGTAATGAATACTTTCCTGAAAACCGCATGAAAATCGGTTCAGCCAAACGCGAGATAATCGCGGTCGAACTGAGAACCTACTTTTTTTTTGAAGTCGGTTTAAATACATAAATGGAATACCTGTAAGTAATAATAAAATACATAATAGTACCTGTTTTTCCTGTTTTTCTTTGAATAGATGTTCCGACACGTATTTTAAAAATAAAGATCTTAGGTAACTTTATTTATGGGTTTATACAAAAATACTAACCGTTTTACTACAAAAGAGTTAAAAAACGGTTGAACACTTGTCTAAAAAACCTGTCAACTGGAAAACAACATGACGACGATATAAGGGATTGACGTTGATGTAAGGGTTATTTCGCAGTAACACTTTTTTAGACAAATTAATGTTCAACAGCTGTTAAATTTTCTAGTAGTAAGACGGTAATAGTGTAAATTCAAGTCACAATAGAATTTAAGGACTCTTCTTCGGCACTGTAATTTCCATCGGGGTCTCGTTCCTTCTAGCGAAGCACTCCTTTGTGGCACGAAAAATATGCAGTTTGTGGAGGCGTTGAATGCATAATGAATTATAAGCTGCTATGCGAACGACCGCATTCGTTAATGCACTCTCTTTGGTACCCACTATAATTTTGTTTAGATGTTATTTTTTATAGCTTTCAACGTGTTCAGTGCTGCCAAAGGCCACCTGTTTTCAAGGGTTACCAGATGTCCAAAGAGCCCGTGGCCCTGGAATATAAAGGTCAGTTAAAGGGACATGGTGGTTTTTAGTCAGTACGAGTCTTTTAAGCTAGCTTTAGCTTTTATCACGGGCTCTGAGCGAGGCGCGGCGCGACGACCGAATCAAGAAATTCCCCAAAACCTAACGAAAAAACCTAAGGAAATTACCTGACACTACGCATCGTCTAACGTCGTTTCAGTTCGGGAGACTTCGGCAATCATAAAGGTACGGACAGACGTGCTCATTACTAGCACGAAATCATGCTTTTATTGAGTAAGGGGCAATTTTATTGAGGGAGAGGGAGAGGAAGGAGCAGGAGAACGTTTCTTGACGTTTTACTTGATTGACGTGGCTGACCATAACCTAATTAGTACAGTAATAAATATAATAATTATAATTGCATAAAGTTGATAAAAAATGCTATGCAATAGCTTTATTGAGTTGAGTTTTATGGCTGGCGCAGTGGCCGAGTGATCGACTGCTGCGCGTGCGCTGTGTATTGCGAGTTCGATTCCCGCACGAAACAAGTATTTGTATGATCTACCAGTAGTGGTTCTGGGTCTGGATGTTTGTGTATGTGACTTTTAATAATTGTAGGTGCACCCACGATATCTATAGGAGAAATTCTTAGTGTCGTCAGGCCTGTCTCACTCCGCGGTGTAGGCATAAAACTGCAAGTAGTTGCGGGGCCATTATGTCGTGGCCCATTCACTACGGCTGCCACGCGCCACCTGTTACGCACGCGCTCCGTCTCCTTAATATTTTTGTTACGTTACGTGTAGTTACGCACAAGTTTCTTGCTTTAGGTGCTTTTGGTAAATTAATAACACAATATTATTATGAAGAAAAAAAAAATATAGTACATATTTAGTAATGATCAACAAAATTATCTCCCTGCTTGTGAAGTATGGGCTTAACTGATCATGATACCTAATCATGAGGTTACAAGTTTGGAAATGAGGCGAGATACTAATTGGGGGGGGGGTGATCCTACTGGACGACCAAGATAAAAAGACGACACTCTCACTCACCTTAAGCTGAGTACTAAGAATTAAGATCGGTAGAAAGTAGAAAGATGTTTGCGTTGTTGTTTAAAAGTTCTAACTCAGAAAATGGCCACACTACGCATTCAAGGTCAGCGGTCGTAATTCGCTGCGCCACTTTTTTACCTACCTACAAAGACACGCAACGCGGGGCCTGTGACAGTATGCGATAGTAATTGGTCGGTTACTAGGTTGAGTGCAAAATAATAAGGACTGGCTATTTTGCCATAGACGATAAAAATCTTTTAAATATTATTCTTTTTTTTGTAAGATAAATGTTCAAAAATATAACAATAATAGGTAGAAAAGATAATATTATTATAAATATTATTCCTCACGTAAGGTGCCGTAGGTACCTACTATTATCATTCTGTGCTAACAATCAATAATGTATGTAGTAATCGATGACGAAACTAAAAAGATAATAGGCTGATGATAAAAACAAAATTCCTTGAGGAACATAGGTATTTATGGTAATAATGTAATTTAGCAAATGCATAAAATACGCATAGGTACCTACCTATTTGTGCCTAAACTCGCAAGTCGCAACCCTATTGAGCTTGACCCATAGTAACCTTTTAATGTCGTTGGCGTCAGATAAACCAAAATAAACTCTCGGGCGTAACCATTCAGTACATTTTTGCTTGCGCACGGGAAGTTTAGGCTATTATAAAAGTAGGTGGGCGGTACGGCTGCCAGTTAAAATGTACTTTATTCTCTCGTTTATAGATTTTACATTTGTTTGATTTTTTTTTTGGAGTAGTCCTTCTGTACGTATAGTACTATTAATTATTCTGTGGTGTCGTCTTTACTTAAAAATTGACAAAGGGGAATGGGAGAGGCCTTTGCCCCGCAGTGGAACAGTAAAGGATAACGGAAAACATGTTTTATTCAATATTCTGTATGTTTATAAAATTATAATTTCAATATTAATTTCCGACACAGGACTAACTCGATTGTCCCAATTCGTGTGGTCACGATTACTCGTAGACTTTACGTCACATAAACGCATGCTAACCGGTAAAACCTGTACAAACTGGTCTACTTTATTGGTTACCATTTTTTTCATACGAAGTGTAATAAAATAACGTGTAGTATGATTGTGTAGTTGAGAGATTGTTTGTGCAGAAAAGGTGAGGAAGGCAAATGTTTTAGTTGAAAATTAATAACACTATAACTATTGGGATTACCGAAAATCTAAGACCTCTGATGACCTTCAAAAGTTTTTTGGTCGTTAAAATTGGCTGAAACTCTTGATTAATTAGTCTTTTTCTTCACGTCTTTGTCCTTTGAGAGCTTAAAAATAGAGAAAACGGGAAATATTTTTCTCTTCTATCGCATCCACCCTTTAGGCTGCTTTTCCACCAGAGATGCGCTATGCTACGTTGCTGCGGATTTTGATATCCACCAATCATATTCATTAGTTTATATAACACAGCACTGGTGGAAACGGATTCAATTAAGATGTGTTTTTTTTTTATATGAAAGGATGCGTGCTATGGGTCGTCTTCCCTACTATCGACACATCGCATAGCTCGAGCTGCGCATCTTCGTAGCGCAGCTACGCATCTTCTTATCGCAGCTACGCATCTATGTAGCGCAGCTACCCATCTTCATAGCACATCTTATTCGCACAGCTACCTATATAGCGTAGCTTCAGTGGAAACGGGCACACAGTTTCGTAGCTCAGCTTTTACATTCTCGCAGCACAGCTACATAGCACATCTCTGGTGGAAAGGCACCCTTAATCTCATGTTGTCCTTATCAATCGTTTTTCAGTTTTCACTTTCATAGCACATGAACAATCTGATGATTTTTGTTGTTTTCATGGAACCTGAAAATAAAAAAAAAAAACATTATTTTCATACGGGTAAAACTCTATACGTGTTATTATCCCCCAACTCATTCGTCCACCAAATCAGATAGATAACTCATGCAAATATACAAACTGATAGACTGACTTGAATAGATATTGTGAGTGAATGTTTACAGCCCTTTCAATACTCTTACAGTCCAAGATATAAATATTTGACATCCATTAACATATTGTATAGCTGTAAACTGGATCAGAATTACATTATGAACATTTGGTAGGGAGCCAAGATCTATCGATCTTGTAGCTTTTGGGTCTATAGCAGTAAAATTCCAAGAGTTAACTAAATAAAAATGGAGGCTGAAATAAATAATGTTGGAAATTGAAATTCAAGTCACAAACAGACAAACAACTTTTGAGAGTATTTTTTTTTGTGTCCATGGTTTTTGTTAAAATAATTCTACAATTAGGAAAACCCCATTCCCATTAGGTTCCAAACTTTCATTTCTAACTTTCTGCACTTCTTTTTGCAAAAAAAGAAGTACAATAAGTAAATAAAAACTGAAAATCTTATCATTTACTCACAAAAATACATAAAATACCAGTGTCACGTACATAGATAAATATTCGAAGATTAAACTATTTTCAAATAAAAACAGTCATAATTTGTCTGAAAAGTTTATTCAGATAAGGTATATCTTGCTTGAATTATTGACAATAATATCAGTTCTGAGTATCTATCCCCAACATAGTTGGAAAATACTAGGCATTGTTTTTTAACCTATTCTATCCTTCTCCTGGGAAAAGGTCTCCCCCATAATCTTCCACTCTTCCCTGTGATGACAATTAGTACTCCTTCCCACGACCTAATCGAAACGAACATTTAAGCAACAATACTTAGGTATGTATGTCACTCATTTTTTTGGATAGTCATCAGAATTTCCCTGTTAGCGACGAACCTTTTGGATTCGCCGAACAAAATGAACTATAGAACCTCTCAACTATTATTCATCATCATCATCAGCCTATTATGTTCCCACTGCTGGGACACAGGCCTCCTCCCTGTGAGAGGGAGTGGGCCAAATACCACAAGGCGGGCCCAGTGCGCATTGGTAGATGTCACATGTCTTCGAATTTTTGGTTCTAGGACATGCCGGTTTTCTCACGATGTTTTCCTTCACCGTTTTGAGAGCAGTGGTGTTGAAATAAATTACACAAAGTAATGCGCCTGGCTGGGTTCGAACCCACGACCTACAACTCGTAAGTCGGAGCCGATACCACCGGGCCACAACTGCTTCAAATATTATTACAGAACTTATATTGCATACCAGTCGCTTTTCATTATCATCACCAAGCACCTAGAAGAAATACGCCCCGTTTTTTGCTTTTGATTATTTTTAATTGGGTTTTCTCCCGCCATCAATCCAGGCGAGAGGTAAAGATAAGACCTAAGATAGAGCTAACTCACCCAGAAGGAGCTGGAACTCCTGCGCAGCGACGGAACACAATGATAATTGTTTGGCACTAGACTCCGATAGGATGGTGATGGTGATGGTCGTGACCCAGGCTGCCCTGACTTCAAATAGTCTTCAATGACAAACTAAAAGATTCATTACAAGCTTTTTCAGACGATAAAATAGATCACAAAAGTGAACGACCCAAATTGACGTTTGGTAAAAAAAAAAAACAAAATTCAGAACAATATTTTCATTGGACGTAATATTTGGCTGAAAAGGCAGATTTGTTAAACGAAATACTGTCGATCGGGAACATCAATTTGAGCGCTATTGTAAAGGCGCTCCCGCACCGGAGCGTAAGCCTGGCTATTAGGGTCACAAACCCAAGATTCGTTTTTGAGCATTACGTTACAAATTGACGCTCACGGTGAGCTTTCGTTTGTAATGTAACATTCCAAGATTCGATCTTGTAAAGAAACAAGTGATGTAACTGTATTGTAACAGGTTGTGTGTTATTATATTGGTCATTTCTCCTTACTCACTGATGTAAGGTTCGAATTTGGACGGCTCTCCTAGTGACCACATTATTAGGGGACATACGAACTGCCATTTCTCGTCAATTTGATGTTTTGATAAACATTATCGGCTTGTTTTTCATGATAAATTAAATAAAACCTAAAAAAGTACTTCAAAAGATTGTGGTGTATATTCAACTTGACACGGACGGCACTCCGCGGTTGCCCCCATTTTACGTTTCTGTCACATCGTGCGCTGTGATCGTTTGATAGTCCAGTCCGTCCGAATTCGTATACCTATAGCGTATATGCTCAGTGAGAGAGCGCCTTTACCAAAATATTTTACACAATTACAGACGGAGCTCGCCAATCACTGAATTTTGCTGACTCGATATGACAAACCGATTTTATTCGCGGCTTTTATTTTCATTGTTCAATCAAAATGAAACACTAATCAAATGAAAATAATTAATGTTTTTGTTAAAGCTTTTATTTCGAGTTTTTTATTTATATTTTTGGGATAAGCCAATATTTAGGACAATAAAGTTTTGGTAATTAATTTTTCATAAGCTAAGTACTTTTTCAAATCCAATCATAGAATGATGTTGCAGATTTTGCTTTGAGCGATCCGATTGATCAGTCATAATAGCATTCTAGATATCATGTTAATTAATTCTTATAGATATACTTTCAAAACATTTATTTACAAACAAGAATACTAGTTGTACCTATAGTATTCTGTAGATTTAATTACACTCAAAATACAATTACAATTCAAATTCTAATAGTGTAAAGACAGCTCTGCTGGGTGGTATTCATTTAAGTTTCAAACTCCTTTATTTGTGAGGAAGAGTAACCTAATCATTCGCCAACTGCAAAAATAATTAAGGCCATTCAACCGGATGGACACAACGATGGGCCACAATTTGTAATTGAGACATCTAAGTTTGTTTGTTTGGTTGAACGCGCTTATCTCAGGAACGGATAGTCCATTTATCAGGAAAGGCTATAAGACTTCACGTTACGACCAATAGGAGTCGAATAGGTACAACGTAAAGAAAAACGTAACATAAATACCTAACAGGGTCCATATTGGCTCACCTAAAGTTGTTTACCCGAAATTGTTCTTCCTAACGATTTGTAATCCGAATGATCACTCTTCCTAACATTTTTCATCCTAAAGTTTTCATTCATACTTTTTGTAGTGCTACCGGCGATGTTCATAACACTCATGTTTCCGAAAATTGTAATTAATAATATCATTATTGAATAGTAGATTATTAACCAAGGGGATAAAGCAGTGTCTTCTGTCGCGGGTGACGATTTAAATCGCGAGCGTTACGAAGGACTCGAGGCTTACTCCCGAGCGTAGCGAGGGTGTTAAAAACTTAAATCACGAGCGGAGCGAGGGATTTAAGACGAGTCCTGAGTGTAGCGAGGGATTTAAGTTCACCCAAGACTAAGACAGCTTTATCACCGAGAAAAATACTCTACTTTTCGTACCATTTCCGAAAAAAACAACACAATAATAATATGAGATAAGCATTTATTATAAATAATGACAATTAAAATAAATAAAAATAAATTTCACGTTTATGTATTCGAAGAAAACAAAATCGCGGCAAATTCCTATTTAGACTAATATTTTTTGTCGGAAAAGCAAAGGCATCAAGCTCATACGGCCTCGTCGGTTTTCGTAATTTTATTTAATAATCATAATTGCATAATAAATGCGTATTCCTTTTTCAAAAATATGTATAATGCTTTATATACAAACTCAATGGTGTAAACACAGATGTAGTTCAGTATAAATTTCGGTAAGTATTCCAAATTTAAATCACATTCTCCCCCTAGAGGATGAATGAAATTCAGTACAATTTTCTTTCCCTGTTTTTAACAGATTAAAAATGACTATTGTTATGTTCGCTTTTTGTGGCATAGAATGTCACTTTTTTGAGCAAGTGGTACGAAAAATATATTTAAACTCCTACTGTTTTCTTTCATAACGATTTTATCCCTGAACTTGCGTCGAGCTACATTGGTAGGTGGTAATCAGTAATATACGCTCGCCCTTGCATCCTTAGTCAAATAGCCGACTACCACCTACCAAGGTAGCTCGACGGAGCCCCGCTTCGCGGGTGTCCTGTTTCTGTTTGCAAAGTTTAAAGTAACCTAACCTGTCCGAGTCGGGGTGCCCCAAGTCGCGAGCTCGCTTCGCTCGCTCTTGCATCCTTTTATATCTAAACAAAAAAGATATGACTTTGAATAATAGTGTAAAAGATGGTTATGTTAAGAAAATATAGGAAAACAAATAATAGTATAATAGCTGTTTATTGCTACTGACATGATGAACTCGAATGATTCGGAATTATGAACATTAGTGACAGAGCAATTAGGAGTTGTGATCATTAGGATTAAAAATGTTAGGAATACAATTTTCGGGCTCCCAATGATCGGAGTTTAAATTTTGGGTGAACTTTGGCGCGCCCTACCTAACACGATTCAAAAGATTAGTAATTTTATTGCCAAATCTTGACCCATAGTGTCATCAACTGACCATTTCGGGATCATGAATCATGTAAGGTAATCATTTGTCGTCGTATATACCACGAGTATTACACGTTAATATCTTTATAAGACCAACATGTATGTACTAAAAAGAGCAATGACCAGTAATAACAACAGAAACGAAAAATCTAGTCCCAAACGACCTAGCTAGTTTCTCTATCTCTATTGTATGAACAATACAACTATGTAAATGTTCACAAGATCACGAGTTGACAAACATTGGCTGACATTGTAAAACAAATGTTACTACAATACAACTCTATAGTTTTGTATAGGCAGTGATGTGTGTGTGGAGAAGATGTCAGCTGTTTGTGTTTGTGGTGTTAATTTGATTAGGAGACTAATGTGATTGAATGGAATATGGAGGGGAAAAGAAAAATTGGTAATTTATTAAATTATCATCATTTTAATAGGTTGAATGACGTCCTTAACTTGACTCGAGACTTCAAGAGCTTAAGCTCAAACAGACAGGCGAAGCGAATGCGATCCGAATCCTGTCATATAGAAATGCGAAAGCGATCCGATAGTCTATGAGACAGGCTTGAAACAATTACATATATTACTGTCTGTTTGACAATAGCTTTAGAGTGGCTTCTCGTGACTAAATAAATTTTCATTATGGTAGTGTTGTAGCGATTGATAGCAGTCAATCGCTACGCAACGCAGCAACGGTTTGATTTCCGAACGAAATTTTTTTATTTTTTATTACAAACAAGTAGGGGAACAGTGTATAAGACGGGGACGCGAGGTATGATGGGAAATCACACACTTACGGCAAACTTAACACAATACTAACGTAGCACCAGCGCCAACAGGACGCCATTTGTTAATGGCCGCTTGCAAATGACGTCATGATGGCGCTTGCGCTACGATAATGTTGTGTTAAGTATGCATAAAGAGTGTATGTCCCCATTATATCTCGCGATTATTACGTCCCCGTCTTATACACTGTTCCCCTAGGTAGTTGTACCGTGCCTGAGGGTTTTTGTATGTGTGTTTAAATGTCTTCTCAGGCCCACGACAGGAGAAATTCATGGTAGGTATGGAAAAAAGTGAAAAAAAATATCTGTAAGGCTGATTCGTGAGGTTGCCAAGCCTGGTAAGAAGTAAGGCAACCTCTACACTAGACTAGAAAAGTACGTATACATGGTACATAATTGCAAAATCAATTCTGATTTTCGTCACAAACTTTCATAATAAGGATGTTAGAAAACTTTGCGACGAAAACACCAAAACAGTTATAATAATTTACACGAAGTTTTTTTGCTTTCAACCAACATAAACAAACATCACCGCATTCACTAAACGACACTCTAATCATAAACGACACATCAAAACCATCACACACACGTTCACCAAGTACACTTACACTTAAAAGTTCCAGAGTGTGCACTTGAATGGCTGCATATAAAACCCACGCCCCGAACCTTGGCTTCACAGACGGTACATTACCAGACGTTGCTGAATCATAATTCTGCTTACATACGCGGTTATTAAGCTCTGTGCAGACAAGATGGCCGCCGCAGATGCCATTTTGTTTTTAGGGTTCCGTAGCCAAATGAAAAAAACGGAACCCTTATAGATTCGTCATGTCTGTCTGTCCGTCCGTATGTCACAGCCACTTTTCTTCGAAAGTATGAGAGCTATCCTCTTGAAACTTGGTAAGTAGATGTATTATGTGAACCGGATTAGGATTTTTACACAAAAAATAAAAACAAAATAAATTTTGGGGGTACCCCCCATACTTAGAATTGAAACTCTAAAATTTTTTTTTACCAAACCCATACCTGAGGGGTATCTATGAATAGGTCTTTAAAAATGATATTGAGGTTACTCATATCATTTTTTAATAAACTGAACAGTTTGCGCGAGAGACACTTCCAAAGTGGTAAAATGTGTGTCCCCCCCCCTGTAACTTCTAAAATAAGAGAATGATAAAACTAAAAAAAAAAATGTAGACCTCAACAAAAACTTCCAAGGAAAATTGGTTTGGATGAGATATAGTTAGCAGTTTTTGAGATATAGTACATTTTCAAAAACCGCAAATATAACTTTGCCATTCATACAAACACTATGAAAAACAAAGTTATTTTTATTGTTTGTGTTTATTACTTACTAATCTCAATATAATTATATCCCTAGTCTATGCTTGCTACTACGGAACCCTTCATGGGCGAGTCCAACTCGCACTTGGCCGGTTTTTCAATATTGAAAACTGAACGGCACCATTAGCGTAGTGGCTGAGCGATTGGATTACTGTGCTGCGTGTGGCGGGTTCGATTCGCGCATGGAGAAATATCTGTATGTCGTATGATCTACAAGTAGTTGTTCCGGATCTGGGCGTTTGTTTGTTTTTTTTTCTTTTTTTAAATAAAAACGCCCAACACTACAAACGCACCCACGATACAGGAGAAATTCCCAGTGAGGGGGGAGAACAAGGCAACGTTTAAAAAAAAATGTTTTTCAATATTTAAAATTTGTTTTGGCTCTTTTGTAAGAAGAAAGAAATAACATATGTAGGTATATTTAATTTTTTTTTAGCGTGGTAAAATCATCAAATGAGTCCTCCCATCCAGGGCAGGGCGGGAGGGACTGTCAGACTTGTACTGACTAAAATCCACGGTCTCCTTCATTAGCCCTTTACGTTCCAGGGTCACGGTAATGGTATAAGTCCCGCGACCCCGGCAGGCTTTGGCCGTCTAATGTATATTTAATTTAGGAATTCATTTGGAAATTAGGAATTCAAACTCTATGCTTTTAAGTATGTTCATCAGGATACACAAGAATATTATGCCAACAAATTAGGGAAATTCTGGTTGTTCTTTATTATTTGTGTAGAGTTTCAGATATTTCATAACTATTGCAAGCACCATGATCGCAGATATCTTGGCTACCTAAACTACGTTGACCGATACGTGACGTCATAACTGAAAACGTATGATTCACTTCGATATCTGTAATCCACAAATCAACGGTGAAGATAGTAAAAAGTATTTTAGGTAAGTTTTTACTCATATATTTGTTTTGGTATCCGTGGTCGATGGATTCACCGTGTTTAATAAGGAAGGAATTTGCGCTTCTTTAGGTAAACGAAATATTTCCAGCTATCAACATTTTTTTTCGGTTGAAAGTTTACCTATTGTCTTCTGAATTTCTGGAATCTTGTAAAATTATTTGGTAAGGATAATGTTGAGAGGATGAATGAAAGGTGATTCAAAATTAATGTCTTCTCTATCGGTAGAAATGAGAGTGAATTGGTGGAAAAATTGAATTTTATAATGTTATAGCAATGATATATATAAACTATAGATACGTTGTCCGCACTCTAAAATGGTAACAAAAAATGAAGCCAATTGGCCACATTGCGCTTAGTTGCGTCTCCCTCCCGCCGTACGGTGTCATATTTTCTTTCTCTTTCTTCACGAGTATAAGTAGTTCTAGTATTGTCGCCGTTTTTAAGCGCCGCGATGTTCGTTCATGGCGTGTCTATATATAATACGTCAGTGTGTTACAGTGATTTTTTGTCAGGACGCAGCAGTGCCGTAACTAGCTTATGCACCAAACATTTTAAACTGTGCCCTGGTCTGGCCAATTGTGGGCCCTGATCTGGCCATTTCTGTGTCCCTCCAGGGTCTGCGCACCTTTGGCACACCCCTATATCCGGCATTGTCAGGACGTTTTCGTTACAAGAACTAGTACCG